>CM057138.1:15209646-15776876 GCA_029964075.1 Patiria pectinifera | reverse complement strand
GTGTATTTGAACGGTAAATGACCATTGGTGGACAGCTGGATTTTGTTATGTTTGTATTAAATTAGACATAACTTGAGAACATAGAACGCAAATTACGTGAAATTTTCACAGTTACTAGTCAGATGATACATGTTGTACATGATGTACTTTATTACTATATTATTTTTATTAAATGGAGCGAGCTACATATTTTTAAATATTTTTTTTCTCAGTTCACTTTCTTTTTGACTCACCCTCTAGTTTCTTCAAATTTGAAAGTTTCAACTTACGTTGTACAAATACATGTACGTGTGTTGTTCACTGATTGAAACTGATAGTAAAATGTGTATCTTTTAAAATGGAGGCACTCATGTGCATGTAGGAAGTAGAGGAAGTTTGTACTGAGTGCACAGATGATTGACCAAATGTGGTATTTGTAATTTTAGAATTCATTTGCTTTTGCATGGTGGGGTTAACAGCCATGTTTTGGAGATGACATTAAACTATCATTCATAAATACCTCGGACAGTTTAGCTATTCCCATTGGTCGAGAGCCCGTCACGTGGCCGGTCTTAAACGGATGATAAAGACATGGCTAGCTGGTCTTAAACACTTTTCCAGTGTCACAATAAAATGTGGACTCCTAAAAATCCAGTGCCTCTTACCGTTTCATTGGTTGAACGTTCACAATCCTCACGTAGGCATGCGCAACACTACCAGCGAGTCAGAATTTTATAGTTCTAAATTCAAAACGCAACGCCCCAGGTGCGTTCTGCGCGACAATGCGCAGAACATGCTATGCGCGCGTCAATCTCCATAAAAGGGTTGTTTACATCTTACTCGCCAGCTGAACACTCCATTAATTTGCTAGAGGGATGTTTCAGAAAGCATGAAGTGAACTCGTTGAACAAAATCGGGATTTTTTGAACGAATTATTTGATTTTTTTTACCGAAAAGGTATTTATGAATGGGAATAAATATGTGCTCGGTCGGTATTTATCACTCTGTTTAAGACCACTTAGAGTCTGGGTGCTGATAATTACCCTCGCCTCTGGTACGGGTAATTATCAGCACCCAGACTCTAAGTGGTCTTAAACAGAGTGATAAAAACCTCTTGAGCACACATTTATTCCCTTAGTAGCCAATGTCTAAGTGCTGCTTAAAGATATAGTCCATCAGTTGTAATTTGTGCATTTTGTTCGTTTGAAGCAACAAAAGTGCTTAAAATCTGAAGAAGGGTACTGAACAACTAACCTGATAAAGTTTCAGCTCAGCTTCAGCTGTATATTTCGAGAAAAACAGCATTCTAGGATCTCAATTTCAAATGAACAGTTGCTGAATCATGTTTTGAATAGGGCCTGAATTCAGCGTCCGAGACACATGCTCACTGAGCCGATTGCAGCTAAGTGATGTCGCGCACTGATCCGATGAATTATAGCAACCGTGCATGCATGTGCGTCGTGCCAGTGCTTGCGCGCGCTTCGCCGAATAACAAAACGAACTACTAATTTAAATTTCCGACGGTGTGTCTTAAGAAGCACCGTTGGAAAGGCCTTCTTTTGTTGATTACTTAAAAATGACAGCTTGCCAGAAAGAATAATTTCACAGGGAGTTTAGTCCCCTTGCTATCTTTCAACCAAGTATGTTTTTCAACAATTATTAGGCCAGTTACTTTTTGGATAGCTGCAAATGATGGACTATAGTTTTAATAAGAAACACATTTTGTGCAACTTTCTACTCCTCTTAAACGTTTCAAAACTGTGTGACACTTTTTTGGTTTATTTGAAAAGTCCACTTCTTTAAACGTTAAAAATGTGTCCATGCTTGTCCAGAAATCTGAGGGCGCTGTTGCTGCGATGTCATTTCAGGAAGACATTGTTCAGTTTAGGGGTTTTCTGTTCAAATTGTGAACCCAAACATTTGCTCATTGAAAACATTTGTGAGAAAAGTTTGCTCATTTGCTTTACTGCCATGTACTGACACAACAAGTAATCGCCAAAGAAAAGAAAATTTACAACAGCAGAATATCCCAAATCGGCTGAAATAACATTGAGGTTTCTGCCTGAAATGACATCACACTTTTGCTCATGAATATGGACATTTGCATAACCACAAAACCCCAAAAGACACCAAAATACCCTTGAAAATGGCAAAACGTTACTTGAAAACTAGGTTAATGTTGGCCTGCATGCATGTACATACGCGCTTGCACATTGCCTGTACAGGTTGTAATGGCGTGAATGGTAGGCATGCATTATCCTGTTTTTTTTTCAAACTAAAAAAAGAAGAAGATATTTTAACAAACAATACAATTATTCTTTGCGGTCTGTGATCATTAGGGGAAAAATAAAAACATGGTAAAATATCGCAAATTTATATTTATATCCCGCCGATGCAAAATTCAATGTTTTAATAGTTTATGTGGTACCCGCTGATATGTACATCAGATTCAAACCGGCCAACCGATCCTGTTAGCTCGGTGGTCGAGTGGTAAGACATCTGCACTAGAAAGCAGGAGGTCGTGGGTTCGAGTCCCACCCGAGTGATTTTTTCCAACTTTCACTCGGGAGGTAACACACTGAGTATACAGTGTTTAAAAACGTCGGTGAAGGGAAAAACCTAATTTGATATCGCATTTAATTTGACCATGGTTTTGTCCTTTGAAAATAAAACGCTTTTTTAAAAGGAATAACTTTCAGACCGTGGCCCGGTAAGCTTTGTTGCGAGGAGGAATGAAGATAATTGTTTTGATGCAGATTGAATGGAGATAAACTAGCATAAAATGATCTTATTAATTTAATTCATAGATGGTTCATGCAGACACATGAAGCCCTAACACTAGGCCCATCTCCAGGACCACACGTCTAACTTCCAGACTATAAACTTTTTATGGCTAAACTCTACTCCAGACTGGACAGGACCTGGTGTGGATTTGGAGGGGGAAACCAGGGGATAATTTGGCTGGGCTCATGAACGAGGGATTTCCCTTGGGGATTTTACCTAAATCTCTGTCGACACATTTTGCGTAGTCACTGATCCCATGAATGTAACATATTGCTGTCTGCCGTTTTGACATGCATGGGGCCTATTTCACAAGTACAGAAATTTGTTAAGCGCAACACAGTTAAGAACAAAAGGATACTGGCTAATACTTTATGTAATGCAGGTTAGTGCAATTTTTTTCTGCTGTAGTTACATGTAGCACAACCTTTCTGCTTACCATGGGCCTAATTCACGAGTTAGCCATTTTTGTCGAGTTCCCTGAACGTATAATTCCGTTAAGTGTTAGGCTGTTCAATGGGATGGCGCCAGACAACATGTATTTATGCAGGCACAATGCAGCCTTATTTTCCTTTTTTTTAAATCTGGCTTTAAACATTAGGGAATTTTTAATTACAAATTTAAAATGATTCATTGAAGCAGACTGGAATCAATTAGGAATTAACTTGCTCTCATTTCTCTTCAAGAGTTCCAAAAATTAAGATCTGACCTCGCTTTCAATTCAATATGGCCGACTCGTGAATAAGGCCCATTAAGCGGCTTAATAGATTGACCAAAGTTAAGGATGTTTTTGATTAAAAAACAACAACCTTGTGTGCTTACAAGTGCAACTTTTGGTGCTCTTGAGCCTTCTGTACAGTAACACAATTCCCAGTAACGTGTAGGCTGGTCCATTGACCTCGGCTTTTGCAGTGACACATGATGTATTAGCGATATGTGTCGAAGGAGCCTTCGGCCTCTAAATTAGGAGCTCCTCCAATTGACAGTTTAGTCATGAAGTAATCGGAAATGGAAGTGCGAAGTACGTGTACAGTGTGAGTGGAGAGAATCTTCTCCAAACCGGGGCAGCCCATCTCTGGTAGAACCTCTGATAGTATCTAAGCATGCATGACGTCATTTCATTCCGAAGTCAGGACTAAGATTGTGATTTTGGTAAATTTCGATGCCACGTTTTTAAATACAACAAACTGTACAAAAATGCTACTCATTGCGGGCGTGATGTTTGCGCACGTGGGGAGCTTGCATTACGTGTGTATAGAAGGCGCCTGCTGATTGGTCAATTTCTCGAGGTCATACGCAATCTAGATGCATAATTAATTGCCGAATCTGTTAACATATCATAGACCATGGTCGGCTTCGCCAGGGCCAGGGTTTATTACATAGACTACGCGATGGGTGGGGAGGAGCTGAGGGTGGTTTCCTACCCAGGAGACTGATCTTGCTTCCTGGACACCCCAGTGCAGTTATCCCACAAAAATATTTTGTTAGCGTTGTGCAAGGGTGAGCAGTAATACGAAGACACAAGGGGGTGATACTTAACGAATCATAGCGAACTAAAGTCTAGGGGATGTTCTTTTGGTGGAAATGTACAGGGTCTACCTGATGTTCCCCAATACCTATATTCCCCAAAATCCTTAGGGTTAAGGTAAGGGTTAGGGTTAGGGTTAGGGTTGGGGATCATACATGTATCGGTAGACATTGGGGAACATAGGTATTTGCAAACATAGGTATGCACCCTGATGTACCGCCACTTTGGGATCGACCGTTTACCTTCATGAAAATAGAGCAACACTATTAACTTGGTAAACCTCGCAATTATCAGTAAGGTTCAGAATCACCGTTGGCTACTGATTAGTTGGCGCTTGCATTGTACATAATTGACGTCCTGGACTTGCATGTAGATACAATTCTATCCCTGTTTTGTCACACAAAGACCATACAGTATTCTAAAAAAAAAAAGTACAGGGGGATACCTTGCAAAGTTTTTCTCTACCTTGTCGAATGGGTTGTGTCTGCCTATCAATATCAATCCATTTTAGAGGGGTGTTGCTAATTGGAACGGTTTTTGTTCCTAATTTCGCTGATCAATTTTATTTTACCATGGGAAACTGACTTTGGAGATTTGTTTTTTTTTGCTGCCCTTGCCAGTCTAAAAAAGAAGAAGGAAAAAGGTCATTGAAACTAACTGAGTGGTTGGAATGTTGGACGTGTACCCCAACTGGATAAGTTATAATTGATAATAAACATGCGTTTTTAGTCAAATTGTCCTTTTTAAGAAGCAGTAAGTTTCTGAACTTTCAAGAATATTGCTTGTGAAATAGGTCGGACATTGTCAAATTGAGGCGACTCACCAGGAGAAGTCACTTTGGAAAAGTCTGCCGTTTATTTTATAGGCGGAATTGATCGATGAAACGTGAACTCTCCAGTGAAAAAAGAAAGGGAAAACCATCCGTGTTTTTGGGTTGAAGTTTTGAAAAATTACGTGAGTGAGTGTTTTAAATGGACGGGATGGCTGCACATTTGATCAACGTGCTGAACACGCTGTCTGCACATGGTTTGCTGGCGTGGCACGCTGTTATGTATGAACACTTGGCTTTAGTCTTGGGCTGTGTCTCAAACCCTGGCTTTGGGGAATTTTTTTTTGCTTTAGGATATTATTCATACTTGGTTACTCAGTCAGTGTGTCAGTCGGTATGACAGAGGCAAGGGCGTAAATCCGGGGCGGGTGGGGGGGGGGGGGAGAAGGGGAATAGGGACGATATCCCTCCACTTTTTGACCAGGGGGATTGGCCATTGGATCATCCCCCCCCAGATTTTTGTTGTGAGAAATAAAAAAAATGCCAATTTTGAGGTTTTCTTTTAACTTTCCAGTAGTTCAAATGTATTGAATAGTTATGAAAAACGGAGAACATACAGTACAAAAACTTTGAATGCACCGTTTCGATATATATACATGTAAAGGATAAGTGACGTGCATTGGTGTATAACTTTGCATAAGATGTACATTTGTATCTTGAACAGTGCCTCCTTAGTGTCATGTGGTTTCCAGTCCCTCCCCCCCCCCTTTCAAATTTTCCACGGCCGGTGGGCAATTTTATGGTCATCCCCCTTCCCCCCACTTGTCGACACAGATTTACGCGCCTGGTCAGAGGAATATAGTCTGGCCTTTAGGGTCAAGCAAAAGCGGCTTTTTATTCCTTTTCACCAAATTTAAAATGAATATCGTATGAATATCGGAAATAAACAGTTGCCAACTTCTCCCATCATGGACTTTGATAGAGCAGGATTTGCTGCCGACGGTAGCTTTAAAATCGTTCCTATTGTGAACGCTCCTATGGGGCTTTCATCAAGCCTGCCCAAATAAAAATTTCATCCATTTGCATCCGTGTTTCGGGCACATTAATTGGTTGCTGCAAAGAGATGACCTTTTGTGCCCTACAATACCATCAAGTCTTTCAAGTTCCTATTGAAAGACCCAATTATTCTGGACCACCCTTGGCGTTTATGTTTATCGTTCCAAACAAGTTGGTGTGTTCTTATCGCCAACACCCAGTTCAGAGCTGAGCTGCTATAATGTGTTAAGAAGTTGACCTCTTTCTGTTCCGTTGAAGGAAGCAGCCTTCGAGGTGCGAAGGATGTTTCTGAAAAGTGGACTTGCGGGCAATTGTTAAATTTTTCCAGTGAGCATTATTGCCACATCTGTCTTTTGATTTACATTTGGGGGTACTTACTGTAGTAGGAACATTCTGGAGAAGGTGATTATTATTATTATTATTAATCATTTCTGGTAACGAAACCAAGGATTCCTCAAAAGCACCCTAGGCACTGTAGCTCGCAAGCCTGAAGAAACCTGTGGAGAGAAGACAATGAGAAGAAATTACAGTTGTAGAGGTGGGAGGAAAAGCCCAGAAGAATATTCTGGGGAAAACCCATGGAATCAGGTAGGGACTGAAAACCCAATCCACATATGGGCCTGGGCGGGATTCGAACCCAGGTCACAGCGGTGGAAGGCGAGGAAAGTGCCGCTATGCCAACCTGACTCCCCTAATAGTTTTTTTTCCTCTAATAAGAGTGCTAAATGTATTAAAATACCATCAGACTGCATTGACTACATTCTTACTTTGGATTATTTGGGATGTGTTTTTAGATACCGGTATGGGTCATTCGATAATTTTGCATGGTCAAAGTGTGACATTTTCCTGTCCCAGTAACCTTGAACTTTCTAATTTGCCGCGGAAGTATCATTAGAAAAGATTACAAAGTATTCTCATCTAGGTATGGTAGACTGCTTTTAATACATAAGCACTCCTGGAGGAAAAAAATCTATTACATGTATTAAGGAATACATCCATAATTAAACAAAAATGTACGTACATGAAATGTAACAGGGACAGGGGAAAAAGTGTACTCCAAAGTCCAGATTTATAGAATGACCTTTATTTATTTTTTGCCTGGTGCTGGCTGAATTATTGGAATAAAAGTATACCTCCTATGGCACATTTGATCTTTACCTTATTTGTGGATTACCCTAAACAACTCTGACAATAAAATATCAACATTTTGATTCCAGTGAATATTGATTCTGTAGCCTGAAACATAATGACATCAGGCTCCGTTTTCATTCTTTCTGGAGCTTGGCGGGAACGAAAGCCACCTTGCTCCCATAAGAAAGTACACGTGATGTTATTATGTCTCGGGTGTATTTCAGACCAAGACTATTTTAAACCAAAAGGAAAAAAAAATTGGCACCTTCAACTTCCTTTCAGGAATTCAAGATGATGCCCTCTGTGACTGGAGTACCCTTTTAAACACTGCTGACATATTACTTAATTGCATCATGCAACCCAGTCCAAGGCCACTTAAATACTTCTTGAAAGAGTTCAACCTTGGCACTTACACAGGTTGAGTCCTGGAGGTTAGCCAAACTTTTATCATTGGCGAGTGTTAGTACAGGAATACATTGAGAAGGAAATGTGGGACAGAGTACTTTACTCGATGACGGAAGTATAATTTTATACTTACTATTCTCCTGAGGTCATTGTTCCAAATGTGATGTACCGGGGTAGGTTTGTATCTTGGACCCCCCTCCCCCCAAAAATAAATACATAAAAAAATAGACAAAAACTACAGATCGATGTGAGCACACTGCACTCTTGTAGAATGCCATGGTCCAGTGGTTACGGTGTTTGACTCATGCACGATGGTTCGTGGGTTCGAAACCCTGCCAGGAACATGGTGTTTGTGGCCTTGGGCAAGACACTTAACTACAATTGCCTCTCTCCACCCAGGAGTATAAATGGGTACCTGTGAGGGGAGTGGACCAAATGTGCGCTGATATCGGTTGCCGCGTGGTCTCGTGGCCTGATGAACGGGGGGAATAATTGAAAAGTGCTTTGAGATTGTTGGTACGATGGAAAGCATTACAATTTTATTTTTTCCCTTGAAAAATGGACAATAGCAGTGTATCAACAAGAAAGAAGAACAGCAGAGGCACGCATGGCATTACCCTAACTTTTTTTAATCATGCTGGTCCATCTGCATGCATACCCTGTATTTTAAATATATATTCCTAGGAATTAAATGTCCCTTTAGCCGGCCTCAGGTCGGCCTTGCGACGATACAGATCTGTTGGCGACTGACTTTTCAGGATCAAGCTGCGCCTGAGCTATGACCGTCGGGAACAACTCAGTCGCTGATTTTTTGCGACCTGAGTGTAACTGCGACGATACTAAGATGATCGGCATCAGCCGGCGCTAAAAAAAAATCAACAGTCGCAAGAGTAGAAAAATTTCAACTTCTGCGACGTGTTCCGGGACAATCTCACGATTTCTCAGTTTTGTGACCTGAGCATAATTTTTGTGCTTGATGCCAACGGTTCCGTTGTGGCGCAAGCAAATCGTGGATCGATCTGAGGCCGGCTTTACTGTCCCATGCTGTTCCAAAAAGCAGAAACATGCATGATCTTCAGCAAGTGAAATCAAGAACCACATGGCTAACCGTATTCAACTCAAATACATGCTTGTCGACAATGGTTGGAATAGCCTGTGGTTGGTCGCTTATCATTGGCTACCTACAGCAACATGCATTGTAATAGCAGGCAGCCAAGTCAGAGTTTTGTAATGATGTTTGACCATGGTTTGACTGGAGACATTTGCACTTCAGTATTGTGCAAGTGCAATGTTAATGTAAATCAAGGGCGAGCCCCTACATGTAGGCAGTGGAAGTAGAGGTGGGAGGGGGGCATGCCAAGGAGGGTTTTTGCTCCCCCCCCCCCACTATTTTAAGTTCTTTCCTTTTCCTGCCTACATTTAGATACCCTGTTACAGGATGCGCTGCGCCCCTCCAATTCAGAAATGTTCTCTTGCCATTGTACAAGTCAGCCAATATATTGTCCTTGATTGCACTTGTACAATGTACCTTGTCAGTCTTTAGTGCTGGATACGTGCTGAGCTGTGGGGTTTTTCAACCATTATGCTACTGCTGTACACAATGTATAGTACCAAACATTGAACTTTTAAGTCAACAGTTAAGCATGGCATTGGCATAACGTTTCAAATTGGCCTGTTGTGACTCAGTTACAAGACAGTCTTGAAGCGGACCCTGGGGGCTAGGACAGTAAGAAATAAAATTAGCATGATTTGCTGTGATGCGTGATAACAGAACCAGATAGCTGCAGGGGCTATAAATACAGATAACAGGGCCTGCAGACTGAGGATAAGCCTGCAGGAATATTGGGTCAGCATGCCTGCCAAAAATGTGAACTGGGTAGCCGTACATTGCCGGCCACTGTAGAAGCTAATTGGCCAGGACTGTGGGGCTAGTATCTGAGGGTCGCCGAGGTCATATTGTCCCCCTCTCCAGGTACTACAAGGGGAGGGGAGGGATTAGGCAGGAGACCTGAGCTAAAGATGATTGAGTGGCGTTAGAGGAGCTGTGGGGGTGATAAGCCTGGTCTGGGGTGACTTTGCCCAAAGACGTGGGTGGGGGAGGGGGGGGGGTTCAGTGACGGAGGGGTTTGTGTTGAGCATGGAATGTTGCTGATGCGTTGCAAGCAGAAAGAGGGACAAGAAATGGGTGAATTTGGTTGGAATTATTGAGCGATGCGCAGAGGGTTGTACTGCATCGTCAGTGATGGGAGAGCATCTAGGAGGTTACATGGGAGGCTAGTTCTGCCGTGATAAATGCTCAATGGGAATGATGCAAGTGGAGCTACGAGTTTAGTTGAGAATTTGGAATTTCACTGCAAGATGTTTGGTATGTGTGATGTATGGATGTATAGGAAATGTGTTTTAGAAGCTGTTCCTCGGCAAGGTTAGTCTCTGTCCAAGACGTGATTTGGATTTGTTCCATAAGGCATCCGGTCCCTGACGAGCGTAGTGAAACTATCATGGTGATAGAGAGTGCTGTCAACACAGATGCATCAAAGACATTCTTGGGAATTTAGGCACTGTGTTCCAAGCTAATGTGCATGCGTGAGGTATGCTCACAATTTCTTGGGTGGGAGTGTCAAAGTTCCCAAGACTGGATTTGACTTAACTTGCGAATAGCGCCCTCTGCTGCCAGGGTTGCTTGGCTACACTTGCCAGGGATTGGAACCGGATGCATTAGGGGAAACAAGAAAAAAGTTCAGTCTTGAACCAAGACTAACTCGCTGTGTGCTGCTGACTGCTGTGTGTGTAACAGTTAACTGTGCAGGAACATTCATCAATGTGAACAACTCATTGAGAACGTAATGAGGTCTTTCTCTGTAAATGTCGGTGGTTTACATGTGCTACAATGTACAGCTACATATAGGAGACCAGATTGGAAGAAGGCTACTCTTGATGAATATTCTAATTTATGCAGATGAGTTCTTCAGGAGTAGTGGATACACTGGACCCAATGTTACAACTTGTCTGTGAAGGCACAGCATCCAACCCTCCAATATAAATATTCAAGACTTATGCAAATACTGCTCCTGAGCAAGCAAAACTGATTGGACAGAAGTGTGTTGGCATGGCTCAAACCTCATTGGCTTCATTGAATATTCTAATTTGTGCAGATGAGTTCTGCAGGAGTAGTGGATACACTTGACCCAATGTTAACAACTCGTCTGTGAAGGCAGAGCAGCCAACCCTCCTCTATGAATATTCAAGACTTATGCAAAAACTGCTCAGCAAGCAAAACTGATTGGACAGAAGTGTGTTGGCATGGCTCAAACCTCATTGGCTGTATTCTAATGAGTTAAAATCTTTCTTCTTGTACTTTATTTTCTACAGAATTTGAGTAACAGCAACCGTGCTTAGTGTGCACTGGACTATGACTGAACATGAAGCTTTAGAGTAGATCTGGATTTTTGACAAAACCTGTTGATTGCCCTCGATATTGGGTAAGCTGTAAAAAATTAGAAATTTGTATAAGAAATATTACACTCCAGGTAGGATGAGCTGGATTTTGCTCTCTCATATTTGTTGATGTATCTATTAAAAACTAGATTAAAGTGAATGTGGCATGCAGCAACAGTGATGTGCACAAAAATTATTAACCACTAATTCAAATGGTCGAAACTTTCAGTCTTTAATACTCTGCCAAAGATTTTTTTTAATGTAAAAAGTATTTGTAACACCACCTTGTTAATGAAAAATATTCAACTATACAAACAAAAACTAACTCATTTGCCAAACCATTTTTAACACTTGTATGATAAGTAATCAGTATATTAAAGCAAATTTTTTAGAGGTACTGCCTGATATTATTTCTGTATATTTGGTAATTGGAAAATTAAGAAAATGACTTTTCCCGTCAGTTCTGTTTTGTAACAGTAATTTTCCAGTACCATTTTTTTCTAGTGAAAGAATCATATTTATTTTGATATTCAAAGTACGTTGTTTTAATCTAACTCTTATTTTTTTTCAGCAATTGATGAGGATAATTTTTGTGAGACGATAACTGGAAACTAAAAAAAACAACTCAGTGATGGAACCTTCAGAAAATCGGTTACTAGAGGCTCTTACATGCATCTTGGTCCTTTGCATCGGGCTCACGCAGGCTGGCATAGGTAAGATTCCTTGATAGTTGAGGATTTGTGCTGGCTCCAAAGGGCCAGTCTGGTGTCCTCTTTGTGCTCTGCCTGACTGACTGATTCACTGACTCCCTGACTCACTCCCCGTCACTTGTCAGCCGGGCAGTGCTGTCATATAGGTTTACTCCGTAATGCCAATGAATGGGCTAAATCTGGCCCATTGTGTGGTAATGTTGTGCAAACCCAACCCGAAACCGACCCGATTCAAAACCGACTTTGATTCGGATCAGGTTGGTTTTTCTATCATTCCAGTCAGGTTGGGTCGGTTTTGCGTTTGCGATTTTCTGGTCGGGTCGGGTCGGTTAAGCCATCTTGTGAAAAAACCCTGAAATAAACCGAAAACAAACCCCCTGTAACAGTTTGAAAATTCATGTGGTGGAATGCTATTGCAGTGTCACTGTGCCCGGTACTGCGCATGTACTAACGTGTCAACCCTCCGCACGATTGTGCATGTGGTTTGCTGTATAACGTGTAGGCCCACCGGTAGGTCACGCTAGGAGTATTCACTATACCGTTCGGTATGATTATTAGCTGAGAGACCACAATTTAAACAAAGTTCACAAGAGGCAGGTAAGTTTAGGCACAAAAAGCGCACACGGAGTTCGCGGAATATATATGAAGATATGCCCAAGCCAATGAGATATTCATTTTTTTTTCTTTGGGTCGGTTTGGTTCGAGTCGGTTCGGGTCGGTTTTCCCTGAATTTTTGTTGGGTCAGGTCAGGTCTGTCCGATTCGGGGTTAACTTTGGTCCTTGATCGAATTGCCCATGCTTGTCTTATCTTGATAGAGATGGAGGCCACTAGGCCAGTAAACTCTTCACCATCTTATAACCGACGTGCCCATGATTCATTAAAAATAGCCGGACGTAATCCCTGAAGCTTTCAAGCAGAAATCACACAGGGATTCTGCGGAGCAAAAGGGTATTAAGAATAAGGAAACAGACTAGTGCGATCAGTGAGCTCCTATAGATCACTGAGGGTTGAGATAGATCCTTGGGAGTATAGGAACCCACCAGGTCCAGAGGAAATACTTTAAATTCACTTTAATAGCTGACGTTGAATCCGTCATTGAGTTTTCTCCAGCTGTATCATTTTTTCTTACAAGAGGGGAATTGGTCTGATTATCCTATCTGTTGGCTCATGTCGTCCAATTACACAGTTCCTCTTGTAATTTCCTTGTTTTGTGTGATGGTGTTAACAGACAGTTGTGACGCGAATCCCAATTTGGTTCGGACAATTTCACACAGTCCAAATATTTGCTGACAAAAATATGGCTTGAGAGCTTTTCTCCCAAGTTGCTGTTCACTGTGCATTAACCTTAAACCTTCCCAAATCCTCCCAAATCCTCTTTGCGAAATGGCAGATTTTGCAGGATTGAGGCTACAGTGCATATATGGCAAAAATGTGCGGCTGATTTTGGAGGATGCACTGTGTCGAGGTCTTTGGCCGGACGTTGTGTTGTTTATGCCCAGCCGTGCATTAATTTAGGCCTAGATTACACTTGAAATCCTCCGCCCTGTTCCAACATATTGACAGTGATTGCTGGATGATTTCACAGGATTGTGCCAGTGATCACCCCTCCAAGGACCAGATATTCAAGAAATAACGGAGGATTTTGCAGGATTGAGGCTGCATGCGATTTTTACATGGAGGCAGTTGGAGGATTTTGCAGGAGTGAGGTTGCATCCTAGCAAAAATGCCTCTTGTGAGGGTCAAAGGCAATAGGATCATCTGCTAGCACTCAAAAACGTAACTGCCAAAATACTATGATTTTTATTAGTAGTAACGATGGTTAGGACCTTACCATCGCTGAGAGCAAACAGTCTTCTCAAATACCAGTACTACATCTGACCCTACTTCTGACCCTTCTTAAGACGAAACGGTGCAAAGTATAGACATAGGGGAAACGGTGCAAATTATAGACATAGGGGAATTGTCAGGTCAGGGAACCAGACTGTCTGGCTTGCAGCCATTCACGGATGTGTAACCGAACTGAACTAACTAAAGTTGGTAAATTGGGGGCAATATTTGAAGAAAAAAAACCCACCATTATTTATCAGCCTACCATCCTTGGAAGTTGATATAAAAATTCTACTTGTTTTTGAAAATGACAGCACATCAGGTGTCATTATTTCACAAGATGCTTGAGACTTACAGTCAATTAATTATTATAATTTGGTAGTTTTGTTTCTTGATGTTTGCAGTTGTCGTATATTACGATAGGCACAATCAAAATTTGTAGTGAGAGAATACAAATGTTGATAAGACTGGGATGAATAATGATGGATTGGCATCCCATCTCAGGGGAGTGGAAGGCATGTATTCCCAATGGTTTGTGAAGGAACTGGACACGGGCACCAGCCTGATGGGTCACATTACCTTAGGAAAACATTTTCTTTACTTAAGCAGTAGCAGATGGGAAAATCTGCAAAGCAGTAAAGTCAAACCACATCGAAAGCGAAAATAATCACTAGGGACTACCATTGAAAATAAACCTTTCACCTTTCATTAATTTTTTTTTTTTTGGCGTAAAAATTTATTTCGTCAGTCTAACACCAGGTCTGATGAAGTGTAATGCATTTTGCATGTTTCTTATATCCTGTGCTTGGATACTGTAATTTCAATGGTCTAGGACGGCCACGTGTCTGGACGATGAAAATGAATGTCACACACTGCGGGTGATATCGCAAGTGCTGCATTCATAGCGCGCATTGTGGAACCTGCTGGCACTCAAGCTATGCGCAATGCATGAGAACTATTACGTCAACGATAAGTCTCATGTCTGGCAAGACGTCAAGAATTTCAGTTTTCAAAGGTTACATCGCAGTGATTTAGTTTATGTCTCACACAGTATAAAGTTACAGGCACTTATCTTTTTTAGTTATTGGCACGATATCGGCTTTGCCTCGGGTGCTATGTGTGCGCCCCTTGGGTGTTCAAAATGTCATATCCCACATCACAGTATTCAACATTTGTTAATAAACAGTACATGTAGGTGAAGCTTCTAATTACATGTAACATGGAGTGCGATGAGATAATGTAGCATACATTTTGTATATTGTGTATCTCAGCATTTGGTGTTTTAAAAGTCCTGTTCGAACAAGGATATCCAGGGCTCGACATTAACCTTTTGGTCGCTTACCAGCCGGGCTACTGAAATAGACTCTTAACTAGCCCGCGGGCATTTTCACTTGCCCTCATGTTTTTCTTTTGTAGAGTGTACAGGTTTGCTTTCTGAATTTAATGATTTCTGTCCTTTCATCTTTGTCGTAGCCCCGTAATTTTTGACTCGTCAGCCGGGCTACTTAAAGAATAATTTGACTAGCCCGCTGCTGTTCTGACTAGCATTTGGCTAGCGGGCTACCGCGAAAGTCGAACCCTGGGATATCCTTTTTTATAGGATGATCTCTGTGTGAAAAAGTTTTTTTTTAAGCAGATCTCTTGCATACCAATGTGTTATACATGTGAATAGTTCAGTTCCCCTGGAAACCCCTTTAAGTTCCTCCATCGCCCCTTCCCCTGCCCCGGTCAGTTAATGTTGCACATGTAGATCTACAATGTGTTGAAACACATGATCAGCTTTCTGATGATACCTACACCGGATCAGGTTACAATGTGTTACTCATTGTAACGTATGTCAGGACACCTCATAGCGTTGTGTGAAATGATGGTGGGCCCTGTCCCTTCCCCCCTGATAAGAGAAGCAAGTAGGCTTAACTGCCTTTTATCACCTGCCTTCTGCCAGCATGGTGGAGAGAGACACTCTCGTGGAGACTCCTCAGCAGGATGTCAACGCAGAGGACATTGTCAGAGGGGATCGGCGCCAGGATTGATGGGGTCATTGGCTTATGTGATGATGGACGAAGAGTGCTAGTGCATGATGGGAAAGGAGACACCTGCATATCAGTGGCAGGGGGGGGGGGGGAAGTGAGGCAACTCCCGGCACCGCAACATTTGGTCCCGCCCCCCTTTTTTAAGGAAATGAAAGAGCAAGCACTTCACAACCCCTAATACTAGTAATACCCTCTGGATCCCCTGCTTTATATTTTTTTGTAAATGGAACAAAAATTTGGATCACTTTTAAAAAAAATTCCATTTTACGGCCCTCGCCCTCCCCTTCCCCCATTCAAACCCGAACACTACTGCTGTACGTGTATATATCTGTTGGGCAACTCATCAAAAAATTACTTTTATTCTTTCAAGAAATTAGAAGTTTGATGGAAATTTAGTACAAGTCTGATATTTTGTTAGCGTTCTTGAACTCTATAAAAACGATTACCGGCAAAGTGGCTTGGTAATTATATACACGTACACTTCCCTAATTTTGGATGCACTTATTGACCATCCTAACATAAAGCAGGTTTGAATCCAGTCCCCTGACAGCCTCTTATTATTGGGCCGTTCTTAATTAATGTTGACACACCGTGACAACCAATCGTTGGCTTAATTGACGTCGACGCTAAGTACCAGACCAAGGCTAGTTGCAAAACCCTGGGTGTCTAGGGGCTCGATTTAGGCTGACCCCCAACTGTTTAAACAGATTTCCTCCAGCAGTTATTTAATGTGGTCATTATCTTCACTTAACACTTTTTCCGACCAACGTTTGGTGGAAGGCCACTCCTTTTTCTTTTCACTTAAATCTGACAGTTCGCTGTCTGGCCGACAGGGTTTCACTGGCTTTTAAAGCCAGAGTCCATCATTTGCAGCTATCCAAAAAGTAACTGGCGTAATTATTGTTGGAAAAAAAAACTAGGTTGAAAGATTGTAAACGGACTAAACTCCATGTGAAATTATTCTTTCTGGCAAGCTGTTATTTTGAAGAAATCAACAAAAGAAGGCCTTTCCAAGGGTGCTTCTTAAGAAGCACCGTAGGAAATTCGAATTAGTGGTTCGCTTTGTTATTTGGCGAAGAGCGCGCAAGCATTGGCACGACGCACACACGTGCGCGGTTGCTATAATTCGTCGGATCAGTGCGCGACATCGCGTAGCTGCAATCGGCTCAGCGAGAACGTGTCTCGGACGCTGAATTCAGGCCCAATTCAAAACATGATTCAGCAACTTTTGATTTGAATTGAGATCCTAGAATGTTGTTTTTCTCGAAATATACAGCTAAAGCTGAGCTGAACTTCATCAGGTTAGTTGTTCAGCACCCTTTTTTAGATCTTGAGCGCTTTTGTTACTTCAAACGAACAAAATGCACAAATTACAAATGATGGACTTTACCTTTAATGTTACTTGGCATTACTGTGAGCCCAGCCTGGTTTATTCGCAGGCTCTCTGTGCTTTACAGCCTGTTTTGGTGCATAGAGACAGAGGACCTTGTGGGCCCGATAAGGGGTAGCAAGTTAAGTTTGGAACTAAGCCCTTCCCCTGCCCATCTTAACACAAAGTTATTAGGTAATCACAAAATCCATCCACCGTTTTCTTGATGATAGTGTCTTTGTTCTTTAATTTTTGTTGTTGAAAGTTCTACATGTACATCTTTTTGGACAGTGCTACATATTTCAGTTTCCACTGAGTTACTTTGTCCTTTTACATATTTTTTTGTTTGTTCTGAATATTGTCTCCCGACGACGGGCAGAGTATGCTGTCCGAAACGTTGAGTCCAAACTGGTTCTTCTCAGAACCGTAACAAATTTCACCGTTAACAAATTTCACATGGTGTTTCTGCAAACTGACCCTGCTGTTCTGGATATACACCATTAAATCTTCAGCCTTCACCCAACCCCTTCAACCCCCTCTCCCCCCCCCCCAAAAAAAAATAAACTATGAACTGTGTTAAACTAATCTTAATTAAGAAGTTCTTAAAAATATCATTTAGAAACTTGATGTCAGGTTGGAAAGTGAAGAAATTCACAGCCGAACCACATATTTAACAATTGAAGCATGCAACTTGGAATAGTCATGACTAGCAGATATCTTGTAATGAAAGTTGGAACCCATATTGTACTATAAAACCGCGCTTACATTTGTAAAATCAAATGGTAGGGGCACTCACAGTATATCGTGTGACCTCTTTAGGTCTTTAAGTTTCAAGTTGAAATTTCATTGTTACTAATTCCTTCACATGGTGGCGCTCTTTGTCCCCTCCTTAAAAAGTCTCCTGCAACAGGGGAAAAAAAGCAAGGAAGCCATGTTTTCCTTCCTCCCAGGTTGTTCCCAAACACAAGTAGGTCTTGTCAATTACACCCTGTGCCCTGTCGAAACAGCTTCCATTACTCATGTGTCAAATTGTGTAACATTCAAACAGATAAGAGCGCATTTTCGGGGGAGGATGGTTTATCTCATAATCTCCGTGGGAATTAACACCAGTTCCTGCCTGGCGCCCTATCTGCCCGAGCCACGACATCCGAAAGAAAAAAAACAACTTGATTGGGCGTGCAATGTGTGTACAGCGGCGCACCCGCCTATAAAGTCGAAATGTCAGAAATTCCACAGTCAATTTATTTATGAAAGGTTGCGATGATTCATAGGGCAAGAAATGAGAAGAAAATGTTTTCCAGCTATGGTTTGAGTTCTGTGTGAACTTCCACAGGACTGCACCAGGCAAGTTTTGTCTGAGCGAACGGGCTTTCGTTCGTTGTTACCAATTAGGCCCGAGGGTTGAGATTTCCTTTAACAAATTGAGCTGGAAATACAAAACGTTTGTCACAATTGTGTTGGTTTCCTGTTCCTTAGATCTAATCGTGATTTTCAATTGGGTTCGGAGGGCTATTTCAATGTGATCGAATGTGCAACAAATGTGTAAAACAGTGCTAACCTTTCATGATGGATGAGAGATCACAAGTGTTGTAGTCGAGTGCATCACAAGTCCCCGCAAGTTCCTCGCTAGCCTTTAGTCAAGTCCCACGCGCTTATCCAGACACGTGACGCACCCTGTATGCTGGCACGTAAAAAGACTAGCACGAGCGGCGAAGCCGCAAGGGCCTTTACCATCTGGTGGAGAGCGCTTATGTTTTGTCTACCGATTTGGTAGACAAATTTTCATGCGTAATGCATGACATGTTGTGAATGCATGCGCATCGTGTTTTTTTTTAGAATGCATTATGCAGTGCATTAAAAATACAGCGCGAACAGTGACCTCACTCGGCCACCATTTCTATGCAAATTAGTTGGAACCAATATCGCGCCTTGGTTCAATCGTCGGCAAAAGCTTATGTTTTTCTTTATTTTGCGCTGGATTTCTAGCGCACGCCCTCGTATACGAATACAGATAAGTGTAGGTGGGGCTTATATGTGGAGTGTCCAATCACACCTTGGTAAATCCGGACGTCATCAAATTGTTTGCAGCTAGCTATTCGCCTTTTGCGGACGTGACAGGAACCACAGTTTTTGTGCATTGGTGTCGTGTGCAGAGACACATAACGTGTACGTGTACGTGTATGGATTATGTACGGTGCCACGTTTTACAAAGCAAGTTTCCACGCAACGATTGACCAATAAGAAAACGACATTTAAGGTCAGCTAAGGCTATTAATATAATGAGCACCACCCCCAAAACCTCACATGGACGATTGAACCAAGGCGCTATATTGGGTCCAACTGATTTGCATAAAAATAGTGGCCGCGTGAGGTCGCTGTTCGCGCTGTATTTTTAATGCACTGAACTGCATGCATAGTGCATAGACATTATGACTGCATGCATTACGGCGCTACGGCCGGATAAAAAACAACCAGCACCTTGACCAAGGCTACCCCTCCCCTTGCTTTTCGTTTTAAATTTGGGGCAGAAAATTTTTGAACCCACTTTTCAGGAACACACATTTTTTTGGCCCCCCCCCCAAAAAAATTGTGTTCGGGATCCGGCCTTCGATTTCTCTCAGATATTGTTGAAGAGATATTGCATGAATTTATTCTTTAAAAAAAATCAAAAAGGTTGAATATTAATATCAAAGGCAAAAAAAAAGCCTTAAAAATGTAACGCATCAGCAAATCATGTTAAGCACCAAAATTGTGATTTCTTGAGATTTTGAAACTGAAGCAAATTGAAACAAACACAAGTAATAAAAAACAGTAATTTAGATTCAATATTGGGTTTTGCCCGTCACTGGCGTATTTTACAAACACTGTAAACTCAGTGTTGTCCCGATTGGTTGTGAGAAAATTTTCACAAACTATTCGGGTGGGACTTGAACCCACCACCTCCTATTTACTAGTGCAGACGTCCTACCACATGACCACCGAGTTATAAAATACATGCATTAATGGCAAAACGCAATATACATGATATAGAATTTTTGTGCAGATACAATCTTATAAATAGTAATACTTTTTTACTAAATTTTAATCGATTTTTAGAATGTTCCCTTTTGCCAGCAGGTAACTTCAAAATCAGCACATGTGAATGGGGTCACAAAATTTCACTCGTGGCTATAGAATTTAAAAGCAATCAATTACACTGAACACACTGAAACAATCACACGCCTCTAACCTTGCAAAATATGAAAATTGTTCACATCCGTCTGTGATCTAATAAATCAAATATTCATCATCCTGTCGGTGACCAGTATACAATCATCATATTAGTTACCTCAAGAGCATGAGTGGAACACAGAATAATTAAGTGCGTCTGTGTTCCAAATGCCTTTGGCCTCGTTGCATATGGACACAGACAGACTACATTTTCCATGTTCTACGGGCGCTAGTGGGATTTATCTTCAAGCAAAGTTGACGCCCAGTTAAGATGGAACACACACACGCTGTACACAAATTTTTCAGAGGTTTTCATATTACATGTGGGTGCAGCAGGAATAGCGTGCGCATCTTTTAGATTAGTGCAATACTCTCGGTGGTATGTACAGGGTGGTCCCCCCAAAAAATTAACACTTTTTCAAACGCAGATTTCTCAAAATTGGGTAGACCTGTTGGTATTTTATAAAGATATTCCTAAACTACAATATGTCGGTGGTATATGGTAAAAACGGCATTGAAAATAAAGCCTAAATTAAGAAATGGCAGCCATTTACAGAAAAACTGTCAAACCCAGTTATTCCACACGCATGTATCAGATATGGTCATTGTTATTGCGGTTCTTAATGCACGCAGGTCTACTGTTTTGACCATATCTCATAATAACACACGTGTGGACAAACTGGTTATTGACCATTTTTCTGTAAATGGTGACCATTGCTTAATTCAGCCTTTATTTTCACTGCCGTTTTTACCATATAGTAGTTTGGGAATATCATAGAACAATTTCAACGTGTCTCACCAATTTTGAGAAATCTGCATCTGAAAAAGTGTAAATTTTTTTGGGGGCCATTCTGTACAGTAGTATATGGGATAATAGTACAATGTTGTTGCCATGGATCGATGAATCAGGATTGCAGATTCAAGTATGCGTGTAGATAATCAATAATACACAGGGTTCGTGTCATCTGTCATTGCTAATATTCAGCTCTGCAGGCTTTTTCCAGGTGTTTTTTGCAATTCGTCAGTGACACGTTTCACAGGATGAAGCATTTTAGTCACACCTGCTCAATGTTCATACTAAGTATCGATGACACTTGCTGAGATTATCAGTATGGGTATGGACGACCTGTTTATCCAAGTTATATGCAATTATTCAGTTTCTGGAAAGTTAAAAAAAAAAAGTTTCCCATGAAATTGAGCAGACTTTGTTGTAATTGGGTCATTCTATAAATTTAGCGTCCAGTTTTTTCCCCTTTCCCTGTTGCATCTGACATCTATCATTTTATAATTCTGATGCACTTCATAATGCAGTCGTCCTCCAAAACTGATTATAAATGGCAAACTACGGTTTTCTGATGATGCTTGACGCTCACACGAAGACGCTATGGCTTTGTGCACATTCAAATGAATTAGTCGTGCATGCTTTGTGCTATACCCACAAGCCAGTATGCGTACATTGTATGTGGTGTGTCCTGGGGCCAATTCCACGGCACTGCTAAGCAAAAAAAAATTCTTGGCACAAAAAAAAGTCTGGCTTATAAAAGCAGGTTACCAGCCAAAACTCCATGTGATTTATATTGCTCTTGATTAGTATTCAGCTGTTTTTGTTTGCTATAGCATGAAAATCACGTGGAGTTTTAGCTGGTAAACTGCTTTTGTAATCCAGGTTTTTTTGTGCGAAGCAATTTTTTTTATAATAGTCACAAATCGCCCTCTGTTGTTTACGCACGGAGCCCATCTGAAGTACCATTTTTACACTGGCAATACACGTATCTCTCTTTGAGTCAAATTGAAAAGCAGATACAGTAATTAAAGTACTTTGAACAATCTTAAAATAAGAGACATTCATTGTAACATATTTATATTTTTACTCCACAGAGTTTCGTGAAGAGCCTATGGATACAGTGGTTGCCCTGGGCCAGCCGTTGCAATTCCACTGCATGGCCTTTGACCAGCGCCCGGGCACCATCACGATCCAATGGAAACACAACAGCGCCCCCGTGAGTGCTGGCGGACGCGTGGCCGTCTACCCTAACGGAACCTTACACGTGTCGCCAACGCAGAGCGGCGACGAGGGGACTTACTCCTGCATCGCTAGCCTGACTTCATCCGGGGGATTCGTCGACCAAAGAGAGAGCTTGGCGGCTACGTTGTATTTTGCGTGTAAGTTGAAGACAACAGGTGTTCAGTGGGCTCCAGAGGTGCATAAGTTTTAATGACTTGATCCAGTGTGCCTACTTCATTTGTGTGCACCTGTTTAACGCTGCTGATTGGCCTTGTTTTGAGAGCCATGGCCTAAGACCCTGTGCACGGACAGTAGATGGTAGTTTGTCACCACTCATGAGAGCGCCGGTGGGAGGGATGCATTTCGTGTTAGCACTGGGCCCAATTTCACGGCGCTGCTAAGCACAAAAATTTGCTTAGCACAAAAAAAGTCTAGCTTATAAAAGCAGGTTACCAGCCAAAACTCCATGTGATTTTCATGCTAAGCAAACAGTAGCGGAATACTAATTACTAGCAATATACATCACGTGGAGTTTTGGCTGGTAACCTGCTTTTATAAGCCAGACTATTTTTGTGCTGCTTAGCAGTGCCGTGAAATATGGCCCCTGGTTTGCGTGTGTAGTTTGCGAAATACATAAGCCACATTTTATTTTGAATGTGCACAAACCCTTTAAATGATGTTGTGAGAGTGTTGGGCGCCATTGGCAATGCATTATACAGGGTGAGTCAAAAAAGAAGAAACCCAAATGGCGCCCCCTATTTTTTGAAGAAGTTCTGCATGTAGCGCGTTCAAGATCGAGCATGTAAATGCCCAATTAATAAGCTTTATTTTAGTAAAAAGATCCTTCATATATCGCTCATGTACTTTTCAAGTTATGGACTTTTAAACACAAACACAGTTTTATCATTTTGTCCACGGATCACAATAAAGGTAAGTGATATTTCAGCAAAGTGAAAACAATTCACATTAAAAAAACATATCAGAACACTCTCATAACCATGATAACTGGCACTTATCATAACCTTTATTTACACACCTTCTGCTTCCAATGTTAAAACAACATGCTTTATACTGTCAAGAGTTTATAGTTTTGTTCTGCCTTCTACTTGGCTACCCGGAGCCTTATGGCATTATTCTGATATCGTTTTCACGATACAACGTGGTTTCATTTTACTGAAATATCATGTACCTTGAATGTGACCCGTGGACACAATTTTAAAACTCTGTTTGTGTTCAAAATTCCATAACTCAAAAAATTCATGAGTGATTTGAATGATTCTTTTACTAAAAGAAAGCTTGTTAATTGGGCTTTCACATACTAGATCTGGAAAGTGCTACACGCAGAACTCCTTTACAAAATTGTGGGTGCCATTTGGGTTTCCTTTTTTTGACTCGCCCTGTAGAGTCAAGGAATAGTGGATAGTTTATATTTGAAGGAAAAAGTTATGGAAAAGATCATGGAATCCTGCACAACCCATACATGGTGATGCATAATATTTGGCTACGGCAGTCTTCCAGTTTGCATTCCAGTTTACTATCCGCTCTGTTCACAAGTACCCCCTCACCGGCAAAGAGAGTACAGTTGGGGGTGACCGACCGACGCCATCTTGCCTGACTGCAATTCATTTGCCGCGAAGCGCGGCCACTGCGTGTACATAGTACAAATCCCCTGGTGTACGTGCGTCACACACAAGGAACAGTGCGCGTCAACCAGCGAAATGTCCCGCCATGGGACGTCGTTGCTAGGTAAAAAGGCGCCCTCTTTCGTCGGCGCACGGAGCCCATACCTCCTCGTTATGCATACATGCTCTACATGTATACTTGTTGCGTATTCAATGTACCATTTTTACACTTTTGTGGTGCTCGGTCGTCTCTTACCAAACTGGAAGGTTGAAAGAGATGGCGTCCCTTGCCTCCAGAGCAATTTGCTCCCAAGATGCAAAAAAAGGGTAGGAATTGGTCATGGGAAGCCCTAATTTTGCTCTGGAAATGTCATGCAATTTCATTTCAAGATTTCCGTGGGAACCTTGCATCCATAAACACCTGCACATCATTCCTTTGAGATAATTGATCAAATATGTTAAATGACGTACCCCTCCCTTCCCCCTTCCCCTGAAATTTCTCCCTTTCAATGTCGTGTCGATAACTAAAAACCAGGTTATCTGATTTCCTGCCAGCGGCGTTGGGTGCACGGCCCAATTGCAGGCCGCACCGAACCGTGACTTTCAATCCACAGTCTAATTACAGCCGCAACCAGGCGTAGAGAGAAAATGGCGCAAATTCTTTTCTCCAAGCAAGGTTGGGAGGAAGGTGGGGTGAGGCCTGGATGGGCACTGCAAATCCCGTTCTGAAAAAGGGGAGACTTTATAAACTTCCCCACTTCGTTAAGACTTGTTTTCAGATTGCTGTGGGTTCCTTGCACAGGTACCCCCTCAACGGTAAAAAAGGGAGAGTTGGGGGAGACCACCGGGAGAGACATTTGAACGCATTGCCAATGACGCACGACACTCGCAGGAAGACGTCACTCGCATAATTTGCGTTATACATGTATACGCACAAACCAGTACGTGCACGCAGTGTGTCTTATCCACAGGGTTCTCGAAACATGCCCTCTCTTGTTCAAGCTCAGAGCCCATAGGCAAACTATGGTTTGACTTGTTTCGTTTATTCTGGTCTTGACGTGATTATAAAACAATCTGAACAACTTTTTTAATTCAGGGGTTTCCCTTCAACGGTGTAGTTTTATGAGCAATGTTGCTTTCATATGAAGACAATTAAACAAATCTTCAACAAATCTTCAGCTTCTAGAACACTCTGGAACAATGAAGAATTTTGAATACAATTTGTGTTTTTTTTAGGACTGTTTTTTTTTTAGGCATGCCTCGTGTCTGTTTTTTTGGCAACCTTGTGTCACTCTGTATCTAAAAGGACTGCCATTCACTCTGTGCTTCTACTTGTTTGACAACATTCCCCGAGGTCCTCATAAAGACAGGGAAGCAATATTTTGAGACATAATCCTCAATTGAAAGATTTGCTGACAATCTGGAAAACAGAAATTTGTTATTACATTATTAGAAAGTCTGCTCCGAGCTACGGTAGGACTGCCTACTAATACCCCCTTCCCCATCCCCTCCACCCGGAGGTAAAGGTTTTTTTAGGCGGTTCGGATACAGTAGCCAAGGTGGGGGGAAGAATTCGCAAATCCCTTCAGCCCACAGGTCAGCTTCAAGATACTTCCTTCAGGCCTCTCAAAATCTTTGGACACGAGGGTCCGTCGAGAGGGCCCAGCGTGCCCCAGGGGACGCAGAAATGAAAAGTACCTTTAAAAAAAAAATTACCATTACCTCCAAAACAGGTATTCTGCTCAATTATTGTTGATGGAAATTTACTTAACATGCTGTCAACAGACTTCCCTCAAGGAGTTGCCTGTGTGGACTGTTGATGTATAGACATCAGTTCTATTTTTAAATTTATTGGATGGATTTGCCGAAAGGTCTTTTCTTATCAAATACATTATGATAACTTGTGTGTAGTGTGCCTTTGCCAAAGTACCGGTAAGTGCAAAAAACCCCAACAGATCAACAGGGTGCCTGGGGGCAGTAGGGCTCTTTCAAGAGAAAAATGGTCGTAATTGAGAAATTTTCAGTCACTTGGGGGGGGGGGGGGCAGGCACCCCCTCCACACCCCCTGGATCCGCCACTGTATGATTACAACAAATAGTTTTTCAAGAGTTGTTTAAATTGTGCAAAGAGTGGTGCATTTCGGGGGACAAAAGGGACAGAGTTTTATATCCAGGGACGAAAAGGTGGAGAAAACAAGTTCCCCAGGGATCCCTTATGGTATGAGGGATGACCAGATTTGCTTGGGTATGAAACCTTACATGTAGGTCGTTAAATGCATTTGCTGATATTGCTGCAGTATTGGATGGAAATTGGGCCGTGGAATGGATGTTTGCACAGCAAATGTGCACAAAGCTACAAAATGTACATGATTGTATACCGAGTGGGGATCTCTTTTGGTAATTGAGCTTTTGAGTAGGGTTGGGTTACCCAACAGAAAGTGACGGATATCCATTTAAATTTTGAACAGGACTTTCTATTGATCAGCTGATGCTAGTTTATGGATACCTTACAGGTGGTCTCGGTGCTCCAAGATTAGATTTTTATTCCCCTTTTTCGCAGCCAGCCCCGTGACCGTGAAATATGGTCACGTTGCTGCGGCGGTGCAAGTCTCTATCAACAATATGAATCAAATTCAGTCTTGGCAATATTGGCAGCGCTACCCAGGAAATTCTGAGCATACCTCACACGTAGCATTACGGTAGCCTGAATATAGACCTTGTGTGAGGTGTGCTCGGATTTTGCCGGGTAGCCCTGCCAATATTGCCAAGACTAGATTTGATTCATCTTGTTGATCAAGTGACCTCGCCTATCACACACCGCCCGTATAAGGGGAATAAAATACAAATCCAGTCAAGGACTAAGACTATATTAGAGGCAGTATTGATCTACTGCATAGGTTGTGTGAATTGGCAAACACCTTAAAATTCTGTTTGACATGTTTTTGATTTAGTAGAATAGGTTCTGGATGTACCCAATCATTACTGCAGCGCATACTCGGGTCCAAAATTACCGGTAACCTGTCAAAGCACGCCCCTGGTTTTGCGACCCTGGCCCCCTCTCCTGTTGTTACACCACGGGTTACGGGTATTCTGCTGTCACCTGCTCAAAAAAATCTTGTCTCGCAGAGAGTTGAATTTCATGCCCCGAAGCTGGCAGCATCAATGAGATATTTCCTCTGTACGCCAACAATCCTCAGTCAATGGTCCCGTGACGTGCAGCCGAGCACAGCCGTAGCATAGGATACCCGTAATTAAACGGGTTTTTACCGTACGTCATCACTCTGGACGCAAAACCAACCACCCGTGCTGTTTACGCGTCTGTTTGTCTGCTCGGCTAGTTTGATGTGTTTTAGTGCCGTTTCTTCGTTAGTTGTAACTTCACTGGTGTTGTATCCATTGTGCAACTTCAGGCATGGTTTCCTAATTTTGTTTCAAAATTTAAACAAGAAAATGTAAATTTTTGGGAATTTGCATTGTGATTCAGATTCTTTGACTGTTTGACGTCACTCTGTCCTTAAAACCAACCATCCATGCTGTTTGTCTGCTTGACGAATTTGATGTGTATTTCAAGGTAGCTTCTCTTGTGAGTTGTAACGTCATCGGTGACTGTGCCTGCGCAGACACTGCGGCCATGGCTACCCCACTTTGTTTCCAAAATTTAAAACAAGATAAACTGCAATTTTGTTGGAAATTCACAATCGTTGGAAAATGGAGTGTGTACAGCACAGTTTATACAATGGAGGTGATCATTCGGTTGGCTTTGGCGGCAAGTCAGCCATTTTTTTTTTGACCGTAAACATAAGAAGTGGACTCTCTGTAGCAATTGGGAATCACCGTATTCATTGTGCACATGTATACATGTACATCTGTAAGGTTGGGACCAAAGTTTTATGTTCACTTAAACTGAATTTGCATTAATGAGAGTCAACTGTATGCAAAAATAGACACAATTTTTCTTTCAAAGAAGTATTATTCAGGGTAGTATAAAACAAAAAGTTCCAAATTCCAAGTCATGAACCTACTCCGCTCCTCTGCTGCAGACCCCTCTTCGCCCACCCCAGACCCTTCTAATACTCAAGCCCACTGGGGCCCCATGCCCCATTCCGGGGAAGCTCATAATTTTACCCAACACATTTTCCCACAATGTTTCCATTAATTGTGTTGCAGTCGGTCGATCCTGGTGGATTTCTACTAACAGTCGCCCACAGGTGTGCGTTATGAAAAATGCTTCCTCCCTTAAACTCCCCTGCAGGCAAATATTGTGTTTATTAAAATGCTGCACAGGTGGTATGTGTTTCTTGCGACATGAAACACCTGTAGTTTGAAAGTCCTCGCCCATAGTTGACGAAGACCAGTGAAGCGCATTTGTCATCATCTTGTAGACAAAGTCGGATGTTTGTTAGAAGAGAAAGTGAAAACAGCGGAAACTTGAGGTTGAACTCCGAGTTACCCTGTAAAACCTCAAGAAAAACCTTGAGTCACCGGCTTGTTATATAGGATCATTTGCATTTATCCCAAACGTAACCTACTAGTACCAAATTATCTAAAAGATTTCTTTGATTAACCATCCTGCTATTTAAACAGTCACAGGCAGTCCAAATTTCCATCCTCTTCCCAGGCCAACATTTTAACACAGCCTAGTCACCAGCAGTCAGATGTCAAACAGGCCTGTGCCTAGTCAAACTCAGTCAGCAGACCATGAACAAACAAAGCAGACAAGTTGTGGGCACAGCTGGCATATCAATTACTCACAGTCAAAGCAAAGCTGCATCAAGTTTAATACCTGAACAGTCCCAGCCAGTCAATCCTGCTTAACTGTTGAAAACAGTCACTTGATTGATGTTTACCGAAGGGATTACCTGGCACAAAATGCATGTTTGCATAGGAGGGTTAAAGATGGTACTGGTACTAAACACTCCGTGAAATCATTCCATCTGGCTTGCTGTCATTTAGAAGATATCAAACAGGCATGCAACTTTTCCTAGGATCAGCTGATTTCGTTTTTTTGTACTTCACATGTGTGCCATTGAAAATAGAAAAACACTGTATAAAGTCTTGGAAAAAATTTGAATTTCCTCCTTTTTGTGACTTCCCAGTTGCATGCCCGATCAAACAATATAGGTGATTTCCAATGATCAGTCAATTGACTTATTTTCAAATAAAAAGAGCTTTTGACAAAATCGTATTTCATGATCAAAAGGTTGTGCATGGTTTTTCACTCATTATTTTTGACAGATGTGTCTTGTATGTTGCGTGTTTATCCGTTCAGTTTTTGAGCAAAGGCAAATGCCACTTCATTCCAAGATCGAACTGATAAATCTAGTTCCGTAACATATTCCTTCACATGTCACTCAAAGCAGAGTACAATCATGTCAGTAATTTCGTAAAAAGTATGCACAAATGGAACTTTCCAAAGAAAACAAAGCCTAGTGAGATTCAGCCAATGTAGGTCAGGCCTGGGTACAGGTAACCCCAGGTTTCAGGGAAGTGTACCGATGAGCGAAATTACCTCTTTTGGAGTTTTTTTTGGGACTACATGACCTCCGTACCTGGTCACGTACGTACTTTTTTACCTGTTGCCCGACACAGGTGAGTTCCTATGACAACAGATAGGGAAATGTTCCTAATGGCGACAATCCTGTTTTGATAATTGATTGGCCTTAACTCGGACCAGGTGACCTCTGCGTACCTCAGACATTGCCCAGGTGTGCACTGGTAACCAGTGGCGTAGCATGGAAAGGGGGGGGAGGGGGGCTGGGGTAAAAAGAAAACCCATGACCAAAACAACGTGAGAGGGGGGAGCTGGGAGGGGTAGCTTGCATCTTTTCAACACGCCGAACACGTGCTCTAAGCACTGCCTGCTTGTGCGTGACACGCTGTATGCGGAAGTGGCTTAAACCATCATTCTCAGGTCATTTCTCAAACCCGGCTTTGTCTCTGTTTCATGGCTGTCGGGTAAATGGAAATTGTAGGGAAACACATTTTGCAACCCTCCCCCTCCCCCCATGAAAAATTTCTTGCTTTCTTTCCGCTAAATTAAAAGATGCCAAGTGCATATTGTCTCTAGTTTTGCAATGTGGGTTTATCATGAATTGATATCACTGAATAAAATAAGAAAACCATTGCCATTGCAGTCCTTCTGATTTGAGGCGTGCCATCGCAACCCCACGCCATTGCATGCCTAAAAACTTCCCAAGAATTGGGAATAATCGCACGCCTGCATCCCTCTGCACCGCACACCTTGGCATACATCTAGGACAAATTAATATAAATTTGGTAGAAACTGGGCAATAAATAACCCCTTTCTGTGAGCTCTTGAAATGGCCTCACTGTAAACCAAGATGAATATTATAAAACAAAATACCAGATTGTTCAGTGCCAGCTTCCAACACAGAATCGCACACCTAGGAAAATCACACGCCTAGAGAAATCACACGCCAAGAAAAATAACCCGCCTAGAAAAATCTAGGTGTGGCTTTTTTCACACGCCTGTGATATTCAAATCAGAAGGACTGCCATTGGCAATATGCAGGGCCTAAATGACTTACATTATTTCTGCACGACGCAGCTCAGTAATGTTTTTTGGCTGAAGTGGCAGTAAAGGTATAGACCCCTTGTATGATGAGAGGCAACATCCTCTCATCTTTTGGGATTTCACTGGTTGCTGCACTCCGTACTTTGCGTAAAGAAATCTGGTATTCATTTTCAATATCTTTTCAAATAATACAGAGCCTGATTGCCTGAACTTTGTAATCCTTGTTTTTTGTTTTTTTCTTGGGTCGGGAGCCAAAAGTAGGGTCGGTTGAAAATGAGGACCAAAGAAATAAAAAGGGATGCCCAAATTGACCACGCCATGGATCCATGAGGAAGGCTAGGTGTACTAAAGAGCTTTAACAATCACTATACCTGATGCAAGAAATTGATTGTTGCCCATCAAAATACCCAAACAACCTTCCCCCAAACTATAATGAGCCAGTTCGGTATTTCAGCCGTGCATACGCACAATGGTATGGGTCATGGGTCATTCGGGATCATAGAACGCTCATTGAAGGTGCATGAACGCGCAGGAAGATGGGCGCACGATGCTCACGCTTTTATTACCTGCAGAATAGGCGTCCGCGTAACATCGCATAAAATCACATCAGCAATTTTATCCCGATTGCCCTTTGACCAGGACTACATGTACGTACATGTAGATTCAATGCCTCAAACCATATAAGTCTACTTCACTCACTTACCTGTAGAGCCACAACATTTGCATTTGAACTCACCTGGGCCGGGGACACAATACGGACTGCTTCTTTTGTCCGAAGTGAGTTTAAATGAAAATGTAGTGGCTGTACAGGTAAGTATCGCTCGTAGACTCCCACCGCACTTCTGTGGGGGGAAATGTAAGTTTACCAGCTCTTTTTTCTGTTCTCATTCATCCAGTTCTGAACCCTGTGGATTTCGTCACTGGTAACCAGACCGTGGTAGACAAGCAGCTGATACCAGCTTACTTCCAGTGTATCTCCGGTGACAGCCGACCCGAGCCAACCATCACATGGGAGAAGGACGGACTACCAGTGACTGAAGGAATGTCCTATGGGGTGCAGTTTGGTGGTCCCGGTTCCCTACAGCGGTCCCAGACACTACAGATAAACAACGTCCGTAAGCGGCATGAGGGACGGTATCGATGCGTGGTGACCAACCCTCTCTTGAGTGGGCAGGTTCAGAGAAGTGCTTACTCTTGGCTTATAGTCAATCGTAAGTGTATATCATGATTTGAGGAAATGTTGTGATCCCCATAATGCATTGCAAGTATTTCCACTGATCAGTTGCAGGTTGCTTGCTAATATGGCCAAGTTAGTTTTCTGTTTTAGTGTTTCCAATATCTATTTGTCCACCCTCAGCTAATCCCGGGGAGCCTTACATCAGCATAGCACCCCGTAGCCAGATCGTCCCGGCAGGTAACCTAGCGACGTTCCCCTGCCAGATCCTAGGCGACCCTGCCCCAAACATCAGCTGGAGACGGGCCAACGACCCCTACGACCTCGCCAATACCACCAGCCGATACGTCCTCGCCGACGGTAGTCTGTTCTTCACCAGTGTCTCTGATGCTGATGACGGGAGCTATGTGTGCACCGGATCCAGCCGGTTGGGGGCGGTTTCGACCGATCCAGTCACCCTGACTGCTGCCAGTAAGTATGAAATGCAAAATTGCAATGGACATCGTGCAGGAGCATGTTGGAGATGATTCCATGTGAATGATATGGCAATGTTAAGGCCTTTAACACTATTGAAAATCTTTATGTCGAACTTTGGATATTTTAGCAACCCTTTTTACTGTGGGAAGAATCCAACATGGCGTCTAGATGAGTCTGGTGTTTTTAATACACAGGTGCTAATACCAGAGCTTTGGCAGAACTTGGGTGGTTTAGGCAATCTAAACCCCCCTCCTCCAACCCCCTGGGGCTGCAAAATGTAAGAAAATCATGCAGGAAAAAAGTAGCATATGCCTGTTAAACCCCCGTAACCCCGACAGCTTACTTCCCCCCTCCCAACCCCCCTCCCAACGGCTTAACCCCCCCCACCCAACAGCTTACCCTCCCCCAGCCTAAGCTAGATCCGTCTCTGCAGGTCTCACAGAATACTGTCATAGTCATAGGTTAATCCATTTCTCTGTACATGATCTTGTATGGAAACACAAGGAATTGCATGCAAGTTGAACAGGCAGCATCAGTGGCCTTCATGTATAATGAAGAGCAACACCCACTCTGTGAGAGTGTCTGCTTGAGACAACGCCTCCAGTAGTCAGATGGAGTCCAGCCTATCCAGCCCCCCCCCCCTCTCCTTTTTCAGTTCGTCGGCTGGCTGACCGGAAAATAATTCCTGGCTACCTTCCAGCATAGAGGGCCTGACGTCAAATTTGTTTTCACACCCCCCCCAAATTGGTCTTGTTGCGCCCCTGCCTTCAGGCATGATGTCAACAAGTGGAATCCAATCAAGATGTTCAGTTTTGACTACGTGTCTCACAGGGGGTTTATAAAATTAAGTCAGTACCAGCACATTTGGTGTGCAGACATGGGGTAAAGATGGAAGTCAGATGGTATGGGCTCCGTGTGAGAACAAGTGAGGGCGATTTTTTTACCACTTTCGAGAGCACAGTGGACGGAACACACCGTGTACCCGTACTGGTTTGCGTACTGGTATTATAGAGCGCGAAGTATGCACCTCTAATGTTATTCTGAATGTGCGCAAAGCCACAGCATCTTTGCATTTAAGCGTTGACTTGTCGGCAAGCAGCGTTCGAATGTTTCTCCTGCTGCGCCCCACAACTCTCCCTTTACAACAATTGATGGGTCCATGAGCCATGCAACATGCAGAACGTGAGGGTCTTGTTTTATTAAGTGCTTGGTATGAACCTTGTTTTCCACTACGCTGTTCCTGAACTAATAAACCGCAAAACGACAAAATTTAAACGTCTGACTTTTGCAAAAACTCATATCGCCAAATAACGGTTGGGCAGGATACCCAGAATTTGCCATTTTAAAAATTTGCTTCTGGCATTTAAAGTGGTCTGCAAGCATTCGTAGATGTGCCGCGCTAAGCCGTGTCTTAGCATCCAAAAAAACCCAATGCATCCAAAAAACTCTGGCATTCAAGAAATTGTGAGAAATTACTTTACAAGTTCACTTGAGCATGTTGAGTCAGACTGAAACTGCTTTTCTTACCGCTCGACAGCTTAGCTTGGTCACACTTATTTAATAAGCCTGCCACTTCTTTAAGAGACTGTACATCGTAATTGTTCCATGTGTACAAAAGTTTCGCTGTCTGTACCTTTTAGCCGAAGTGGAGATCAGCGGCCAAAATTGTATACGACAATAAAAGATCAATCAATTATCCACAGTTGTGTTTCTGATTAACGATACTTAATATCGCTGATACACTTTTCACGATTTGACCCACTTTCAAAAAAACGAAGAAAAAAAAGAAGGAAACCCCGAAAATCTGAGTTAACCTGCTACCAAAATACCAACGGCTGGATTTAGAATGACTTGTTGACCTTTGGGATTTGCGCCTCCTGACCTTGCTTACGCCTCCCCCCTCCCCTCAGACACTCTGATTGGACTGTCCCTTTTGATTTCCTTGAGCCGCCTATCGCCTATATTTGTTTCTCTTTTGCTTCGGCCATGTTGTGAACTCAAAACAGCCCTCTTTTTAAAACGGGCGGCGGGGGATGTTTAAATAAAGCTAGTCCCTCGACCTAATCATTTCTAATTTGCGGATCGCCTGAGATGTGTACGTGTTTGCCAGGATCTGGCAGTTTTTGGATGGCAGAGATAACACAATGTGGAGCAGATTGCGGAGGTGGGGTCCTAGGAAGGAGGCGTGGAAAACAATAATTAAGACGGTTAAATGGAAACATTCTGGTAGCCTTGAAGATTCAATCTTTGGAGTTTTTGTAATTAGCTGTTGTACCCAAAATAGCCACATACCCCCCAAACAAGACTTTGATAGTTTGATACTGTTAATGAGAAAGATTATGCATATGAGTTTGTTCCAACTCAGTCAGTTTTTGGAGTTTGCTCTTTGGCTCTCAGAAAGCACTGAGCTACACTCTTAATAAACTTTGATAAAAAAATTCCTTGTTATGAATATGTATAAATCACCATGATATCAATCTTAATTCAATCAGATTTCTGGATTGGGCCACTGAACCACTATAATACTCAGTGGTTTGTTACTTAAGACATCTGCACCGATAAACAGAAGGTTTGGGGTTTCAGTCCAGCCGAGCCAGCCCCTAGATATTTTTTTCACAAGAATTAAAGGCACGTAGGAGCATTTGCAATAAGCCATTTGCAATAAGCCATGAGTGACCTACATGTATACCCTTTTGGATTTAAATTTAAAAAAAGGTCTGGTACACTGGCTTGCTCAGAATGCTTGGCACATAAAGTTTGAATTCTACAGACCAAAGACACTGTTGCTAATCACATGATTCGGGGGAAGCTCTGGCATAATCATGACGTAAGAGACGCTCAGCACCAATACATTGTTCACAATGGGTGAGAATGGCACAAAGACACCAGACCATTCCGGAGCTGAGGGTTGCTAGCGTAAGGCTTGCCCCGAACCACGTGATACAGCAACAGTCTCTTTGGTCGGGAGAATGCAAAGTGTTAAACGTGCAAAGCATTTGGGTAAAGTCAGCGTTCCAGATTTTATTCAAATTTAACTCGCAAATGGCTTATTACCCAGAAACGTACAGATACCTCCCAGTTGCCTACCGATTTAACAACAAATTCCTGGGTCAAAGTGAAGATAGGGCTGGCACCAAATGCCCTGTGAAAATATTCTGCGTGAAATGGTATCATTTAGAGGCAAACAATCATTGAAGGTTGTTTAAGAAAGTGTGCCCGAGGGCACATTTTTTGTTTTACGTACATTAGCAACGAAGTCCAGTTACTTGCAACCAAAAAAATCTGCAACAAATTGCCTTTTTCCCTCAGATATACGGAATATTATTAAGGATTCGGAAGTGATTGGTGTTCGTACAAATACTGAAATCTGTGCTCCTTAAAATTTGCCTTTAATGCAGACTAAAAAAAAAGGATGAAATGGTTTGGAGGAAAGAGTTGAAGTGGAGCATTCATCACGGCCTATTTAATGTCACAACAGATCTAAAAGTCTGCAAGATAAATGTCTATCCGTCTTGCGCATTTAAGATGATTTAAACGTGACTCAAACTTTGTCAATTACAGGGATGGGAGGTAGAGGAAGGACTGTTCATCGTGACGGGGAGTGTTGAAACCCCAGGACAGTCTGTGCGGAAAATATCCCCTCTAGCAATGGAATTGCTGAAACAACTGTTGGGTTATACTGGAGACTCGACTTCATACATAAGGACTTTATATTTTTTTTTGGGGGGGGTATTCTTACTTGCAGCTGAGAAGCTGATTGCGAGGGACGCAGCTACAACGTGGCCGAACCAAAGGCATGTAAAGGTGCCTTAGACAGCCACTATGTGACCCATGGTTGAACATGGAGCTCAGGCAGATCAAAAATGTTGATTTTGTGGAGGGAGGAAAACTGGAGAGCCTGGAAAAAAAATTCTCGTGGCACAGGCGAGAATCAATGAACAACTCTACTCACTATGTGGTCTGAGCCGGGAATTGAACCTTGGCCACAGTGGTGAGAGGCGAGCACTGTACACACCAGCCACCCATGCCACTTATACGCGTAATTCCCTCAAAAAGTCTTTCCCACTATTAAAGGTCTTGTTGCCCCTGTTGAAATCACCACTGGTCCGCCGTAAGCGGAGCAGGGTTCCTTCTAACTCAATGTACTGTTCACTCTTGCACTGTAGTCAAGTCGGCTGTGGATTTTGGGAATTTCGACCCAGGTATAGAGCCTCTCGACCCAGGTAGAGCCTCTCGATCCTGACCAGGGTTGGGTTTTTCCTGTTTAATGTGAAATCTCTGTGTTGGACCCGGGCCCAACATAGAGATTTTGGATAGTGTTACCGGTACCTACCAGTCTATCAACGGAACAGCACACCATTACATGCAACAACTCATATCGCCATAAAGGCCTGAGCGCCAAGTACGCTCTAGTGATGCGCACTTGCTTGTGGCTCCATCTTCAAGGTTTAAGACTTATGGAGACAGAAGTTTTTCTGTTGCAGCCCCTCGCCTATGGAACAGCTTGCCAATAGCCATGAGATCACAACCCGACACTGACTCTTTCACAAGTGGTCTCTAAACTTACCTCTTCATTCAAGCTTATCATTAGTTATCTCAGACCCCAGCGCAGTAAATAGGTTTACAAAATGTATCTAGATACCAGCACTTTATAAGTTTTTATTATTATTTATTTATTTAGTGTGAAATCCTCTATAGCTGCTGAAACTAAAGCAATGTGCTGTGATGATGCTACTTTCCGTGCAGTCTGAAAGAGTGCATAGAAATCAAAGAAACAAACAAAACATGACACAATTTAGAGATAGCCATGCTAAGCTTTCACTAGTCATTGACTAGCAAGTAAGATAATAGCAATTAGTAGTGATCGAATGAGTAATGCTTAAGGGAAAATAACTTGTTCATTCTCTTCAATCAGTCAGTAAGGGGGTGATTTTTCATCCAGAACATTTACGGATAAATATCTTCCAAACCTTCATGTGTAAAAGAAACAGGATGTTCCAACTTCAATGCTATGTTTTTTCTTCATGATTTGTCACTGTCAAGTTTACTTATTTTCATTATAATACTGCCACAACTCATCAGAATCAAGGGTATTTTGACAGCTACCGATACGCTATTTTAAGAAAGCAAAGTACTTGTATACAGTACATTAGTGTGCCGCGCATTCTGGTTCACGCGCATAGCTTAAGTGCATGAAGACATCAGTGCGTGAACCAGCACACAACTAGAACAAGACAGCTTACGTCAGACTTCGGTACTGATACACTGTATACACATGTGTACATTAAAAATTGAGAAAAAGCAATTGACAGTTTGCATAATGAAAACTGACTCAATCCACATCAGCATTTGATGGCATTGTTCTCTTATCGTACTTCGACACAAATTAGATTAAATAATTCACAAGCAGATGTCGTACATGTAAATCAACCTTTTTCCATACATTGCAATTGCCCTGCGCATTCTCCCAGGCCACACTGAAACCCAGACATTTTCCGAATCAATAACCCCTAAGGGCAGCATACATTTTGTGTAATTTTTGGGGTCTGCCCTTTTTTACTTGTTGAATTCCCACGTGAAAGCTTGACATTCCCTTTTCCTGGGTTTGAACCGCAGGCCATTTCTGGGTCAGCACCGGTACCTCTGCCCGTTTGGATAACGAGGCATTGTCAAGCTTTACCGTACCTTCGGGGAAACGGCAACATTGAAAATGTGCCCTTGTTTTTTTTAGTGAATGCTGCCCTTTGTTTCGTTTCACATGCAAAAGATGAAAAGCAACTCCTCTAGCTCTGGAGCATCAACTGATGCAAAATTGATAATTCTTAAAATTTCACGGCATGGCTTAAATAGTCTCATTTGTTTTTGAGTCAATTGTTTGGTTAAGACACAAGGTACATGTATATCTTTCAATTTTATAATTAACACCCTAGATGGGCCCAGTCATGACACAAAACAACTGCCAACAAATATGGGATATTACATGTATGTCGTAGCTAGATCCAATACATGGTGCCCAGATCTGCTGTATTCTTCATAAAAATCTCACAGGTTTTTGAGGTCAACCTGATGACTGAGTTTGCCAGGATCCAATGGCGAGTTTGAATTCCATATTGTGTCAGCGATTAAAAGAAAATAACTTCTTTGTCATTTGGTGTTTTGTAGGCATGGGTTGGACCTTCACAGAGAGTCCCTCGGATGTGGAGGTCGTGGAAGACTCCTCCGCTACGTTGATCTGCCGTCCCCCAGTCAGCAAACCACCCGCAAACATCACATGGTATAAAAGCAACGTGCTGTATGTACCGAGCCAAGGAGCAGCCGTACTGGGTAAGTTTCTGTGTGCATGCGTCTCACAGAGTCTCCATTTGTGTAACATTACATTCTACCTTCGGCAGTCATTTAAGTATGTAAATTGTTTTTTGAGAATTAGAAGTTTTCCTTCCATATCTGGGAGTATATTTTCTTCTACCAAGGGACCCTGATAGAGAAATAAGGCCACAGACTTCCGTGGGGTATCCCTGTGTAATGTGCAATAAAAAAAAAATTAATCAAATACTTCATGTCGAAAGCTGTGCCACTTCTGTATGGCCTGCAACAGCTCGTGGACGTGAACAACAAAGGAGGAACAGTTCAAAGTCATGACTTTGTGGCATCATTGCCACCAAAGCTTACCCCTGCTTATGAAGTGTACTGGATGTCATTGTCAGCTTGGTTGACTTGTTATAAGTGTAGCTCATGATTTGCCACCCTTTTATATGGGTTCCAAGCGCGAACCCTGAGAAGGGGCTTATTTACCACCTTGGAGAGCTCCGCGGACGTGACACACCATGTCTGCGTACTTGTTCACACATGGCGCGAAATACGCACGTCTAATTTTGTCCTGAATGTGCACAAAACCATAGCGTCTTTGCCTGAGCATCAGGCGTCGTCGGCAATGCGTTTGAATGTCAGTCCAAGTGGTCTCCCCAAACTGACTCTTTCTTGTGCACGGAGCCTATAGACCTTCCTTTGCCAACCACCGGTTAGCACACTATGGAAGGTCAAGGTTGCAAAACAAACAATATTTATTACTGTTTCCAAACATATCATTGGATTGTTGAAAAAACAACATAACCAACAAATGCTACCAAAGACTTAATAAAAATGCCTCTTTCTTACATACTGAGGGTGTTAATACGCAATTTTTGGCCAACCAACCATGACTTGCATGTAAATGCGTGCTCTTGTGGCAGCCCATACAAAATGGCAATGGAAAGAAAGGTCTATAGTGCCAAAAGTTTACTTCAATTCTATCGAAAGCTGAGTCAACAATACCATTTGAAGTGATGCTGTAATGTAGAAAGTATGAGTGCTGTGCACCAAGAAAAGCAAGACAGTAATATCAAGGTCATGATTACAGTACATGTATCTGGAATCATGATGACAACGTAGTAATGTTGAGGTCATCCTATATTAAGAAATACCATGTGTGCGCAGATAACCCACTTGGCAAAGTGTGATTAATGATCCTGGTATTTTTGAGCGACCTTGTCATGAGAGCATGCATCAGTTGGCCTTTTTTTCTTCATCCCAAAATAACCCCCCATCTGCTCAGTATTTGCTGTTAATTGTATGTTGTAAGTCACAAAAGTGCTGAAGTTGTGGGGTGGGGGTTGGGGAAGGGGAACGGGAAGGGGGAGGGAAAAGGGTAGGGGAAGGGGTGGGGGAATTGTGTGGGAGGGGGGACTGTGTGGGCTGTAAACTACAAAGCACTTTACTTGTAATGTGCTGAGGTGCAACTTCCATGATTTTTTAAGAATAGGGTCTGCTTTTGTTCATAACATCGTCTAGCTACCTTTTTGAATTAGCGCCTTCCTCAAGTGGATACAGTACAAAGCAATAAATCATGAATGAAAGAGTAGGAAAAGTCAAGGGTTCATAGGACTGTGCTGAGTATATCGAATATTCAAATAGTCGATCATCATCCGAATAGCATTTTTCCAAATAGAATATATTCAAAAAATATGAGCCATCTCCATGGATCACTGAGGGAGGCTGGTTTTACTATACCATGAGTTAAACCAGTCAATATTTGTTTAATAACACCTCTCCCACAGATTCTGCTTGATTTTAAGAAATAGCTGATTAATATAATCGTATACAATTTTCTATTTCAAAGCGAAATTAGTTGAAAATTTATTTAACTTTTCCAAACCACCCCCTTCACGAAATGTTTGAAACCAGCTCTTTAACGCTAGCGCTTGGGAGCAATCGGCGCAATGCGCACTCTGTACATGTATATATGTATTTCAGTTCTCTTCAGTTTTACTGTTGTTATTTTAACATTTCCCTTTCCTTGTTCTTGGTATACTTTTTCCTTTTTCTTGCTCTTCAATTTTACTGGACGAATATCCGTAACACAAAATTCCTAAATACCGGTAACAAAAGATACCTACATGTAATTTTTTGGGAACAGTGCTTAAGTTACACAACACAAAAGCCTTGTTTGTCTGAAACACCTGGCCGAGGGAAGGTTCCAATTTGAGCCGCAGATTTATACCTCGACAAGTCTCCCCCGTGTTCAGCTCGGCACATTTCCAACAACATACCCGCCGTCGAAATGTCACAGGCCGCCGTACATCAATCAGTGGCAAATTACCCCAGGAATCTACCCGGAAGCATTTCACTTTTCCACCCCCTTGAGCCATACCTGTATGAGGGGAAAAAAAAAAGTCTAGGGTGCCGTGTTGAGTGATAAAATCTTGTGTTTTGGGTGCAAAGAACGTACATTTTTCTCCCCTGAGGGGTTAATGAGGTAATTTTGCCTGCGCCCGTCGCCATGGCGAGGGTTGCGGTCGATGTGTTCACCTTTACGGAGTTCAATTGACCGAGTAAAATGACAACCCTCCCACTTCATGTGGATGTTTTGCTGAGGGTTGAGAGACATGGCAGGGGTGGAGCCTGGTTATGGACATGGGTGGGAGGTTTCCCATAACATACCGTAAATAGCTCCTGTTATTAAAAGAACATTTTCAACAAAGATGGTCAGTTTTTGTATAAAAAGTTGTTTGCATTTGCCACCCTTCGTGATGGAATGATCTCTCTGATGATGGATTGTATATCAAAGCAAAATTTAAATTTTCCTACTTTTTAAACTTTTTTTGTTACCTTGCTCCTACTTTTCCTACCTTCTTCCTTGAAATTCCTATTTTTTTCCGTACTTTTTCGTCCCACAACTCTGAAGAAATGAAATCTCTTTGAATATTTTTCATAACTGTGTTACACACTGTCATAAGTAAATCACACAATGAAGGGCTGGGGTGCAGGAGTACTGTACTTCCAAGAGCTTAGTTGTAGATGGAGCACAGGTGTTGTGAGTACAGAACATGCCAGGCTTATGATACTGTGGATATGGGTGATTATCAACAAACACTACTCCTGAAAGTCGGCAAAAGTCCTACTTTATCCTGATTTGTCCTCCATAGTCCTACTTTTGTCCTCTTTTTTGTTGTTGAAAATTTGATCTTACTGTTTTCCTACTTTTCACCTGGGTCTTCTTGAAAGCCTATCAATGGTTATTGGTCACATAATTCATTTGAAAGTTTATAAAAGACAAAAGATTCTCACCAAGACTTCAAACTAGGTTTTGCCCTTCACTGACGTATAAACACTGTATACCCAATGTGTTACCGCCAGAGTGCAAAAAATCACTCGGGTGGGACTCAAACCCATGACCTACTGCTTTCAAGAGCAGACCTTGTACCACTCAACCACCAAGCTAACGGGATCAGTTGGCAGTTTTTGAATTTGATGTACGTAGCAGCGGGTACCGCATAACTATTCATAAGATGGAATTTTGCGTCGGGGGTGATGTATTAAATCGAACTAGGTTTTGAACTTCACCGACGTACATGTATAAACACTGTATACTCAGTGTGTTACCTCCCGAGTGAAACTTGGAAAAAACACATCTTATTCCATCAATAAAATTCCATCTTATGAATCTCCAAGACTTGATCAAATATTCAAAATACGCTGACCAAGTTTAACAGAAAGACTGCTCTTTGTCCTTGACGCAGCTGAACTGAGTGTTCTGGATATCTTCAAGGGTTACATCCCAGGACCGAGCAGATAATTTCTTTTATCATCCACTTTGGCCTAAGATTGTACAAATAACATTTGCGTCTTAGTTGTTGAGGTTGTGCAGAAATGCTAGACAGGTCATGTCTTTTTAATTATTTACATGAAGAAGAGCCGTGTTAGATCAGTTCAGGAAGGAATTAGCCAGTTACTGACAGGTGTGCTGGACTTCATAATGCTTCTTGTTGCAGCGTTTCTTTCTATCAGTGACGCCAAGTTTAAAATAAATTTTAAAAAGTCAACCTACGTACAAGAAATGGTTGGCACCAAACAATCTACGGACCTCTGTTATAGAAAATGTAGAAGACACTGTGTGACCTACTCGTGAAAGAAAAGGAACGACGCATTGGATATAGGCACTGGTTCACACTTTGGAGTGGTACAAAGTACGTAATTCTGCTCCAAAGCTGAATGGAATTGATTTGGAAAATTCTAAAACTCAGAATTTCTAGAACTCACCATTCTATTTCACTTTTAGTTCGATTCCATCGACACTGGACACAATTAGGGGTTTGTTTTTCTTTTTCTTTAACCGTCAATCAAATTAGCTGTACCTGAAATCAATTTAGAAAAGGTATGCTTGCGTAAATGAATGCACAGGTAACGTAATTGGCCGTCTGTTTTTCAAAACCGAATGCGTGGACGATGAAAAGGATTGAACTTTCGTTAAATTGAAATGGGATTAAAGACGTGCGTTCAAATTCAGGTGAAAATGAATGACCGATTTTCAGATGTGAATGAACATTTCAGGAAATTGGCTGGGATATTACAGTTATATTGATCTGGGGCATTTTTTAGGTCATTCATTTAATATTCATGAGGTCAAGCTTGTGTCAAAGGCACTTTTGCTTCTTTAATGACTTGAGCAAGTTTCATATCTGAGATTAAGTTGTTAAAGCAGCTGGGATGACTTACTTTCGGCTAACGATGCGTTTCCTTGTGTCTTGTTAATTATTCTGAATCTTTTCCTTCCAGCTTACCGGTGCCGTTGACAGTTCTCTAATTACCTGAAGCCAGGCATTTGGTGTCAAATTCAAGTTAACACTTATTAGCGTCCAAAACAAAACAATGTATTCTCAGTTGAAAGGGCTGAATATCATTTTTTTCTTTTTATTTCAAAGGTACATATGTGTCCTCGATTTACACCATAAGCAAACCCACACACACACAAGCGTGTATTTGCCTGCAATCGGGGACCCCCTATTGTCCCTCTTTTGTTTGTACTACTAACTTTTTAGGAAGACCTCCCATATGTTTTGTACACATCGCCAAATTGGGGATCTTCGGGAATTGGGGACCCTGTTGTCCTCTCTTGTTCAACGTCCCCTATTGAATGCAGAAACAAACTCACCCACATAAGTGTGTATTTGCCTGCAATCGGGGACCCCATATTGTCTCTCTTTTGTTTGTACGTATACTCTTAACTTTTTAGGAAGACTTCCCATGTGTTTTGTACACGAATCCAAATTGGGGACCTCTCAGGAATTGAGGACCCTATTGTCCTCAATTGTTCAATATCCCCTATAATGCAGAAACAAACTCATCTTTGTAAACACCGGCAATCGTGGACTTCCATTGTCCCTAATCCTCATTCCTTTGTTTGTAACATTTTAGCAACAGCTCTCATTGGTTTTGTACATGAATTTCAATCGTGGACGTTCGATCAATTGTGGACGTATTGTCAGTGCCCTAACGCTTTTGTCTTAGGTCCACGATTGCTGGTGGTTACATACTCACACTAAAGTGCCATATCAATACTCACTACTCTTCCCCAGATTTTAGTGTTAGTAATCATTCTCATATTGGCCTAGATTCCTGATTTGGTCATATTTCAAAAATAACTTGGCTGTCAAAATGAAAAGAAAGTGCTCAGTTATCCGTAGCTGCGGAGCACACCTTTCAGTTGACCTGTTTTTACAAAGGACCCGTACCTTCCTTACTTCAACCTTTGCGTTCATAATTAAACGTGTCACTTGGTGGTGTAGTAGAGATTAGATTTCGTGGTTTAGCACAGTCCTTGGTGGCCCATATTAACGCACAAGAAATGAAACATTTCATAGTAGTAGAAGTATTTTTTTTTTGGCAGACAGGAATTGGAGAATTAGTCAGCGAGAATCTGGACCTGTCGTCCCAGGTGGAATGTCTTTTTTTTTTGGCCCCGTCCCGAAAGACCTGCTTTTCACAAACGAATGAATGTGACTCCAAGTCAGGAATCTGATATTACCGGTCGATGAGTGAATTCGGTTCATATTCATCTGCCACATGCATGTTAAAGGTTAAATGCAGACATTTTTAAAAAAAGGAGTGTTTGCCTCTTCGCGGGGGCGACGGCTTCGCTGCCTGTCGCCGCCGGTCGCCGGCTTCACGGGCAAGCCACCTGCTTCGTGGCAATCAACTCGTGAAACACACACATTCGCTTTTTGAGCTGTCTAATTTAGTGGTGATTGATGTTACATGTACACAGTTTAGAAAACGTTAAAGATAGCAGGGAAATTGATCTTGAGAGCTCTCAAACCGGTCTTGAAAAGATCTAGGACAGATGTTGACTCTCACTAAGGTATTTTAACCTGAAATTGAATGTTGATCTCAAACAAAATAATGACAATCTGTAATAAAAATAGTTAGTTCCCTTATTTTGTCTCTGGAAATTAAAGCAATTGATGAAAAGGAGTGAGGTCTTAAAAGGTCTTTGAAAGGTCTTGACTTGTAGTCACTGGCTGTTATTGGAAAGGTTTTTCCACAAATGCGAGTTTTTCCAGCTTTTGTATCTCTGTCCTTCAGGATAACACAGCCAGCTGCATCACACTAGAGCCAGTTTGGCACAGAGCTAGCAGTATTTTAAGTTGGGAAGTTTGAGACCATTTCTGTGTGCTCTCTGTGATGTTAGAATTCCTCAGCTTGGCGTGGAATTTCCGGTGTGGCTATCAATCAGACAATGTCCTTTCACCTTTGGCACAAACCATTCAGGTTTCGAAAAGAAATGTCCTTAATCGTTGTAATGTGTTTTAAGAAAAACATTTAAAAAGTAAAGTCTGTCGCGAGCTAATTTGACTAATCAGGCCGACATTTATCTCCGGTTTCAGTAGCATGAAACGACTGAGAATATTTCTACTCCCCCTGGATGGGATGCTAGTCCATCGCAGGTTACTCCCCGGCTAATGCCGGTACCCATGTATACTCCTGGGTGGAGAGGGGCAAGTGGGGGTGAAGTGGCTTGCCAAAGGACACAACATGACCAGCAGCTGGATTCGAACCCCGGACCCTCTGATCATGAGTCACGAACCCTAACCACTAGGCCACACACTTCCCAAAAAACATTTCAACAATAAATTAATCTTGAAGTTTGGACAGAGGTTCATAATGTAGAATTTCCAGAGTCTTCGGCCACAGGTATGGTAAAGCCCGGAACCAGTGCCGACTTCTGTTCAAACTCTGGACCAGATTCAGAAGAGTTGAGGAACATGTTTCCAAAGCTCAAGAAGATCTTTGTGGAAACTCCACTACATCCCACTTCCTCAACCACTAAACAGCAAATCCTTTTCTTACTTCTTGTTTTACAATTCCAACTGTCCATAAAACTGAATCAAGGCAGATTGTGAGTTGACCCACTTAATACTCATGCCACATATAAGTGTATAGCTCTTCAATAGCCCTGGAAAAAAAAAGAGTTGGATCCAATGCACCTGTTACAAAGGAGATGTTCTTGACAGACAGTTTCTGCCAAAGTCTCGCTCAGATGGTATCATCAATTGTCTTCTCGGTTGGCCTACCGGCAGGCTGGCAGTGATTCAGATTTGTCTGACAAAGGACTGTTCCGGCATACAATTGTTTTCTGCTGTGATGTAGTCTGTTGAGTTTTTGAATGCTTGGGGTTGGGGGAGGGGGCGTAGATCGGAAACAAAGTAATCAATAGGAAAATTAAATGAGTCATTTTCAGAAAGACTTTCGGATGTCCAACATCTGCATTAACATGTGCACGGATCTGGATTAATTAACATGCGTGGGCTAGGGATGCATTATCTTGTGCACATGATCTATTTTTTCTGTGTTGCAGTGGTGATAATAATAATAATAATGGCGTCTTGTATAGCGCTCATGTCCGTCACAAAGTGACGCTCCTGGTGCTTTTATTACTACCCTGGCTTTGATAAATCCGTTCAAAAGTCCTCAAGAATTATGGAGTGATGTACTATGTACTAATTGAAGCCCATTTATACGGGATGTCGCCCCCCCCTCTTTTCTCTCAAGTAGAGGGCAGAGCTGAACAGTTAACATCTAAGAAGTTCAACATAACAGTCCTTTTCAGGACTACCTTTTTTCAAAATCAGAAAGCACCATTGTTGCAAAAAAAAATAAAAGCCAAATATAGACAGAAAGATTATACATGCATAATTTAAGAAAGCAAAACTACCCTCAACCCCAAATCCTTCACATGTACACTTAAGATGTGACAATTAACACCATGGGCAACAAGAATAAGTGGCACTTTTGGGTTTTTTTTGGCCATAACTCAATAAATATCTTCCCATTTTTGAAAAGCTAATGAACTAAACTTGTCAAATATGTATCAATATTTGTGATGTACATGTACTGTTAAAAAAAAGCTGTGGAAAAAAGGTGCTTTGACGGTTCGTTTTAAAAAAATGGGGGGGGGGAGAACAATCGATGTACTTTATATCGACAACAGGAATATTTAATTTCAAGTTGGACACACCCATTTTGATTTTTTTTATCACCCGAGGATTTGTGAGGTGCAAATGCAATTCACCAATGATTGACCTGATAATCGCAAAGCATCACCCGTAAACCGGAGGTCACATTTTATACACATTTTGATGACCTCTTCAAATTTAATGCAAAGTCACAATCATTGGTAGCTTGTTAGGTTTGGCAGATTTTTTCGCGTTGCTGTTCAAAGTACGGTATACCAGATTGGAAGTTTTACTTAAGTATACACTTTACGTTTGGGAAATGATTTTGGAAAAAACAAAACCCGTGAAAAGAGGGCTGACCTGTTATGGCACAGAGGAACTTGGCCGGTAATCAGTAGGTACAGGGAACCAGTTTTGACCATCTGCCTTCCTCCTGCTGACAGAGATTCTAACGAAGCGAGCGATGATGTTGTCTTAATTAATGCTTTGTCATCGGTTTGATTGTGAAAGTCGGGGCAAATTTTGGAAAGCCGGTCCGATTGAATGGTTAATTAATATTGGTATGAAACAGCTGTTAGCTCTTCCTAGTTTTGTTATGAGCGTTTCTCCCTCAGGGGAGTGGGGGGGGGATATTTCATAGCAAAAGCAGGCTGAAATTAAGGACACATGCATGATTGCGAGGCCTATTTAGGGATGATTTCTCTGCATTTAAAGATGTATTCCCTGTGCTATTGAGAGTCCCATCCCCCAAAATGGGTTGTTATAGAATGGCAAAACAAAAGTTATTCACTTTTGAATACGATATTGAATGAAAACATACACAGGCGGTTAGTTCTTAAACTATTTCTTCACAGAATTTGAATTTTTTTGCAGCCCAGCAATAATTGGGCTCTCGCAAAATAAAACCTTTTTTTTAACAAAACATACAAATTGAAAATTTGAGAATTTTTTTTTTTTTTAACATTAGGCATGTGTCAATACATGTTTTCAAGGTAGAGTAATTGCTGATTTTTAAAATATTTTAATGCAGAAATTTGATGTGATATTCCTCATGGAAGCTCTGAAATCATGTGTTTAAAGTAACTTTCGACAGAAGTGTGTCATTTGACCAACAATGTAACCACACAACATATATGACTAAAATAACATTGCGAAGTCGTGGCCGTTTTTCATCATCTTTTCGAAACCGCTCACATTTTGTGAATTAAAGCTATTTGGATATTTTGTGGATGATCGAATATTCGAATATTCAGTTTATTTGACTCAGCCGTCCAAATGAGTTTGTAAAAAAAAAAGAGAAAAAAAGAGGAATACTTTTTCCCCCACATATCAAGGCTTTTGATTGACAGCTCAATTCGCTCTTGTGACATTTTCAAACAGATCAATTTTAAAGGGTTTGACGTCTAACGAGAGTTATTATTAACTTATTGTTTTCAACTTTGTTTCTTAATACGAAGTGTGTGTAACCTTTTAACATTTGGAAAATTTCTCTTCCAGTAGTTAAATGAAGCTATTATGATCGTGCGCTTCGCTGTGGTTATGCCAAGCGGCTGGCTTTTTGGGTTGAATTTCCCCTGTATATGCATAACAGATCCATCACTACCCCCAAACCTTATGTTTTATGACCTTTTTCTTTGCAAGCTTAGTAATTGACTTGTACATTGACCATTGGGAGAGCTAATTTGTTTGGACACAATGAAACATTAAACAGACCACGGGAAATTGTTGGAGTCAGTTTAATATGAAGGGAAAGACAATCGCTAGACTTTTGTTTTAATTTTAGTATCCCTGTGATTTTTCAAATTTATAATTTTTTCCAAACGAATTATCAAAAGAATTTGAGGTCCTTGAGTGAATAATTAAAACAAAAATTAATTATAGCAGGGATTCCTTAAAAAAAAAGGAGCCCTTTGTATTTTGCACTTGTTTCGCACTCGAGCTGAATTTAGACTTGGTCTGAGTCAGGTATTGCGCTTAGTCTTTGCAGTATGCATCCATGTACACACGCTGATCTAAAAAGTGCTCCAGCTCCAGTGTGATCTATATAAAGTGTGATCTAAAAGTAATTTGAAGTCTTTCTGAATAAATGCAAAATTCAATCACGTTTATTGAGATTTTGACTCTTAATGAGTACTAACAGGGCCAGGAATTCAAACTCAGATGAAAACCACTTTACTTAAGATTAAAAAAAATGAAATAGACTTGAGATGTAAAGTATGTAAAATCAAAGATACAGATTTCAAACTAAGAAATAAAGACATTTTTATTCTGTTAATTCTTTTGATTTTTTTGAACAGATGTAGGGGATCTTTACTTCTCAGCTGTTACCAAGGAGAATGAAGGGGACTTCTTCTGCGTAGCAACCAATGACTTCATCCCTCAAAGTGTCACATCTTCTACAGCAACACTGACCGTCCGAGGTGTGTACATGGGACCTGTGCAAAGATAAGGCAAAAACAAAAATTAAATAGTCGGTCTCTGGTCAGCGCGCGTCAATTTTAATCTTTTTTTCCCCTTCAAATTTACCACAGACGCTACAACAGCGCTCTCTATTGCCGCACCTCCTCAAATTTTTGTACCAAGGAGCACCAAGGAATGGGGAAATTGCATCAAGGCAAATAATGGAGGGCACCAAGGCAAATTATGGAGGACACCAATGTATACGAGGACACAAAAAAGCAAATTAGTACCCACCTTGTCTGTACAATTCAAGCTTGAAAAGAAAAACCAAAAAACAACAAAAAACAAAAAACGCGTCACCGCATCAATTCCGGAACTTCGGTCTGACCAGAGACCGACTATTTTTTGTGTGTGGCCTAACAAGAGAAATAGCAATGATTCCCGAATTCATATATTGCTTGAGAAATAACATAGAGTACAGGTCATTTGGCAGAATGCGAGTGTACAGTAATCTGGATATCACAGACACTTGTAAATGTTCCCCTAAAAACTCAGGAGTTTTTTTGACTGATAAACTGAAAGGGCAGCATTATACAAATGAGGTTTGAATGCCAACTTGCAGCATGTCTCACCTCCAGGACTTGGACGCAAGTCCATCTCAAGTCGCATTTTTGGTGACTGGTACCTTGACTCTAGTCACATCAGCAAAAGATTTGTGAACTCAGACTTGACTCTCATGGCTGGGACTTGACGCCAACAACTCGGGACTTTTAAAAACGTAATTCGGATGTTTATTTTCCGAAAGTAATGTAAAAGCAACGCTAAATAATGTTAACATGAACAGCACTGCACAAATGTGGTGTTGCGCATCACTTTCATTTATACATGTCCATGTCCATCCATTTTGTACAATGCATAGTCCTAAATGTACATACATTGTACATGTACACCGGCAAATGACTTGTGACTTGTACTCAGACTTGAACCAAATGACTCTAGCCTCGGACTTGGACTCATCCCAAGTGACTCAAGACTCGGACTCGGCCCCAGTGACTCGTACTGCTCACCACAAACTGTAGTCAACATAAGGCCGAAAAAGAAAAATTGTTGTGTTGCCCACTCATGAAAAATATTAGGAAGGTCGGTACACAAGTGTGCGATGTTTGCAGTTCATCACACCACATGCCCCAGTCCTCGGCCTCAGTTACACATACAAAATACGGTAAATTCGAACTGTACTGCCATTTAGGTACGTATGTGTTGTAACGAAATGCAGAATTATGGCATTACAAAGAAACAGTAACAGTATTAAGGTTACAATTAATTTAATTTTTTTCAAGTAAAAAAATAAAAAGAAACGACTGGAGATTTCCAGATTTTTGGGTTGGTCTGGTTAGGGCAACACAACACATTTTTTTTGTTTTGCCTAACAACTAAGCCTACATCTTGTGTGAACGTAGAGTCAGAGAAAAGGAATTGGTTTTTCTCTGACAAGTTTAAATTCCCTTTTTTCCCCCCCAGTTGCTGCATCCATAATAGCACCACCTGAAAACAAAGAGGTCGTTCTTGGGGAGGATCTGACACTGACCTGCGAAGCCAGGGGGGATCCCACCCCTATCATCACCTGGAAGAAAGATGCAGTGGTGATTTCAGCCGGAGGGAGAACAACAATAGGGTAAGAATGAGATTGTATCGTCAGCTTTTTGTTTTCACTCTCAGAGGAGTACAAGAGTATCTGAAACCTTTTTTTACTGATGTGGCAGTGCTGCAATTGTAGTTGGTTTTTTGCTTTCATGCAAATATTTCCCACTAAAGTTCTAAAATGCCTGATCTCACCGGAGAATATTTTTCAGAAATTTAACAGGCCTTTCACATATGTGATGCGATCAAGCTACATGAGTCGTTTGTTGGGAATTTTCATTTGGAGATACAGGCCAAAATAGGGCCACTTCATCACTTCACTTCATCACATTTCTTGGTGTTCCGACTTCCATAATTTTTAAACTAAAGATGGTATCAGGATGCGGTTTTCACAGCAGTAATGCTGAGATTGTGCTCTTTTCAAATCTGTAATAAACCAAATTTTGACTGGGGTCGACAAATGACTCATTTAGCTTGATAGCATCACATATAGGATAATTCGGCGACAGCCATTTTCTTTGGTGGCACCAGGCTCGCGTGAGTCGCGCTCAGGTAGTACGCACGCACTCCGGACTCCTGCGACCAATAGGGTTATCATTAAGAATGCGTGCAGCATGAGCACGGACGTGGTGCCGCCTCAAGAATGGCTTCTTATTTTGTCCACCGAATTAGTCCATAGCAGGAATATTTCTTAGCAATCATTGATTTTCAATTTTTTTTTAATGATTTAATTTTTTTCTTTCAGAAACTCTGGTCAGTTGTTGCACATTGTCAGCCTCATCGGACTGGACCAGGGAACGTACACTTGCGAGGTGTCCAACATGTACGGCACAGAGTCAGCGTCAGCGTATGTTGACGTACTAGGTAGGTTCATCTGTTTTAGTAATATTTGTAGATTTAATATAAGCCCTAATTTCTAAAGATACGGATGTGGCAATAAAAATCTCCACCCGTGGTCAAATGTGAGGCGTTCTGGCAAAATGAGACAGACATGGGCACAAGGGCGGATCCAGAACACAATTTTTTGGGGGGCCAAAAAAATTTTTGGTCCCCCCAAAAAGTGGGTCAAAAAATTACGGCTTGGGGTTCGGGGCCCGCTTAAGGGCCCCGAAAAAATTTTGGATTCTAGATGCTCTGTGGTGCGATCTGAGGCAATTTCTGACCACCTTAACCAATGTTTTTTGAGGAAAAGATGGTGGTGTACTCATTGCCTGCCTTTATTGCGATGTCACATAAAAACAAAAAAAAAATTGGTTTCGTTTTGGGGGGGGGGGGGGGCCATGGCCCCCTTTGGCCCCCCCCCTGGATCCGCCCTTGCATGGGCAGAGGTCAAAATGATTTGCCAGTATAAGGACAGAGAATAAAATTCTCCTTAAAATATGTTTTGAAACTTTGCATGGCGGTAGTGTAAACCATTGAGGGTTTGCGGTAACACCATGTGGAAGAATCTCTTTTGAGAAGATGTGTGGTTCTGAAAAGAACCAGTTGGTTGTGAAACTCGACATTCTTAAAAGAACCAGTCGGTTGTGAAACTCGACATTCTGATCAGTTATGCTGTGATCGTCTTCAGGAGAAAAATTCTACTTACATTACTGTTTGTTGCACTTCAGTCGGACATTCCGTTGACAAGTAATGGCTATTTAAAGTTCGCAGAAATCGCATGTCAAAAAAGTTAAATACTTAAAAAAGGGCCAATAAAGTTTTGAGTTTTGTATTCGTGAAAATGAAAGATGCCAATAATCTTTCCTTAAAAACATTTTTGTTCCACGTTATTTTATACTATGTCTTAATCATATGTGTTGAAACATATTACAAATATGAACCGATAAAAAAAATGCGACATTTCTAAAGATATTGTGCTCGACATTAACATGGTTATGTAGTTATTGGTATAAGGGCAATTCCACGGTAACGGAAGGACGTTTTCACTCATTAAACAAAATTTCAAATGTGTGTATCACAGACACTGTTCATAGTTACAGCAAACAAATGTCACGATTGTATTGCTATAATGCTTCTTTCATTTTCCACACTTTTGGGGGGCATGAATGCCTCCCGTTTATGAATTATGAATATTAATGAGGTCGGTAACGGAAGGACGGTAAAACGGACAAGGGTTTTCCAACTTACTCGCGTTTTGCAAAAACTCTGTGAATTTTATGGGTCAATTATATTTTAAAGGTAGGAAATGGAATCCCTGAAGCTTTATCTATACTATACCACCTTTCATTTGACTTTAAGTGTTTCGGTTATATAATTACAACGTTTTAAGCAGATTATAATTTGGTAACGGAAGGACGGTAACGGAAGGACAAAAGGTTTACTCAATTATAGCATGAACAAAATGTGAATTTACACTAATTATACAAGTGAAACAAATTGCTTAAATGTGTAACTGAATGTGAAATCAACAATATGCAGACCTGGCATAAATAATTATACCCAAGAAACTATTGAGATAAAGATAGAAGCCTGCTAATTAATGATAACAAAAGAAAAACGAAAACAACCCAAAACACATAATTCACGAAAACAAGACTACTACAGAAATAGACTTCAAACCCATCACCTCAATCCTTAAAAGTTTAAATACACAGTATTTGAACTCTTGAGTATATTGGTTACATGTTCACCAACAACTTTTAATAATAATACCGGTAGGTTCAAAGGTTTACCTACATGTAAAGGGGGGGGGGGGGCGACCAGCCTACATGTACATTTAAGGTCAAAACATCTACCGGTAGAACTGATGGCTTCAGTTAGGTGTTGCTTTTAATTGAACTCTAAAATCAATGTTTGAAATCAAATTACAATGATTTAGAGTAGTAACAATTAATTTATAAACATCCGAACTGAAGTTGTTAACTTGGGCATAATTTGTCAAAGACTGCACCTCACATGTCTTACACATGTAAATTGAATGAAAGTGCCCCAAAGTACCGGTACTTTCTGCCATCTCATTTTCTACTTAGAAATTTGCTTCTGGAATGGCTTCACAGAATTCGTATCTTTCTCTATTGTCCATGCATGCTGATGGCAGCAACTTTATGATTTGATTTTCTGCAACAACTCCATACATGTACAAGTACTGGTACATCGGCATATATGTACATGTACATTGTACATGTTGTACATGCCTGTGCCTTCAAATTGTAATAAACACCTTGCCCTGCTTATCCCGCTTTTGTGAAGGTGGGTCACATGAATGTCCTTTCAATGCTCATTATACATGCATGTATTTGCAGTGATTTTCATTTTTCAAACATGAGCGCAAATGTCGTAACATTTGATAAAAATACGATTTGTCCTTCCGTTACCGTCCTTCCGTTACCAATTTGGTAACGGAAGGACGTGATTTAATTAATTGTAATTAAAAAATGAGAAGTACAGCAGTTTCAGTTATAATGTCATATTGAAGGCCTACCTAAACTTGCTTTGCACAATAAGTTTCAATGCATTCATACTGCAAGTTTTAAAAATAAATTAAAAATATGTATTTTTTCGGTAACGGAAGGACATTTTCGAAGGCTGAAATATTAGAAGTCACTGAAGCGAAACAAATTATGCAAAATGTTAAAAACAAGTTTTAGTCGGTTTTTCAAGACCAATACTTTCTCATGACAGAAACTGATGGCATTAGTACATATTTTTGTGTGTCTATTGGTAGAATACTTTCATATCACTATTAATCACATTTTTAGGATTAAAACAGGATTATTACATAATGCTAGTTTTTGGTACCGAAATGTATAAAAAATTAAATTCCGACTTTAAATCTTGAAAATATAGACTTTTAGCTTTCATTTGATGCCAAATTTGTTTAAGTCACATGTATTTGAATTTTTTGGTGTCATGTCCACTTTGGTGTGGAATTGCCCATAACTTATCAGAATTCAATAAAAAAGGCCAAAAATGTAAAGTCATATTTGGTTTTGCTCGCCACCGATGTACATGTATATTTTATCCAAAAATACGTCGGTGTCTCGGTGATGGGCAAATTTTTTATTGAATGTCCAAACGTGCAGTCGCATAGTATTGATATACCGAGTTTGTATATCAAATCTAGTTACGTCAATGCCAGACAATAGAAATTGTCTTTTAGAGGAACTTATAATTTGGAGGAGGAGTTGCAAAATCTGGTGAATTAATTGTCTGAGCTATTCCTTCCGGCACAGGAAATCTCGGTAAGTAGTAGAACAAATGGTAAACATCCTCAGAAAAAAACCCTGCCCCCTCCACCCAGCACTAATTGGCTTTTGTCAAATCTTGGCTTCTAAAAGTTCTGAAAATAGCACTCTTAAATCGACACATGATCCTGCTAAACACATGCGTTTAGCCCCACGCCCCAGTTATTAAGTCAAGAGATTTGTACATTAACCACATTCGAAAGTGGGCGTCACAAACCAGAAAAAAAAACCAGATCATTTGTTGGCGTTATTCATGCTCAAAGAAAATCTTTCCGACGCGATTCCCGCACTTTGTCTAACAACTGTTTCTGATCAGATGACAAAGGAACTCAGGATCTGAGACAGAGAAGTCGAGACAACTGCTGTCACAGCTGTCTAAATGCTTCCGTTGTTGAAAACTTGTGTTGTCAGACACCTAGCTTCTTTTTTTTTATAACCGACCTGTATTTTTTATTTACACTCACTTAATGCAGTCCTTCTGATTTGAAAATCATGGCCTTTGTGGAAAATTAGGCACACCTGGATTTTTCTAGGCGTGTGATTTTTCTAGGCGTGCGATTTTTCTAGGCATGTGATTCTGTGGTCCAAGCTGGGACTGAACAGTCTGGTATTTTTTTAAATAATATTCATCTTGGATTAATGCGAAAGTTAACGAAGGACCTGTGTGATATCCTGCACTGAGAGATTGTACCTGTTTGAAAGAGTGCTTCTTTTACAGCCAGACATTTTCTGAAAATCTATCTGAGTACTGCTTGGATTGCTATGATCAGAATCAAAGTTGGTGATTAACTTTCACAAATTGTTCTGTGTTTGCAATGCATGAGTTGCCACAATATTTATACCATCTTGTGCCAAGCAAAATGTTTAAAAAATGCCTTCTACACTTTACTTGGTATGCAGGACAAATAGATTTTCAATTGTGTCAGCCACCAAAAGCCACTGTACCCAACATCCAAACGTGCCTTCAAAGTTGAACAAGTAATAATGTTAATAACAAATTAAATTCCCGAGAATGGGGAGTGTAGGTGCCAAGTCCAGGCCTCAATCAAGCGATAACGTTCATCTACACTTGTACGATAACCCATCACACCCTATTCCGCTCACCAAGGGAAACTATCAATTACGGCCCAATCATCCATGAAGGAAGTCTCTCTCCCCCCCCCCCCTCCCCCGAGACACTTGGCATTCCACAAGGCTGAGGCGACGCCATCACAGCACACGCGCGTAGATTCGCTTAACGCTACGCGGCAAACGGGCATCTGTAGGTGACTAAATCCCTGTGGCGGCTCCGCCGCTGGACCAAAAAAAAATCCTGTCGTCACAGAATTACAGTGATTACTTAAATGGGGCATGTGGGGGAAGCATGAATCATTCCTTTATAATTGTTGCTTGATGGTAGAGCGAAGCACTTGGAGTTTTGTGCGGGCGAAGTTTGCTTTTGATCTTTAATGAATTTTGTGTTGTCGGTCCATAATGGCACGGAATGGACTGTGGATTATTGTTCTGGTGATTACTACATTTGCTGTTCTCAAAGGTAAGTGGAGAAAAAAAATAAGGCAGTTTCAAACGGGTTATGTTTCACGTGTTGTTCATTTGGTTGCTTGATTTATTGATATTTTTTGAGGGGATTTGTTCTGTCTTTCCTGAGCTGGCACATAGCCAGTGCTGTTATTGTCGTAAAATGTCTGGTCCCATTATCCAGATGACTCAATGGAGTTCTGGAACTGAAAGGTAATGAAGTATGTTATAAAAATTAAGCAGGGTTGACATTTGTAACGTTTTTTCCCCTGGTTTCAGGAATTTTTTTATCAGGATTTTTTCCTGATTTCAGGATTTTTCTGTTAGGGTTTTTCCTGATTTCAGGATTTTTTTGTCAGGATTTTTTTCTGATTTCAGGATTTTTTTGTCAGGGTTTTTCCTGATTTCAGGATTTTTTGATCAGGATTTTTTTGTCTTGATTTTTCCTGATTTCAGGATTTTTTGGTCAGGATTTGTCCTAATTTTAGGATTTTTCCTCAGGGTTTTTCCTGATTTCAGGAATTTTTTGTCTTGATTTTGCTTGATTTCAATTTTTTTTTGTCTGTGTTTTTCTTGATTTCAGGATTAACAAATCCCTTTTGAAATCTGGCATTCCTGAGGTTTAACCATAAAGATGTTTCTTTTACCTTCGTGTATAAAAGTTTATATAGAATAAAAGAAATGGGTATTGTAAGTGGCCCCTTCAGGCAAATACAATCATATACCACAGACCCTACCTTGTTCTGGGACCCTCAGTAACTCTCAAACCCTCTGCTGATTATTTTGTGGATATGTCATCTTCTATTCACACCCCTGTTTAGTAGGATACTTTTTACTTGTTTCGACAGCAACTGTTAATGTGAAAATTGTGACATGTTTAGAAGAATTTATGCTATTAGTTCACAACAGTTAAACACATTCCAACTTTGGTAAACTTGGCCGAAATATTTTGCGACAACAAATTTGCTGCACAGTGGTAAACAGGGTGAGTCGAAAAGAAAGTGGCAAAATGAAAAGAAAAAAAAATTTCAAATTTCATTTGTATCTGAATGCCAGTGTGCAATCTCTGGTTCTCACTCAGTAATAATAGCTTCAAATGACATTCCATGGACAGTTGCAAAAACGCTTCTTTTTTTTGGTTTTTTTTTATAAAGTAAACTATGCATAACTTCTCATAGTCATGGATCAATTTAAAGGAATTTTTTCTTTTTCTTATGTGAGTTGGAGTATATGCTCGTTTCATATATGCCTCATCGGTGTGTCAAATTATTAATCCAGGTCACTTTCTTCTGGACCCACCCTGTAAAGTATTATGCAGATTTTATATGGGTATGTATTTTGCAGGTCAAAACCTATGGCAAGGAAAACAATAGGAAATCAAAGATTAAGGGTTTATATGATAATACAGTGATTAATTCACCTTTCGAACACAAGGGTCAAACAGAATTGCATATTACAAATGTACTAGCTTCTCTTACAAAGCAGATTACAGGAATATTCTGCCTGTGCTTGTATCTGGTTAACAAGGATGGGAGGGGTGTGAAGTGATTTTCCCAGGATGATGTGATTTAGCTATGATTAAGTTAGTCCCATTTATAAGAATGCATTTATAGAGTTGTTTGTCAGCTTTCATGACGGGGACAAAATCTTGTCACGCCAAACCTGGCATATTGAGCAAGTAATGTTGGATGTGGTTGTTTCACAACGTCCCTTGTCGCCACCATTCATATAGAATTTGCGTATTGTATTCCTGGGGTTCAAAGCCTTCATGTAAATTTTCGGCTGATTTCCACAGAGGACCCAAAATGTTTGTTTAACCTGAAAGTTGCCGAAAGATGTTTATGTTAAGCAAAATTTAGCTGACTGACAAGCCAGGTTTCATGTCTCTTTTAAACACCATCTTCTAGTCACATACATGTACATGTACGTGTACCCAGGGCCGGATAAAGTGTTTTGTAGGCCCTCCCGGTACTCCGGCCAAGCACCGACACCAATTTCATATTGATGCTAAGCTGTACTGAGTAAGCAAGGCCAAATGGGCAGTCCTTCATTTTTAAGGAGCGCGATCGCACAGGCGCTCCTACTGCGCTCCTCGACTGTCTCGAAGGAGCGCCAAAAATAGCGCTCCTCAGAAATCCAAAAGAGGGCTCGTCAAACACGGGAAGTTTAAAAATAAGAAGTGATAAAAACGCAAAGGATTTTAAGTCTTAAGCTACACTTATTTTTCATTGGTATAATGCCCAAACTCTCGCTAATATGCCGCTGGACATCGCTAAAAATGAACGAACACCGAGCTCGTACCATGGAGGACTGTATAAGATCGTGTGTGTACAGCGGCTGTATACTGTGCGTACACAATCTGTATATCGCAAAGAGCTGCATGAAAACACGTGGGCCCGTACGTGCGAGTGCAGCAATGACTGGTTCCCGCTGCGCCGCGCACTAAGTCCCAATGAAGGCATGATGAAAATGCGGTAACCAGTCAATGTAATAGTCGCGCGCGGTGCAATGCACTGCCTGCCGTACAGTGTTTTGCGTGTAGGCCGGACGGAATAGACATCGTAAAAATGCCAAGAAAACAACGATTGAGAAGGACGATCTTTGCAAGCTTAATCACAAAACTTGATCTCTCTTGTCTGTGTATGTATTTCCCGTGTTCATAAATTTATTTTGAGGAAGTTTTACTGGTATGTGAAGTGAAACGATGCAGCGTGTTTCACCGAAATCCTATACCGTGAAACAAGTCTTATTGCCGGCCCACCACACACAGTGCATCACAAACGCTCGTACTAGTGCGAAGTTCAGACGTTGTTAGCCAGTTTCTCGTCGTGACTAGCATTGTGTTATATGGCATACTTGACCTGCATTTTCCATTATTTTTAAGATTATCGACAGCATATAGTTTCGATAAAACTTAAGGCAAGTTTGTGTCATTTTGAGGCCCTTTTTGTATAGCTTTCGTAGAGCAATTGAAATAGTTCAGGCTGAAAATTTCATGTAATTTTAACGAATCTGAAAGCAAATTTTCAGTTGCTTTACGTGCCGTCTTTAACTCTCCATTTTCCAAGTATAATCAAGTGATGAACCAACTGACAACTGTATTAAAAAATGAAAGCCTAAGGAGTAGTCAAACCTTTTATTAATCTCCATTTAGTTAGTTGTTTAAAATAAATTTTACCTTGTCTTACAGTTACAAAAACGAAAAAAGTAACGCAACTTGAGCATATGTTATTATGCAAAAACTAATAATAATGCAGCCCCTTGAATAAATCCTTATATTCAAAATAAAACAAAAACAATGGTAACCCGTTGTTTTACTGCTGGTTATCCGTAGATTTTAAGGAGAGCGATTTGCTCTCCTCAAATATTTGAGGAGAGCGATTTATAGCTCTCCTGGATTTTCTTTAAATGAAGGACTGAATGGGTAGCTCTAAAAGCCTGTTGGCACACTGGTATTTTCGTAGGCTCTCAAATTGTTCGCAGGCCCCTGAATTTTTCGTAGGCCCTAGGCACAGTGCCTACTGTGCCCATTGGATAATCCGTTCCTGCATGTGCCTTGGTAAGTAAGCTGACCACAGCTTTCCATGCTTGTGATCACAATTTTGTGCTACCAGTAACAGTGCTGGCACAAAAATCTGTGCTAACCCTGTAAGCAATTTGAACATTCAAAATGATTTTGAGCCAGTGTTGCTTCCCCTGTAATTTGTTGGAGCAGTTTTCTCTGCCCAGCAGCTCTTGAGCCCAGTTCAGAACGCACACTTGTTCATTTTCCAGTTTCTGTTGATTTATTTTTGTCTCCTTTCTTTTTTTCTCTGAATTGCAGTAACCCCACAAATCACCTCAGGCCCAGGTGACCTGCGGGCCGGTCTCGGGTCCTCGGTCCTCCTTCCCTGCGTTGCCATCGGTGACCCGGTCCCTGCAATCACATGGTACAAAGACAACGCAGAGCTCACACTATCACCTGGCGACCCTTACTACCTGGTGACTCAGTACGGTCTGAATATTACCAGAGTCAGGGTGCAAGACGGAGGCAATTATCGTTGCCGGGCTACCAACAAGGCGGGTGCCAGTGAGAGCTCAGGAACGCTGGTTGTTGAGAGTAAGTACTTTCAATCCAATAGCAATTTGAAGTGATTGTTTTCACAGAAGGCCCAAGTAGTGTTTTCGAATCTCAGATTTTCTTGCCTACACATTGATGGTTTCTATCAATTTATCAAACAGGGGTGAGATTTGTCAGGATTGTTCCTGATTTAAGGATTTTATAGTCTGGAATTTTCCTGATTTGGGGATTTTTGGTCAGGATTTTTCCAGATTTCAGGAATTTTTGGTCAGGATTTTTGGTCCAGATTTATCCAGATTACAGGATTTTTTGGTCAGGATTCTTTCCCGATCTCAGGTTTTCTTGGTCAGGATTTTTCCTGATTTCAGGATTTTTTGGTCAGGTTTGTTCCTGATTTCAGGGGTTTTGGTCAGGATGTTTTCCTGATTTCGGGATTTCTTGATCAGGATTTTTCTCTGATTTCAGGATTTCTTGTTCAGGATTTTTTCCCCGATTTCAGGATTTTTTAGTCAGGTTCTTTTCCTGATTTCAGTGTTTTGTCTATATTTTTCCTGATTTCAAGAGTTTTAGTCAGGATATTTTTTCTCTCCAGATTTTAGAATTTTTTAAGAATCCGTTTTGAAATCTGGAATTTGAAATCTGAGGTTTTACCATAAAATTGTTTTTAACGATAACATTTATATAGAACAAGAGGAAACTGGTATGCTAGGGGAGCTTTTAGGCAAAATTATACCAACATTTACTATAGACCCTGGGGCCCTCAGCCACCCTCATACCCTCTGCCGATTATTTTATGAATTTTTCATTTTCTCCCAATCTCACCCCTGATTAATAGCTTCCATTATAGGCTTCATATTAAGCAATTTTTAAGCTAGACGTTGAGCAGATGTAATAAATTGAATAAGTACAGACATTTTGGCAAGGGTTCTTCGAAAGGAAATGTGAGTTGAATCATTATAATTGGTTACATTAGGAGTAATTATCTTTTCAAGCGATAGGTTTTGTACCAAGCAAAGTCCTCGTTAGTGTCATTACTACTAGTAATTAAACGATATTGTTTGACCAAGGCCACCTGGTTGGTGCAAATCTGGATAGCATAAGATGAGGTGACAGGTCGTAAATTGGCCCCAGAGCTTCACAATTGTCTCATATATATGGAATGTAACAGGGTTCTCCAATTTGGGGCTTACACTCACCTAACCGTGTTCGCGTTTGTAAGCTAGACCCTGCGAATATGCAATCCCAAGTGGAACGATAATGTCATTGAAAAATTGTCCAAATGGCGATGCCCTGTAAGCTATGCGTTGTGAAATCCCGAAATAACAGAACCTAAGTTTATGTCTGAGACAATCACAAAGCTCTGTAGCCATTTTGTGACATATCAAGCAATGCGATGCTCTCCGGATATCATCACCAGTAACAAGCATCCCAAGGTTGCGCTGTTTGTACCCATTAAAGGGCCTTGGCAAACTGATGATACCTAATTGTAGGTAATAATGACACTAAGAGGGATAAACCCCGTTACATGAAAAGATTATTGTTCCTAATGAAACCAATTATAATGATGCAACGGATATTTCCCTTGAACTACCCTTGCAAAATCTGGGTAATTATTCTGTCAAAGTGAAATTATGGATGCGAACAATGCTGACATTAGCAATGCTTGCACAAGCGGGACCAACTGTTTACCACCAAAGTTGGCGAACATAAGCAACTATGGCAAACCCAACAAATGATTTAGCCTCGGATACAATTTGTTTTTGTACCCTCAAACTTATTGTGCAGAGTTCTCAGAGAAGCAGTGAGTGTACATGTATATAGCGGAATCCAGCGACCAGAATTAGAAGCTGTTTACTGCGGTGGTGTCATGCTCACGAGCATGCTGCATGCGTTTTTAAAGACGAGGCACAAGTGCGTGCATTTGGGTATTACTATTGGTTGAAGGAGCAGCAGTTCATGCGTACTACCTGGGCGCGAGCCCGGTGCCACCTCACAAAATGGCTGTTGCCAGATTAGTCTCTAGCCGCTGTAGATTTAGACTCACGATCATGGAGCCAAACCTTAGCAGTGACTAGTGTTCCAGTGCTACCTTCCATCAAACGAACCTACGTCGATTGCTTATTACACAGGTATTAATACAAGGAAGTATTTTTTTTGATGAGTCAGTGTGTGACTTGCGAGGGCAGGGCAAGGTCTTTCCACACCTTGTTGGCGCCCTGATCCCAGCTGGTTCCCTCCAAGATTCTGAGATAGGTTGGGCTAAGACCCCCTTCAGTTTCATTCATAAGATTGAGAATTCATTAGGCTTCACTCAAGTCATACTTAAGTCAACATCCGCAACACCCACTGCCAGCACAACCAGGCTTGAATTCCATCACACAAACATCATTCCAGAAGCGTAGGCTAACAAGTTCCATAACATACACATGCTCCACGTCATTTGCATGCATGTAACGTCGACAGTCTCTTAAGTCGCACCCGATCCATTTGCAATTACACACTGCAAAAGCTTGACAAATCAAAGTAACCAAACTTAGAAGACTCAATCATTTTTTTGTTCCTGTAGGTACGTTCCTGTAGGTACATGTATGAGAGAGTGGTACATGACTTGTGAAGGTTTTTGAAATTGTATTTGAAATATGAAACAAACATTTGTTTGGGAACAAAACAAATTTTCAGTAAAATTTTTGTTTGTGATTTAAAAGAAGCAATATGTGAACCAAAGGGGTTTTAGATTCACTGAGGCAAACCTCTGGCTGTGCGAATACACAAGCAAAGCTGATTGTGTGTTAAGAATCTAAATATGTATGTGGCTTAGATCAATCTGTACTTGAGAAAATTTCGAATGAAAATGCTGATTCCCTCAAATACTGCCATGTGATTGGCTGCTACCCAAATGGGGAGATGAGCTCGTTGAACGTGTACAAGTTCCTGGCAAGATACGAATGTATTTTGTAAGTAAATGAATAGTGCAAAGACCAAGTGAAACACCCGACTTGGGTCAAGTCTAATAATCCACAGGTGCTGACATGTGAAAATTTCGAATGAAAATGTTGATTCCCTCAAATACTGCGATGTGATTGGCTGCTACCCTAATTGATAGATGAGCAAATTGAATGTGTACAAGTTCCTGGCAAGACACGAATGTATTTTGTAAAGTGAATGAATACTACAAAGACCAAGCCAAACACCCAACTTGGGTCAAGTCTAAGAATCCGCAGTCGCTGACAGTCTCCCTCTCCAGAGTGGATTAGTTCTAATACCCTCAGATTAAGGTGTTATAAAGCTCATACAATGGTCAAGACCACTCCTATCACCCCTTGTACCAAGCCTCGTCTACAGCCGTGTTTACACCATGGCCAGCATGTTCAACCTTCTGGTTTCTTAACGAGACATGAAAAGTTGGAGGTTTTTGAAATTGGATCGAACAGTTTGGCACAGGCGTCGCCAGACCAATTTTGGCATCTGGGGTGTGACCACAAGTTTGCCGACTGCAAGACTGCATGACGGGCCAGTTGGGGGAGAGGCTGGACTGGGCAATGTCTGATGCAATATGGCGCTTCGTGGTGGCCTGTTTTGCCGACAGTTTCTCAACTTTGCCGACAAGACTGACGATTGAGTTGGGGGGCAGGGAGAGGGTTGGGGGAGGTGGGAGGGGAGGGGCAGTGGAACTACCAGGTAGGGTATAGATAGCTTTCAAACAAGATGTCTGAAAAACGGATGTCAACAAATCTCCTAAAGAGGTGCCAATTCATTTATTGCAAAATTGGTCTGGCGATGCCTGTGCCAAACTGTTTGATCCACTTCCAAAGTGGTGTGCCATGGCGTCATTTTCTGGAGCATTGAATTTGTGATCTGCAGGTAATTCTGCAGGTTGGTTCTGGGTTCGAGTCCAGCCTGAGGTTATGGTGCATGTGCCCTTGGGCAAGGCACTTTGTCACTCATTGCTTTTCCCCACCCAGGAGTAAATTGGGTACCTGTGAGCGCAGAGATGGTTATTGTGATTGATTGTAGCTGCTTTGTGCTGAAGAGGCAGCAGCCAGCTGCATACTCCCCAGGGAGTTGAGATGGTATTTGGAATGTTTCATTGACCCAATGATCAGGTTAATAATGCTGTAGCACCTTGAGCGCCAATACTTGTGGATATGTTCGCTTTATAATACACATTATTATTGTCAGTTCAGTGCTGAGGCTCTTACCAATGTCGAGAGATTGCCCAACAAATAGAAAGCAAATATCAGTTTAAGAAACCTTCCAGCACTCGGCGTGAAATTATAAAAATCTGAGCGCAGCTTCCCGCTTATCAACCAGCAGAGGATACAGCTTTGGATGTGTCTGTTGCAATCTGTTCTTGGACTGATACAGTTTGTGTGGGAGTTAACTTTATTTGATGCTTCTGGAGGCTTGCCTGACCTGATAAGCTAATTATTCAAATTATGCGTGGACGTTACACTTCAGTGAAATCATCTTCTGTTTCCCGTGGTGGGCTTTACTGTGCAAGATTTATGGAAGTATATGACTACATGCAGATATGAAGAGAGAAAACAAAATGAAAGTTGGCCTTAAAGGTATATTGTTCATCATTTGTCTTTGTGCATTTTTATTTTCATTTGAAGCAACAGAAGTGCTTAAAATCTAAAGAAGGGTGCTTAACAACTATAAACCTGGTAAAGTTTTAACTCAGTGAATGCTGTATATTCCGAAAAAATAATATTCTAAGATCTCAATTTCAATTTAAAAGTTGCCAAGTCATCTTTTGAATTGCTCCGAAAATCAGCGCCTGGGACACATTCTCATTGAGCCGATTGCAGCTACACGATGTCACACACTGAACTGACAAATTGTAGCAACTGCGCTTCCATGCACCAGTCCCTGAAATAAAAATGAATTGCGACCGGAAATTTCCAATAATGCATCTTTAGACGCATCTTTGGCAATGACCTTTTTAAAATGGTTTTCTTTAAAATGACAGCATGCCAGAAAGAATAATTTCACAGGGAGTTTAGTGCCATTACTATATTCAAACCAAGTAAGCTTTTCAACAATAATTTTGTCAGTAACGTTTTGGATAGCTGCAAATGATGTACTCTACCTTTAAATCTTATAATGTGCACTAAAAGTCAAGCCTAAAATTTGAAAGTGCACACATGAAATGCCAGGCTATGTATAGGGTAGCCTCTCTCGATCAACTTGAGTAAAGACAGACAGGCAAACCACAAGAATCAGGTTAATTGAACACCCCTCTTATTATGATCAGCTTGAGAATAAATGTCACAGGTCAACCAGTCTTGGGATTTTAGCATCGTCTGCTTATGAAACAATGTCCAAGTAGAAGATCTCAGCCCACTAAGCTATCAAAGAATTTGAATGCAGAATTTGAATGTCCACATTGTGTGCATTACAAAAAATGTAGGTGCTTTTTGTCAAGATTTGCATCAGAGGACACGCACCAGTGTGCATGCCAATGACCAAGAAAGCTGCTTGAAGTTCCTTCATGTTTAATGTCCCATTTTAACCACTTTGTGCCGGGATTATTTTTGCCGAAAAGTTCAAATTTTGCAAAAGGCAAAATTTTTCAGCCAACTTCTAATAAACAGCCAAACGCCACAAATACTGATTCGCAAGAGTCATTTCAACAGGCCGTGCACAACAGTCAATTCAAGATCAACACACGGTCCACTGCCACAGACCTCACGGACTTTGTGTGTGTGTGCAAAAGGCAAGAGGGATTAGCGTGTTTAGACGTCACCCGAAGGCGATTCATTCTTAACCTCTTAACCCGATGCTAACTGGTTATGGCAATGTAAAACCTGAATGAGGTTAAGATAGCATCTGACTCTGAGTCAACTGAGAGTGCAGGACAGCTCTATTACCTGTCTCCAGGTGACCTTTGAAATAGGAGATCAGGATAGGGTCTTAACCCCCCTCCCCATTTGCCCTCTCCCCTTTCCCTCCGCCCCCCCCCCACCCCACACACACACACACACACACAAAGGTTTTGGATTCATCATTTGGAGAAACCAAAATACCAGCAGGAAATTAAGAATGGACAGAAATTCCAAACTCTTGGGACTGATTGATTACTGTGAGTTTTGATTTTGACCTTTAAAGTTGAGCAAGTGGGCGGTAATTTGTTGTATGGCTTAGTTTCACTGGGACAATGATTTGAAGTGAGTGGAATGGAAGTAGATTACGTTACAGTATTCAATACTTGTTTACAGAGTCCATAATACCAAAATGAGCAAATTAGATTTTTGTTTAAACCTGAATAGCTGTGGAGTGGTCTGGAGCATCTAATTCAAGATCTATTGGTAGTACTGCAGGTTGGGGTTCGAGTCCAGCCTTTGTGGTTGCGGTATGTGTGTCCTTGGGCAAGACACATGTCACCAATAGCTTCTCCTCACCTAGGAGTAAAATGGGTACCCTCGAGGGCTGAGATGGACCTAGTGGTTGAAAAAATGGCTGCATCAAGGTGTATCAGTTCCGTTCACAAGTACCCCCTCACGGGCAAAGAAAGTACAGTTAGGGGTGACTGAACAATGCCATCTTGCCTGACTGCAATATTTTGCCGTGAAGCATGGCCACTGCGTGTACATAGTACAAATCTCCTGATGTAGCTTCTCCCCACCTAGGAGTTAAATGGGTACCCTCGAGGGCTGAGATGGACCTTGTGGTTGAAAAGTGGCTGCATCAAGGTGTATAGTCCTAGGAAGCTGAGATGGTATGAGGAATATTATATCAGGCTTTCATGTATTGCTACTTTTCCTACTTTTTCAAAGTTTTTTTTACCTTGCTGACTTAATGTGCAGTGGGGGTGGTTTGAATTAAAGTGACGCCACACTTACGAACTGGATAGCAGCTTTTTGAACATTGCCTTGAGCTGAGTTTTAAGGATTTGTGCCAACACTTTCTTCTTGTAGTAGTCATGTTGTTTTGTCTTCGTGCTAAAGGCTCCACCCAAACCACAGCTTCAGTCTGTTGCCAATCTAACCACACACATCAACATCTACACAAAATATGTCTATCCACAGGAACTTGGTGAGACTGTGGAGCCTAAGATGTCCGACAAAGGATCATGAAATGAACAGAATGTGGTCATATGGAGGGAGAGGGGGATAAAACAATATTCTGTACTCTACCTTGTTTGCTTTGTACTAATATTAAAGACATGTAGGACCATTTTGTAATGATTTTGTTCGTCTCCAATAGTAAAACCACTCAAAATCCAAAGAAGAACATTCAAAGCCTAACCAGTTGAAGTTTCAGTTCGATGGGTATTGCACTTTTTCGAGAGCACATTGAAAAACCATGCACAATAATTTTGTCCATAGCACCCTTTATTTCCAAAAACCAGTCAATTGACTATTTTTGAAAACCACCTACATTTCTTGATTTCTCCTGTAAGGTGACAGCAAGCCAGATGGAATAATTTCACTGGGTGTTTAGTACAATATACCAGTATGATCTGTAATCCAAGTGAGCTTTTTGATAATAATTTGGTAGGTTCCTTTTGGGAAATGGAAATAATCCAATAGGTCCTATATGCCAACAAAAGCTGTTTTCCAGTAAAATTGGCCAAAATTCTGGTCCTCTAAAATTAGTTACGTGTCAAGATATCAGTTTGCTTTCTCTACAGTTGAGTTAGTTTTCAACACAGAACTTTGCTTGAAAAGAGGCTATTTGGTTTGGACTCTGTGCACAAGTACCCCCTCAACAGTTTACCAAGGGAGAGTTGGGGGAGACTGGTGGGAGGAACATTCAAATGCATTGCTGACGATGCCTGATGCTCATGCATAGACACCACCGGTTTGTGCAGATTCAGAATATGTTGTGCGTAATTCGCACCATATGTGAATGAACAAGTACGTGTATCCGGTGTGTCACAGAGCGCCCTCTCTTGTTCATGCACAGGAGTCTATAAGACACAGAAGCACTTACGGGTGCCGGCCAGTAAATAGCCGGGCAAATCACGATTGGCATGCCTTCAAATTCTTTGGTATTAGAGCATTTTGAAAACCATGAAGTTGAGGGTTTGTAAAAAAGGAAGGGTGGAGCTCGTGTTTCTGTGAAATTGGGATGAAATCAGGCCCTAAACCTGCTTGCTTTTTTTTGCAATGGAGCGTAGGCATCCTTTTTCAAAATGGCGATGGGCTTCAGGACTACTTTTAGGGGTGATCATCTTCGAATGGTATTTTCTCCCCAAAGTAATTTGTAAACTCCGAATAAATATAACAAAAAATGAAAGCTGATTAAATAAACTTTAATTTAATGTGTGTCTTAAACACCTTGGAGAGTTGTGAGTATTTAATATAATTTTTAGAAGTGCGTGTAATTATCAAGGAGGTCTATTTACTGGTCTGGAACCTTTAGTTCCACTCCCTATTACACTCATCCTACCTTCTACAATGTATCCCTGTTGACATTAGTTTCTTGGGCATCCACTAAAAAGTTGGGCTTTCACCCACTTTAAACATAGAAATTTTCCTCGTCCTTTTTTCCCCTCAACTGAGGAAAACAAGGATTTTTGCAAATAATTACATGTGCCACTTGCGTGACTTTGTATTATGGGTACATTGCGCCCTCTGTGAGAGCGCCGAACAACAAAACAGAGCATTATCAAACAAAAACAAAGATGTGACTACATGCGTTTGTATTAGTCATTCTCAGACCTCGGAATGTCACAAGTAGTTTCAATAAAATGCAATTTGTCTGGTCTTCCTGCATGTTGGCGGTTCTGGTCTGTTTCCATTCAACGTCTAGTTTCATTTCCTACAGTGTATAGTGTTGGGCCGCACAAGACATTTTCTGGCATGCACAGACTATAGTGTCTGTCTAAAGACATTAGGATTTCAAGTTGCTTAAGGGCAAGGGGAGAAATTTCATGTATATGATATCAACATCCCTGTCGTAAGGCTGCATTTCAACACCCACTATTTTTCTGAGCTCTCTTGTTTTCTTCCCATCTTTGTGTAGCCCTAAGTGCCCTTTTTTCCAGTTCCTTTTAAGGGGTGGCTTCTGTTAAAGGTATAGTCCATCATTTGTAATTTGTGCATTTTGTTCGTTTGAAGCAACAAAAGTGCTCAAGATCTAAAGAAGGGTGCTGAACAACTAACCTGATGAAGTTTCAGCTCAGCTTCAGCTGTACATTTCGAGACAAACAGCATTCTAGGATCTCGATTTCAAATCAAAAGTTACTGAATCATGCTTTGAATTGGGCCTGAATTCAGCGTCCGAGACACGTTCTCACTGAGCCGATTGCAGCTACGCAATGTCGCGCACTGATCCGACGAATTATAGCAACCGCGTGCGCATGTGCGTCGTTCTAATGCTTGCCTGCGCTTCGCCAAATAACAAAACGAGCTACTAATTTGAATTTCCTACGGTGCTTCTTAAGAAGCACGGTTGGAAAGGCCTTCTTTTGTTGATTTCTTCAAAATGAGAGCTTGCCAGAAAGAATAATTTCACAGGGAGTTTAGTGCACTTACTATAATATTCAACAATAATTACACCAGTTGCTTTTTGGATAGCTGCAAATTATGGACTCTGGCTTTAAAAAAAACGAAGAAGGAACTGGCAAAGAAATAAATAGCTCAATATCAAACTTGCCTGTTCAGGGTTCCCACAGTCATGGAAAAATCCTGGAAAATCCTTGAATATAAAGCTATCATGGAAAGTCATGGGAAAAGTCATGGACTTTTGTTAGTTTAGGAGTCGCTGTGGAAAGTTGACATTCCAAGAAAAACAGTCATGGAAAAATCTGGAATCCTAAACAACCCATACGTCGTGATGTGTAGTGTTTGGAGATGGCAGTCTTCCAGTTTACTATACTTCCTCTTGATGCCTGTATGCTCTATACTTGTCGCATGTTTTGTGCACCATTGTGACGCTTTTGTGGTGCTCAGTGGTCTGTGCCAAACCGGAATGCAGAACGGAAGTGGCGTCCCTTGCCTCCAGAGCAATAGGCTCACAAGATGCCAAAACAGCATAGGAATTGGTCATGGAAAGTCATGGAATTTTATTTAAGCCTTCCATGAGAACCTTGCGGTTTGTTTGCGTCCGTAATGTTTACTGTGTGATAGCAATTGACAGTAAAACAACACTGCTGTGATAATTTGCATGAGCTGGTGTTTGTATTCCTCACTCCAATAATTCTTTTTACTGGTCCCAGAGGGCCAACCTATAATCCTCTTTGTACTTGGCTGAATGACGGTCTCACTGACTGACCGTCCGACTGACTGACTGACTGTCGCTTGCGAGCAGGGCAGTGCTATCTTGCATGCATGCTTAAAGCTTGCAAGTATACATGGGCAAGCTTTCTGTAAGCTTGGAAGTACATGCGCAAGCTTGTTGCAGGCTTGCAAATACATGCGCAAGCTTGCCGCAAGCTTGCGCATGTATTTGCAAGCCTGCGACAAGTACATGCACAAGCTTGTTGCAAACTTGCAAGTACATGCGCAAGCTTGTCGCAGGCTTGCAAGTACAGACGTAGGCTTGCCACACAAGCTTGCAAGTACATGCGCAAGCTTGCCAGAAGCTTCCAAGTACATCCATGCGCAAGCTTGCCGTAAGCTCGCAAGTACATGTGCAAGCTTGGCTCATGCTTACCTGTACATCGCACAATCATTAATACAACCTTGCGCAAGCTTACTTCTCCATAAGGGCTATCATGTTTACCCCGTAACATCAGTGAATGGCTAAATCAGCCCATTAACTTCCAGTGAAAAGCCAGTCTGAATCAGTTGAATAGAATGTTCTGGACTCTGGCAACAGCTTTAGCGGGCTTGCCTTGTCCTGTAACGTTCATGGAGAATACGTCATCACATGACACTCACTATATTTACTACACATACATGTACATTACTGCCCACTCAAAAGACTGCACCACAGCCAAATAACACTTTTACCCATAAACCGCAAAAGCACCCGCAGGCCAGATTCTTAATCCTCGTGTATGATGAATTGTGTGTATTTTTTCTTACGAGTGGCACAACATGTGTACAAATCAACCAATGGAAACGCATTGATGTTGACAAGCTAGGTCGGTTTGTGATTAGGTGCCGACAGATCTGTTGTTTTAAGATTAGTCCAAGGAGGAGATTGAATTTGTTTAATCTCTCGGTCTTAGAAGTTCAACAAAAAAAATACGCCTAAAAAATGAAAGCTTATCCCATGTTTAACCTTTGGGATACTTTCTACCAGGAACTCTAGGTTCTCCAGTTTCTCTGAATCTAAATGTTAGGACAGGTTTCTTGCGGATACGCTTGCCTAATTTCTGTCGTGAGTCATGAACTTATTCTGTATGTATTTCAGGAACTGCTTGATTTCTGGCCGTAACTTAGGATTAAAAAACAACACAATCACACGCTAACCTTTTTTTATAATTAAAATGAGTACTTTTGACCCAGACAAATGCAAGTCTTGATGAAAAGGCCACCCAGATAAAAGTCAGATGAGAACATTCAGTAATGAATCCAAGATTTTCAAATGTGGGGGTGGGGGTGCGGCTGGGATGTTGGAAGTTTAAGATTTTCCAGGGGTGGGGAGAGCGGTTGAATGAGGCGTTGCAGTCGACGCAGTATTTAAAAAAAAACCATTTTTGTCCTCAAGATGGTTTGGTCCTAACAATCATGAGGAAATGATGGTAATTCCTATTTTCTTGAAGGTGAAAGCATACAACGATTTCATAGGAAGATGGATCCTATTATCTACTCAAGGGCAATTCCATGAAGAAGTGGACAAATTAAAAAAAAATGAAATTTGTTATATCTTGAGAACTACAAGCATCACAAGAGTGGTATCAAATTAAAGAGGACAACAAGATCTTTCATTTGAGTGGTGTGACAGTGAGATTAAATGGAGTCTAGCATGATTTTGGGTAAAAAACTCATTTTTTGTGTGCTAAAATCGTGGGTTTTTGGTATTCATTTTGGCACCTTGTTTTAACATGCAAAACGTGAATGTTATTGTGAGTTTTTGTTCTAAGGGTATAGGGAAAGGTTCAAAGTCTATGCTAAAGGAGCTTTTTTGTTTGATCATTAGTTTCTTATGTATGTTTAAACTGGTACCGAAGATGGGCGGACAAACTGTAACGTTACTAACAGTAACGTGACTAACCACAATTTTTTGGTCTTGCTTCAAAAGAAAGAGACTGGTCGTAAACAATTATCTGCCAAAACATTTCCCATCAAGCAAGTAGTAATATAAATATGACACTTTATTTCAGGTATATCCCATTTGAGGAAACTTTTTATGCAAAGACATTTACATTTTTATCCATGTCCTTTGTTTGCAACGTAAAACCGACATTAAAGCTATAGTGCATCGTTTGCAGCCATTCGAAAAGTAACTGGCGTAATTATTGTTGAAAAACAAACTTGGTTGAAAGTTAGTAAGGGAACTAAACTCCCTGTAAAGTTACTCTTTCTGGGAAGCTGTCATTTCTGGGAAGCTGTCGTCAACGAAAGAAGGCCTTTCCAACGGTGCGTCTTAAGACGCACCGTAGGAAAATTTAAATTAGTAGTTTGTTTGTTATTCGGCGAAGCGCTTGCAAGCAGTGGCACGACGCACACGCGTGCACGGTTGCTATAATTCGTCGGATCAGTGCGCGACGTCGCGTATAGCTGCAATTCAAAACATGATTCAGTAACTTTTGATTTGAAATTGAGATCCTAGAATGCTGTTTTTCTCGGAATATACAGCTGAAGCTTAGCTGAAGCTTCATCAGGTTAGTTGTTCAGTATCGTTCATTAGATTTTGAACACTTTTGTTGCTTCAAACGAACAAAATGCACAAATTACAAATGATGGACTGTATCTTTAAAAGTAAGCATCACAACTCCAGTGTATGTTGAAATAGTTTTATTCTGGACTGTACAGTAGACCTAGGTAGGATGTACTTATGGTAACATAACTAGGACTTGAAACTCATACATCTTCAATTCTTGATGTACTGTAAGAGTCAAATAAGATATATGGTAACTTGCTAAAAATGTAACGTTACTAACCATGGAACTGCCCACTACATGTAAAGTCAAGTAGTACATTTCATAACAGTTTCGTAGTTTCGCTTTTTGAGTGTTTACAAAATGGTGTCCATTTACCTTTACTAGGACAAACTTAGTCATTTTGTTTGAATAGGTCATTTGATCTAACTGTCGTTCTCTCCAGGGAAAGATGACCAGATGATTAGATTGATGAGGGTAATCCTGTAATCCTGTGGTAATTTGTAGAGGTTGGATTGTTACTGATTGATTTGCTTGACCTTGTTTCATCGACTCTCCTAAAGAATGAAATGAGTTGGTTCTAGTTGCATGTGTTTGTTCAAAACAAGAAATGGTATTCCTTTCGTTCTGCTTCCCTTGTCAACAGCAAGAAGTGGGCGGCAGTCATGTTTGTCAAAAGCATAATGTGTTCCGAATGTGAAACAAACGCTATATGCAACTGCATCTTGGCAAAACGAGCTGACATCAATAAGCCATTTGTGAAAGACCTGCCGGTATGCCCTTTGGGATTTAAATTTGAAAAACGTCTGGTACACTGACTTGCTCAGAATGCTTGGCACATTTTAACTTTGAATTCTCCAGACCCAAGACACTGTTGCTAATCATATGATTCGGGGCAAGCTCTTGCATAGTTACGTAAGAGACCCCCAGCACCAATACATTGTTCATAATGGGTGAGAATGTTACAAAGACACCAGACCATGCCGTAGCTGGGGGTTGCTAGCATAAGGCTTGCCCCAAATCACGTGATATAGTAACAGTCTCTTTGGTCGGGGGAATGCAAAGTTAAGCCGTGCAAAGCATTTGATTAAGTCAGCGTTCCAGATTTTAGTCAAATTTAACTCGCAAATGGCTTATTCCATCAAGGAAACTGCTAAACATTGCTGCCACAGTGCTAAATCACGGTTTGGCAGATAGGGATAATACGAAGGGAACAAACTACATAATTTTGATTACATGTGGGTTTTGTCTCTACAGGGTGAGAAAAAAAAAAGCAAACCCAAATGGCAGGACCATTTTTAAAATAAAGTCCTGCATGTAGCACTTTCAAAATCTAGGATATGAAAGCCCAATTAATAAGCTTTCTTTTAGTATAAGAATCATTCAAATCACTCATGTACTTTTCAAGTTACAGAATTTTAAACACCACCACCGTTTTAAAGTTCTGTCCACGGATCACAAAAAAGAGGTGTGTGTTCTTTCTGCAAAATGAAAACAATTCACTCGCCCTGTATTTATATATAACTTTAGCAGTGTTGTTTAAGCAGGATGATGAGGGGGAAAGGGTGTTTGGATGCCCTGGGTGTTGGAGAGGTGGGAGAAGGATCAGGGATTGAGACAGACGGTTGTTAAATTTTTCCACATAAGTCAATCATACTGTCAATCACAAGTCCTTTCGTTTGAAGTAAAGTCAGAAATGAACTTTGACAAAGGCTTCCCTTTGTGACTTCTCATTCCCTATCCCTGTTGACCTGACTTCTAATTGATTTGACCTGCAGCGTATCCAGCTTTTTATGGGGGAGGGGAAAAATTAAGACTTCACTGCATCGACGTCTGAACCGTCTAAAAACTGTCAAACCTGCCCCCCCCCCCCGAATATGCCACTGGATTTGACTAATGTTGGACTGCAATAGACCTTTATCATGCTGCCACCATTTCAGTCATGTTCCCTGTATCCAATAACAGTACTGAATTATAATGCTTTTTGCGCAAAGAGGAACCAGACTACTTTTCCTTCCAGCCTCACTTTGGTTGCGTTGATTTGAATGGGAAAAAAATCAAGACTGCCGCATTATGATAATGGTCTATTCTGGTTTGGGGTACAAACCAGAGTTTGTTTACGGAAGGCATCCTGACGCTGTAACCTTCTATTAAGGCAAATGATGCTTTGGTAAATTCTCACACTTTGAGAGTTTGTTTTAAAACTTAAAATGTAAGTGGGTAATGAGAGTAATCCGTTTTAAAATTTTTAAAAATAATTCACAGCTCCACCTGTTATCACCACCCCGCTCACCAACCAAACCGTCAACCAAGAAGCCGTGGTCTACTTCACCTGCCAGGCCGCCGGCGAGCCCCGGCCCGAGCTGGTCTGGTTCTTCAACGACGGTCCGGTGCCCAGCTGGGGCAGTATCTCCAACCAGGGCCAGGTGCTGACCATCAGTTCGGCCAGCGGGGTGACCAAGGGGAAGATGACCTGCCGGGCCCAGAACAGGCAGGGGCAGGCGGAGACCGAGGCTTACTTGCAAGTCAGAGGTAATCTGCATTCTTTACTAAAACTTAACTCCCAGATTTTTTTTTATAATAACACCGTGGCTATCGTTACAGCTGTCGACCGCCTGGTTCCCTGACCTGACAGTATTCGAAGTCGGGATCATTTGGTTACGGAACCAGACTATCAACTGAATGGTTCTCGGACTTTTATTTTCCTTCAGGGAAAAATATCTTCCAAAAACCAGGATCACTAAAAACAAAGTTAAATTTACTTCAATCAAAAGTAGGATTTGATTTAGAACATAAAAGTTAAGAAAAATTTTTTTTAATGGAAAAAAGCTCCGATCCCGGTACCTTCAGCATGGTAGTCCAGCATTTACCCAAGTGAGCTACCGGTCCCACAGTGCTCTGGTTAGAAGTGCTGTTGTATTTATGATATGGACTTCAACTTGTTTGTTTTGCAATGCCGTAACTATAGTAATATGTGTCTTCTTTCCACCACCCTGTAGTTGCTCCAGACATCACCCCTATTGATGACCTCACTGTCAATGTGGGCAGATCATTAAGCGTCCATTGCATCACCAGTGCCTTCCCTGAGCCTAGTATCACCTGGCTGAAGGGCCAGGATGTCATCATTGCCTCAGACAGAGTCAGCTTCACTTCGCCGAATGCCCTGACGATTGCCTCTGTTTCGAAGGATGATCAAGGTATAGAAAATTGTCCAATTCTTGGCTACGGCCGGAGGTAACGCACTGTATCTGTAGAAAATGGCTACAGCTGCTTATAGAAAGGAATATAGGGTCATTTGCATCAAAAATTTCACTCACCAAGATTTATCATTCACATGGTGTTACCACAAACCTCCCATTCATCAAAAGTCTGTTTCGGTGGCTGTCATATACATGTAGTTCAGTACAATATAAAGGAGCACTAGGTCCTGAAATTTCCAAAAATTCATGTTTTGGATTGTTTACTTATCCTATTTCAAACATCTGGTTGAAAGGAAACCAACCTAATGTCTTACCGTTCCCGAGAAAAGACGAAAAAAAAAGAAAGTTGTTTACATCGGACACGACCGAGTACGAATACATTTTCCCTGTCCTTTTGTACAATATACATGTACACGTTGTGTGTGTCTACGTCTGTACAGCATCGTGCTTGCAAACAGCGGTGACCAATCACAGGTATTGCACAAAATGTGGTTTCTCATACGTCCGCAAAAGGCGAACACTTGACGGATGAAATCACAACTAGCATCCAAACAGCTGGACTTTTGGGGATCGCAAAAGTGGACCCCGAAAGTCGTTCTCGCACGCATAATACAGGAATAACACAAAAACACCCAGTTTTTAAAGAAAAGTTGTGTGGATGTTTATATCCTACTTTTAAATGTTCTTTCCGATTAACATCATTTCGTTCAAAGCGCGTTTAGTAGCCCATTTTGGCTGTTCCAGGACGCAGTGTCCCTTTAAAAAATACTATGAAGTAAAAAAGGAATTTAGAAACGGCTGTTATTCTGTGTATGTTCTATAAGTTTTTATAACCTTGCAATTTTTTAAATATTTTTTTTCAAAGAGATGTATCGCGTTTTGGAATATAAACTTCATGTAGTTATCTGTTGCTGAAGATGGTCTGTGTCAAGAGATAAACGTTGGCAGTTGGGCTTCTGCTTAGTGTTCATGATGATTTAAAGCTCCTGCCGTTTGGTTACAAGATGTTACATGTTACAATTTGGCGGGACGTGATTTATTTTTTCCGTTTTTTTAATCCCCAAGTTGTGCGTCACAAAAGGAGTATTTTAGCCCAACCCCTGCACATTGGGAGTAATAAATAATCCAAATCGTCCGAAGCATTTGCGATTACTCATTCAAAAAGAAGGACTGTGTAAGTTGACAACACGCATATGGGATTCCTATCACAACATCTGATTTGATGATTTCAGGCATGCAACTTTTCCTCGGATCAGCTGATTTCCTCTTTTTTTATTCTCATTTCTGCCATTCAAAATTCAAAATCACCGTACAAAGTCTTCTGAATTTAGGAATTTCCTCTTTTTTGGTGAGTTTACAGTTGCATGCCTGTGATTTATGTGTGTGTCTCAAACCATTTTTTTCCCCAAAATAAGTTGGGACTTGCTTGTAAGATTTTAACACATTTTGAGATCAGGTATACAGGGTCACTCAGTGTAACTAAAGCATTATTGTTAATTTCGGTTGTGGCTCTTTGATTTGTTTTAGAAAGTTTCAGAACCGTGGGATGTTTTTGCAGTATGATATTTTTTAAGAAAACGGGTGAGCGATGTACCGGTAACATGGCCACACAACATTATTTCGTGAGTATTTCAAAACAAAGTTACACCAGTTTCCCCCAAGTAATTAGCTGAGAACATTACAGACCATTCCTAACATGTACTTTAGAAATTTAATGTGAGGTCTAAGTGCTATCCCATAAAATTTCAACAAGTGTGACATTTGGAAGTTCGATTTCTTTGAATAGCACTGAGACTTAATTTTATATTTCTGAAATATAAGTTTGGAATGGTCTTTTATGTTCTCAGCTATTTATTTGGGGGGAAAGTGTGCATAAAACTTTCAACTACTAACCAAATATGATAAAAATGGTGTGGTGTCCTCGTTAATCTGTTTTACTTTAAAATGTCAGGCTGAGTAGGATCCCAGTGCTCAGAAACTTTCATAAGAAACTAAAGGAGTCAAAACATACATTGTCAATAACATTTTTGTTACCCTGAGCAGCCCCTTAGGTAGGGGTGTGCATTTACGGGTAATACAGGAACCGGGTACCCGATTGGAAAAAAAACACGGGTATCCGGGTACCCGTTAAAGAAACGCAACCCCAAAATTCAAAACTTTGAAGTTTCTCTTTATATTGTTCATAAAAGGTCCACACGATAATACTACTACTGATCGGTGCGTCAGTGCAGCAATTCATGTGTGTCCTGTGAGCTTTACAGCTTTATGGTGAAAACTGCAACTTTCGCGAGCGTCATAAACGTGACATCTGTTTTGTTTTTCCATGTAGCCTGGTTTTCGCTTTTAAAAATAACCCCACAAATGACATTCAAAACCTTTCTTCTTCATTGTCTGAGAAGTTACTAAGTAAAGTAAAGTTGGTTACGGGTACCCAATCTGTAAATCTGGAACTGGTTCCTGACATCAGCGGTCGGATACTCGGGTACCCAGTTCCGATGCACAGACCTACCCTTAGTCCTGTATTTATTCTAAAAAAATATGTCCGAATGTCACAAAACCCAACTTCAATATATCTGTGATTGATTGATGGATGTGCAACCAGTGAAATTGACAATGATCGATTGTCGACATCTGTGGCACATGCTAAGAATTACATTAAGAGACCGACATTACATGACATAAGGTTTGGATTAAAATAAACTAACACAATTAATCATGAGCTGTCGGAGTTGTCAAATTCGTCCACTATCTTGGAATGCACTCGCAGTATATATGACTTAGCATATCTGTATTATTTCCTCTTTTTTTTTTTAAAAACATGATGAATGATCAGAAAATGTCAAATGTCCGATCATGAAATAGATTATACATCTGCTTTCAGGCAGCAACTGGAGAACATTCAAACTTGAACTTTTCACGGAAGTTGATGGTTGTGTGTATGTGTCGCCGGTCGACAACCGAATGGTTCTCAGACTTTACTTCCCTTTTTAAGAAAATAAATAAAATCCTTCTGAGCCATGAATCAGAGAGCAAAATTAGGTCTACTTCACTAAAAATAGGATTTGATTAAAACAGTAAAAGTAAGAAAATGCATATTTTGGGAAACTGGAAAAAAGTGATTTGAATTCATAGATTTGCAATATTATGTTGCAATTCTATAACTATAGCAGTTGAAAAATGCATTTACAACTTCAGTAAAAATAGCCATTTCGTTATTTTAAATGCACCTGAGTTCTCAATTAGTTTTTATTGCTAGTACTTTATGTGTATCCGAAGGTTTGTGAAACAAACGTTTGTCCATAAGAACAGTATCTTTCACTTAACTTGTATTATTTAAAAAAAAGATGTTTTGTTGCTTGGTTACTACCGGTACATTGTAGTTGAGAGAAGTAGTCATTTTCAATAGTCGCTAAATTTTCCACCAATTACACGGCATACCTGTAGTCATTGTTGGAAACATACATGTAGACGTACATTGTACCTTCTTGATTGGAGTACCGGTACACGACTGACAACAACTTCACAAAAAATCTGCCAAATTTCAAGTAGGCTTACCTTTACAACACCTGCAATATTTATTTTACGGTTCCAGCTGCTACATGTACAATTTGCTTTTCAAATGTCAAATTGGAAAGTCTGCTTTACATAACCCTACGGCAACAGCCACTTCAGACTCTAGAGGAATTTAAAAAAAACTACTCACTCTTTTTATATCTAATTCTCATAGGACTCTTGAACACAATGAGATGGTTCCCCTCCAGTACTGCTGGACGTTGGGTAACAAGGCTAAAAAAAAAAAAAAATTCTGCTTCCGGTAACCCTACCTACCCTATTTTGACAGCCCCTACCCTATTTTTTTTTTGGGGGGGGGGGGAATGGGGGAAAAAAAAAGCGAAAATCATCAATTCCCACCTTTTACCCCTGACTGCATGCAGACACCTCCATATGATCGCACACACAAAAAAATTGCCAAAAAACAATTCCCTACCTACCTACCCTATTTTCAAATGCCATGTAATCCGAGGCAGAACTATTTTTTTTGGCCCAGGTTTGTTCTACATTTTGGATTGTGTTTCCAACAAATTTCTGTGTAGGTATTTTTTTGTGGGGAGGTGCTTCTGCGTGTTGTAATTAGCTTCAAGACTTTGAAGTCACGCCTTATGGGAGGTTCCTGCACAGCTGTTTCCTGACTGGGGAACGAGTTTTAAGATTCAATAACCTTGAGTAAACTCTCGGGTCAGCACAAGCGCTGTAGTTTCAGGGAGTTAAACTTGTAAACGCGCACCGACAACTTTGTAAAAGCATGGTGTTCTATGATTAAAGTAATCACTGCCCTGCATCTATTGCAGAAAAAGTTGCGACTGAAACAACTTTGTTTGAATTTAAAAAGGCTTAGGGTTAAGTTGGGGAAGTGTCGTCATGTGGTTAGGGTTCATGACTCGTGATCAGATGGTCAGGATTCAAATCCTGGTGTAATGGCCATATGATGTGTCCTGTTGGGCAAGCCACTTTACCCCCACTTGCCTTTCTCCACCCAGGAGTATAAATGGGTACGGGCATTTGCTGGGGAGTAACCTGCGATGGACTAGCATCCCATCCAGGGGGAATAGAAATATTCTCAGTCATTTCATGCCAAGGAAACCGGAGTTAAATGCCGGCCCAATGGGCCGTATTGGCTTGTTACAGACTTGACTTACTAAGTTTAAGTGGATTGTTCCAAACAGAGATGGTTAGTTAATTTCTGTTGTAATACAAACAGACAAAGAAAGACTGTTTCATTTCAAGAGTTATGCTCAGCCGTCTTTTGTTAGTTTGTATTTGCCCAATCAGCCTAAACTTTTTCAAATCCTGAGTTGTAATTGAGTCAATCACAAGTCCGGCCAAAGCAAATTACAAGTCCTTTCACTAGTAACTGGAGAAAGGCAGTCACAAGTAACTGGGGAAAACAATAACAAAAGAATATTTTTGTCAAAGCTTTGAATAACCCGTAATTTACTTGAGACTGAGGAGTTGTGATGGACTTTTCAGGACCTGTGATGCACTCCACTACAACACCACCTGAGCATGCAACATGTACATTGTATATTTACAAAAAATGTTTTGTCCTCTTTTTTAAATCCAACTTTCAGGTGATTACAGTTGTGTGGCTGCCAATGATGTCGGAAACACAAGGGAGAGCTTTCGTGTCTCAGTACTCGGTAAGTGCTGTCCCTTTGTAATTTTGTTTGTTTCTTAGTTTTTCCTTTTTTTCAATTTTGAATTACATGTAAATGAATAGGGGCCATGCATTGTTGCTGGTCAAAGGGTCAACCTGTAGTCCTCTTTGTACCTGACTGGCTGATTGGTTTAAACAAGTCTCATTCACAAGTGACAGCCAGTCATTGGCTGTCACTGGTGAATTAGACTTGTTTAAGTCTCACTTTGGCCCTCCAGTTTGAAATTGGAATACCCTGTTGTGTAGGCAACATGGTCGAGACAGAGGCATGTAAAGGCACCAATAAGCAGCTGCCATACAACCCATGTCTTACCATATAGCTCAGCAAGATCGAAAGTGTATTGTTTTTTGCGGCGGGAGAAAAAAATGGAAAACTTAAAAAAAAACACCTGTGGCACAGGAGAGAATCAACGAATCCTCACATGATGATCTGAGCCAGGAATCGAACCCGGGCCAACAGCAGTGAGAAGCGAGCACTGTATTCACTGCACCACCCATGCCATAAAAAAAATAGACTAGAGACATAGCCGTAGCTCTGGAAATCTAATTTGGACGCGTAGGTTCTCATCAAGTTTGCATCAAGGAGTCCATGAGGAGTACTGGGCACTGTGACCCTGTGCCTGCGCCGTCCCACTTCTTCCTCACTCTGAAAAATCACACCCTCCCACTCCCCACTTCCGCAAGATTGGTACTTCCTTCCTTTCAGCAAATTGACACTTTCATATCACATTGAACTCCCTCTTTTTCCCCTAAGTTTTGATCCAAACACATAAAAATGTTGTATCTCTGGATCAGTTCTTGAAATTCATCAAGAGGACTGTCATCTGGTTCCGGCCATTTGTCACTGTCGGGTGTTTATAGGCACGTAGGGACATTTTGCGATTACCCGGAAACTGACATGTACCTACCGATTTAATTAGAAAATCCATGCTCCAAAGTGAAGATAGTACTGGTACCTAACACCCTGGGAAATTAGTCCGCATGAGATGGTGTCACTCGGAAGAAAACAATCATGGAAAGTGGTTTAAGGAAATGTTCCCCCGGGCACAGTTTTTTACGTGCCTTAGCAACGGAATCCAGTTGTGAGACCCCAACAATTGTAGATGTGTTTTCTCTGTTTTCTTAAAAATGTGAAGTATCCACTCAGCTGAAAGTTCAACAAGTTCGTTGTTATGCACCCTTCTTTAGATTTCGAGCAATTTTTCTTGCTTCAAATAAAAAATTAAAAATGCATAAACAGCAAATGATCCTACATGTATGTACTTGTCGGGCTACACTTACAAGTTTAACTCAAATTGAAGAAATGTGACCTGCTCCACAAAAAAGGGTATTACGAAATTGAGTAATATACATGGTTGGAAAGCCCACAACGTAAGCTTTCATTTGGTATATAATAGAGCTCCATAGCCCCTCCCGTTCTGGAGATATGACATATTTGCATATTGATTACTTCCTTGGATTTCAAATTACACAACTGAGAAAACAGGCTTTGAAATAACTGGCTCTGTTCTAAATTTGGGCATGGTGCACTCAAAATTGTAGTTTTGTTCGTACTTTATTCATCGAAATCAACATTCCTGTGAATGAATCCTAAAACTCTAGGTATTAAAGATGTCACTTATAACGAAAAAATGAAAATCACATTTTGACACAATTTTCACCCTCTCAACGTTGAGTGGGCCATTACACGATAATGCACAGCACAACTTAATACCTTTTTGTGGCATATGTCACAAATATTCACTTATTCCGATGCTTGTTCTTTGTTACCCAACGGTCATTGTATAAAGTACATTGCTAAGACTCAGGGGAGCGATATTGGGTGCAGACCCCCCTCCTATCGGGAGTGCGATGTGAGAACATTAATCAGTAGGGCAGAGGGGGGAAAAGGAGCCAAGAAATATCTGCAAAAGCCAGGGGGAAAAACCCCAAGGGTCCACCCCACGGACTCCGGTTGCCGACTTTTGGAAACAACACGTGGCTTTTATTGGGCGGGCGGCAAGCTGCAGGACTGCGATACCGCAGCTGTTTTTTCCCGCCTTTTGCGCCCGCAACCCTCACTCTCGCGTTCTCTATCAGGGCTACACAGGATGCTGATAAGTTGTGGTAAAATGAATTATGTGATGGGCATTAACTTACGTCATAGATTATGGTTTTCATTGCTTGTTTTGAGTATCCTTGTGCAAGAAGTGCGCTGGATGTTATTGGTAAATATCTCGGAACGGGAAGCACTGCTCTGTGTGGGTTATGACCATGATAGCCAGCGTCACCCCTAGCATTGTCCCATGGGTTGAAAGGAGGAAATTGTGGTCACGTGCCTTGCCTAAGAACGCAAGCTCCACGATCCCTTGAGAATTTGAACCACACTCTAAAGACCATAACATCATGATGGTGTCGTCATAATTACTGGACCAAAATTAATTAACTCTCATCAGTAAAATTACTGAAATGACATGCATGTATAGGTACATGTACCTTGAATATGACATTCTTGGCATCTATGGTTTCTTTTATATGCACTTCTCATTGTTTGCTTTAAATAATTTTCAATAAATAACATTCAGCATTGTAGTTTTGAACCTCCACATACCATACATGTACCAACTAATAACAAGGTATTTGTGCAGTTTCAGACAACCATGGACACTGCAGTATTGAAATGTGTAATCTCGAATATCCATGATTATGATATGTCGACCTGTGATTATGATCTGTCCTAGTTTAAGCCTAATGTCAATACCTTTTGTTTTAGTTTTTTAACTTACGTCGCAAAAAAGGCAACCACTGCGTACATCACCCACAATACTCAACAAAAGCAATATATGTAGCCCCCCCCCTTGCATTTCATATTTCATATTGTGGCGGAAAATTTTGGACCCTTTTTTCCGGGAAACAAAAACATTATTCTGGCCCCCCCCCAAAAAAATGTGTTCTGTATCTGGCCAAGACCCTGAGTGGCCTTTAAACAGGGCCTTGTAATGGGCGACTCTGTCTGTCTCTCTCGCTCTCTAAAAAAAAAAATCAGTCTTTGGTCAATTGGCTAAAAATTGTCTTCAAGGTGAAATGTTGAAAGGATTCTTCCGTCTATTCTTCCAGAAATTTCCCCCCATTTCTTTCAACGCCGACCTACCCCTGTTCATTCTTAACACGGCCACTGTTCTGATCTGGCACGAATCTTCCATTTGTGGTCTGCCCCCCTCGCTATCTGCTAATGCTTCCCAGTTTTCCTCTTCAGGGCAAGGGGGGGGGGGAATAAGGGGGGGGAAGTCAGGAGGAAGGTATTTCCTCCGTTAATCGTTCCTCCATTGGTAATGTCGCGAATCAAAACTGTAAATTTAGGGTTCGGTGATCAAAATTGCTTGTGACACAAACAGGTCGGAGGGGCAGGTACCTGATGAATGAAAAGGTCATAGTGTAATTGACTGAAATGCACTTTGAAAGCCAAAGGGCCTTTGGGGCTGCATCCATGTACAGGTACGTGCCTTCTGCCCATCTTTTTGTGCCGAGCTGTAGGTGACCCATTGGAGGATCCAGGGGGCAGGTGCGTTACCATGTTTGCCCATTGCAGTGGGAGGAAAAGGGCACCCGGCTGCTGTGCTGAAAGGTACTGTAGACAGGGTTCTTTCATCGGACACCCATCCTCGTAAATGGAAAAAATGATGGGGAGGGGGGTACGGCTGTTCTTACCGGAAACATTTGGACAATAGGTGGCACTCTTCAGCACGGAAAGACATTTGTGGGATGTAAACAAGGGCACCTGTTAAAAAATGGCTCTCGTGAAAAAGGGCAATCAATACAGTTGCAGAGAATTTTTTTGTGTCCAGTTTCCCCGTCCCGAATTTGCTTCTATCAACATCCCGATTTTGCTTTCCAAATCTCTATCCCGTTGCAACCTGCCACTCCCCCCATCCAAGGTTACGCTACTGCAGATGGGGGGGGGGGAGAATGAGGGGCCATGCCCCCCCCCATTTTTAAATTTTTTTTCTAAAATTGTAGAAGTGAAAACACCTTTTTGTCTTAAATTTTCAGGAAATGATTTAAAACGTTGCGTATCTCCCTCGCAAGCAATCAGCTACACATACCTTTTATTTTCAATATTACAATGTGGACATTTATAGCGCACGATAACCCCTTCCCCTTTTCGAAAATAATAATATACTCAAGCCCCCCCCCAAAAAAATTGGTTCTAAATCCGCCCTTGCAGGTACCTCGCAGACATTAAGGATAGCCAACCCAAATTAAACTCACTCTGTGGATTTGAGAATCTATTGCCCTGACTGTTGTCCAGTGAGACAGGTTTAACAGTTTTATTGGCGCAACAAAGTTCATCTCATCTGTGACTGTGTGTCGTTCTTTTACAAACTACTGAACTCAGTTCGCAAGATGCCCTTTGATGAGAGGACACAATGCTACACTGAGAAGTTTCAAGTCTTGGGCATGTGGTGATCGTTATTATCCACGGATTCCTTTTTACCTTTCCTTTGTCTGTGGTTACACCTGATGACGTATGTAGTCATCTGCTTCTGTTTAAGCTGCTTGATTCAGGACACCTGGACTCACGGAAACAGAGCCATGTTACTGACCCTTGTGTTTGCCTGAAGACTGTACTTAAAGGTCCCTTGTGGTAGAATCTATTTAAATGCAGTCTTTGAAAATGAACGTTTGTGTTCTATAGGAACTTTACTTTCAGTTCTCATAAGTCCTAAAATTTGGACTTATGAGGCATCGGACCTCTGAGGCATGGGAATTATGATACGGCCCCATAAAAACCATGCACAACCTTTTGATCACGAAACAAAATTTTGTCAGTAGCACTCTTTTCCCCAAGAAAATCAGTCAATCGACGTTGGAAATCCCCTACATTTCTTGATTTCTCCTAAATGACTGCAAGCCAGACGGAACAAATAAACGGGGTGTTTAGTACTCTACAGTCTTTAGTCCAAGTAAGTGGTTTGATAATAATTCAGTAGGTTACTTTTGGGATGAATGCAATGATCCTTTTTGAAGAATGGCTTTCCAGGACGTCACAGAGTCTACGCTGACATTTGGTAGTGGTTTGTTTAGTGTGGTTTATTGACGTCTTGACAGCACGTGTCATGATACTGGAATGGGTTCCAGTCCGTAGACCGGAAGTCTCGGATTGAATCTGACCCAACCCAGATGGATGGGGCACCACAATGTGAATGACAGCTGGGGTCAGATACAACGCACACAGAGATATCGTGATGAGGAGTAGTTGTTTGTATGTGAATTGTTTGACAGTGCAATGCACTGTCAAACAGTGGATAAAATCATTATGTCGTGCAATTTTCGGAGGTTTCAGATTTAGTTGTACAAAATGCAATGCTTTAAAAATCATGATGATTATCTCGAGGATAGCGAAGAGAGCATTAGCGAAACATTTCACTGGCATTTGTTGGAAGAAAAAGACGATAAATGTCTGATTTTCCCCACGTACGAATGCAAGTGGAGTAGTGGAGTTGTGTGGTTGAATCATGGAGCTAAAATCATGGACATGATTGAAGCACCTGCATGAACGGTGCCCTTGTCTTTCAGACTTTTTCCTCGACTTTCTCAAGTAAGAAGTGAACTTCTTTGTTGATGACTCCATTACTCTAACCGCAATTCAGGCGTTTTATGTAATGAAAACATTGACCTTTTTTTTTTTTCATCGTAAAATTTTGTTTGAATCGGAAATAAAGCAGGAGTCGGTGTCCGGAAATTGGGCATGAAATGTATTGTACATGCATGTACATGCATGCCCAGATTTTCGGACACGTATTTTTGTTCGGCCTTTTTTCCGATTTTTTTTGCCATATGCCAGTTTCATCTCTTGTGCATTTCCCTCTACGAAAACATCTGAAAGCACATGCTTCCTCAGTTATGTGGGGAGCCAATACCATATGAAGTATGATGATTTTGTGAGATGCGCAAACCCCACATTTTCTGTATTAGTGTAGAACAGTCATGGAAGATGGCTACAATGCACAAATGGCTATTTATATGCTTCACACAAGGAACACTTGTTGGAGCAGCTCTGCTATAAGTCACAAAAGGTGTATGTATATGTGCATGTGTTTACGAGTTGACCATCACGTGTTGCTCATCCGTGAAGTGGGCATTCACCCAGGAAGAAGATAAGCGGCAGAGTTGCCTCCCCTGTGAAGTGGGCCAGGCTTGGAAGCCACCCATACCCTATGTTATGGTTACAAACATTGTACATTTAGAACTGTACTGGGTTGCTTTCATGTTTCAATATCAAATGAAAGGCCTTGTAATATGTTTCATCGTGTTCTGAAAACCAGGTTTTCTAGTGTTGTAGTTTATGTACCCACAAGTCACTTGCAAGACACGTAGTCATCTTGTCTCAAATCAAGTGACAGGCTATTCAAACAAACTCTGATATTTCTTTGCCCTTCTTCGTAATCTGTTACTGGAGATTTTTCTTGTGATTTGATCAGTGATTGACTCATGACAGATGGATTAAATAACAACAGCTGGCTTTTCAGCCTCTATGGGCTCCGTGCACAAGTACCCCCTCAACGATAAGAAAGGGAGAGTTGGGGGAGACCACTGAGTCATGTGAGTGCATTGCCAACAACGCCTGACGCTTACGTGAAGATGCAATGGGTTTGTGCACATACAATAAAAAAGTCATGCGCACTTCGTGTCCCATCCACTCGGCTCTGGAAAGTGGTACAAAAACTCCATCTCTTGATCCTGCATAGATCCTTTTTTAATAATGTTCCATTGATGTTTTGTGTTATCCTAGGCATCCCCGGCACACCTACTGTACTGAGTGCAGCGGCCATATCCGTGGACTCCATCACCGTGTACTGGTCAGCTACTGGGGATGTCGCAGACACCACACACTATCAGCTGCAGTACAAACTAAGGTGGGATGCTTGCTTTTTTTTGAGTCATGCATATACCCTATAAGAACTGTTATATTGTCAGGCTGGACAAAAATCAAAATAAGTAATTATTCCATAACTAAACTTGGGCCAATTTTTGTGGGCTTGTCTCATTCAAAAGTGATTGAGTATTAAAAGTATTGCTATAAAAAAATGCAATTTAAAAAAATATCAGGACGAGACTTGAAGTTAGCATGGACAGTAAAACTTTTAAGTGGAGTTGCGCCTTAAATTTTTGCTTCTTTGTAATTTCAGTGTTTCCACAGCATGGACCACCTTCCTGGACAGCATTCCAGCCCTCGCCGGGTCCCCGTCCAGCCCTCAGGAACACACCGTCTTTGGCCTGGCTGAGAGCCAGACCTACCAGTTTAGAGTCTTTGCTAAGAATGTCGTGGGTACCTCGGCTCCGAGTAACGTGGTTGCTGCATCAACGCCTTCAGTCACTGGTTGGTAGCTATTAAAAGGCCATGACTTGCCAGTCATTGTGTGTGTGGCCCCCCGAAGCTATGCTCTTCTCTACCACCCCCCCCCCCTAATCCTGGCAATGCCCCTAGTTTAGAGGGAGTCATCAGTGGCATCTGAAATGAAGCTTCAGCTGTGTTGACCAGATGTTGATGATTATAATAATAATAGTACGTATTTATTAAGTGCACCTATCCATCATTATTGGTGCTCAAGGCGCTACATCATTATTACCCTGCTCATTGGGCCAAAAAACATTACAAATACCATCTCAGCTCCCTGGGGAGTATTTAGCTTGATGCTGCCATTTCGGCACAAAGCAGCTAAAATCAGTCATAATAACCATCTCTGCCCTCACAGTTACCCATTTGCTCCTAGGTGGAGAGAAGCAATGAGTGACAAAGTGCCTTGCCCAAGGGCACATGCATCGCAAACCCAGGCTGGACTCGAATCCACAACCCGCAGAATTACCTGCAGACCACAAATTCAATGCTCCAGACCACGAGGCCACAGCACTCCATAAATATTTTAATATTAGTGTATATATGCAGAAAGCATCATTTCACACATTTTCAAATAATCCTGTGCTGATATTGCCCTCTCCCTACCCAGGGCCCTCTGCTCCAAGGAACCTGGCAGTGCTGTCCTTCAATGCCACAGCCGTCGTACTGCAGTGGGAGATACCAGTGCAGAGAAATGGGCCCATTGATGCATACACAGTCGAATACAGGGAGACTGACACAAATGGTAGGTTTATTGCGTGGTCTTAACCGCCAATTTTCATCCTGTAAATGTCTACTTATATTCAGGCTTTCCTGACGTGAATACACAAGCGTTTATCAGTGTGATGGTTTTGAAACCCCTGATTATGCGAATTTGGATTTCCAAATCCATTGCAATTTTCTCCTTTCGGAATGGAGTACCGAAGTGAATACATCACGCACACCAAATGTGTGTAAAAGACATTAGCGCGTGATTCAGCCCGAGAACCAACACGCGCACGTACTCCATTCGTTTGCACTACACTTTCTGGTTCTATATGATGTCACACTTTGGTACTCCATAATACTTAATTTTTAGAACTTCGACACAACCTCGTAAACTTGATGTCAAATCAGAATTTTGAAGGGACCACTTTTGACTTGAATATCTCACCAGCAGCACCTGTTCATGTTGCGATAGCAAATTCGGGTTAAGTAGTGACATTACTTAAATATAAATAAACTTGTTGACGTAATCTAGTATTTTTAGGCTGTGCTCGACAAAATTACTGCCATGGATAGGACCCTCTGTAGAAATTAAACAAAATAAAGAAGAAACTTGTATTAGTTTATTTTCTTATGAACAGTGATGTCACAACTTTCCCCAAATTCATTGAAAACTATGGTGTGTTATTAAGTACTATATACATTTGCATAAAATTCAAGCAAAACAAAGCATTGAATTTGGGTAGAATTTTTTTTGGGGGGGGGGTGGGAGAGATGGGCCGTTTAGGTTAGAAAGTGATTCTGTGTTGTTTTTTTCTTAATTTGAGCTTGTACATAATAGTAATAATAAAAATAATAAAGTTTTGGAGGCTAATCATCCTTACTGGCAGCTGAGAAGCTGAAATGTGAAGGACGCAGCTACAACGTGGTCGAGCCGTTGGCGGAGCCTCAAGCAGCCAGCCACATTGACCCATATATGACCACGGAGCACAGCCTGAGATCGAAAGTACATGGTGTAATACCCAAATGTTCTTACTTATTCACAGTTTATTCCATGGCACAACAACCCGGTAATGATCAGTACACCATTGAAGTCACCGTGGCAAATCTCAAGCCCATGACATCCTTCCAGTTCCGTGTGACGGCGGCGACGCTGCATAACGGACAACAGCAGTTTGGCGACTACACAGAATATGTGGAGCAAACGACCTCCCCAAGTGGTAAAGATGCTCAACCGTGGAATTATAGACCAATCTGGGCACGCTATCAATCCTATCATGAAGGCCCCCTTCAATGGTGAAAGCATTGCGCTAGCTATTGTTCAGATAATTCGTCATGGGGCAGTTGCTTTGCACAATAGCATGCACAATGGTTTCTCCATTGAAGGGGGCCTCGTAAGGGTACAGTGATCAAGAGCCCAGATTTGTCCATATTGAATTATTGGATTTTTTACTATCAGGGAATACTTCAAAAAAATATTTGACCTGCTGTTTGCAGGTTGCTAAAGACTGACCAGTTTGGGTACTCTTTGACAGACTTTCACTAATTTTTAACCAAGTTTTTGAGAACCTAGCTGAACAAATGCCCATTGTTATACTAAGCAAATTAGCCTTCCAATCCTGCAGGCCCAGTGGTAAATAAGGGAAGTATTTAATAGTCTGCAGATGGTCAATTTTGAAGCCTGCCCTAAGTACTAACAACATAACCCTTTACTCACTATTCAGCCCAAATAGTCATACCCATTTCTCACTGTAGCATCCGAAACCACCCAAGCGCTCTATGGATTTATGGATTCATTGGTGAATAAACACATTGTATTACTATACCTCATACATATTCATGATCAAAATCCGAATTCTCACTGGTCCATTCACCCTCATGTGCCAGATGCAATTTTTGCTGTTTACCAAGCGCGTGCGAGAATTCACACCAGGCTTAAATACGCATGCGTAGTAGACTGTCGCACGAAGCAATTGTGGAACTGTCGCACGGGTGAAGTACGCATGCGCTAACATCGCCCTAGTTACACATGAAAAGATGGTTTTATTCGTAAATGATAATTAGCGTTTTCCCGAGCTCAATTTTGCCGAATTGGAGAATATTGTGGACAATAAAGATGCCCCCTGTACTGAAAAAAAGTTGTCCACAAACAATTGTATTTACAACCGTAGTTACTGTATGACAAAGGAACTGAACTTTTCGGAGGTTTAGCAATATTATTCTTCTGGTGAGATGGACAAGTTTCTCCGAAATTTTTTGCCCATGAGGTGCATACGGCAACGGGAAAATTCGACAACTGAATATGTATGAGGTATAGTAAAGACAAATATAACATGGTTTATTTCGGGTTGACAGTCGATATAAGCTCCCCTCGGTATTGGAAATTGAAAAACTTGTTCCTTCGGCTTCGCCCCAGGAACTAGTTTGTCAACTTCCAATACCTCGGGGAGCGAATATTGACTGTCCACCCTCAAACCATGTTATATTTTTCTAATACAATGTAGCGCAGGTGCTAATGGGATATTTTAATGTTACTCACTTTAGATGGAAAACTGCTCACTCATAGTTTTCTTTTGGTCTCTTCAGCCCCAAGTGCCGCACCTGTTAATGTCATGGTAACAGCATCCTCATCCACAACACTTTTTGTGTCTTGGTTGGTAAGTTCACACACAAACACTTGAAAATAAAACTCTTCTAAAAGATTTCCAGACTAATTTTTTAAGGTCTTTATTACAGTTTTGTCTCCATTCTTGTTGTCAAAGTTTTGACTTCTTGAGGCAAAACAATCCATTAACAAGTAAAAAGTATTGATTTTTTTCTGTGTGCAGACCTAGTCCTCACAAGTCCTCGCAAGTCCTCACAAATCCACCACAAGTCCTCACTAGCCAGTCTGAAATCCTTGTAAACATATCACTAGTCAATCACAATTCCTCACAAGTCCATCACAAGTCTGTCTCAGGTCCCCACAAGTCCATCACAAAGTCCATCACAAGTCCTCACTAGCCTATCCCAAATCCTCATAAGCGTATCACAAATCCATCACGATTTCTCACAAGTCCTCACAAGTCCGCACAAGTCTATCACAAAGTCCATCACAAGTCCTCTCTGGCCCATCCCAAATCCTCTTAAACTTATCACAAGTCCATCACTATTCCTGACAAGTCTTCACAAGTCCTCACAGGTCTACCACAACACCCCACAAGTCCATCAGATGTCCTCACAAGTCTTCACAAGTCCATCACAAGTCCATCAGAAGTCCCGTCACAAGGCATCCAATCCCAACTCGAGTCACAAGCTGTTCAGATGTCCTTCTTAATCTCCTGTTACGTGTGCCTGGACTTGTGAATTGCCTATGACTTGTGAGCAGACGTTTGATTGACTCGACTACAACACTGCTTACAGGGAAAGTTGTCACTGTGCATCACAACCAATCAATTCAATTTCAGAAAACTAGAGGCAGTTACCAGTCAATCGACATATACATGAACATGTTCGCGGTTTACGTCTCCAGTCTATTGCCCCGATTATTTGTCTGGTTTCCAACTTCCTATTGTCTGAGTCTGGTCTCGGTCTCGTAACAGTCTGGATTGTAAGCAGCGGGACTTTGGAGAGTTTATTGATTTGTTCCTTCATGTGTCAAGCATTAAGAGGAGGAAGGGTAATTATGAAGTTTGTCATTTGTTCAAGGCCGTAGAACAAGTGTTCTATGTTCTAGATCACAGCCTAGGGCAAGTTTAGGCACGAACAATAGTTAACCATAGTTCGAGTAACTTCGCTCAAACGAAGGTTATTTGGATTTACTCTAGTTGACTATTTGGAACCAAACCACGGGGCATGATTCCATCACTGGTTACCAATTGCCGTGCGCATCATAAAGCACAAGGGGAACCAGGACCGAGAAGTTTTGTGATGACGTTTGACCAGCGTTTTATTTCATGCGTTCGCATGTTGCTATTAGCAGCAGGCGTAATGCGAGCAGATTAGGCGATTAATTATGCAACTAGACTGCATATGACCTCGAGAAACTAACCATTCAGTGGGCACTTCTGTAAACGCACGTAATGTGAACTCCTTGGGCGCTTAAACATCGCGACCATGATGAGCAGCATTTTGTTGTTGTATTACTAAAACATGGCATCGAAATTGACCAATCAAAATCTTAGTCCATATTTCGGAATAAAATGATGTCACAAATTTCTTTGCAAGCTTAGATATATCATATATGTCTGTGCCATTCTCACCCATTGTGAACAATGTATGGGTGCTGAACGTCTCTTACATAACTATGCAAGAGCTTGCCCCGAATCATGTGATTAGCAACAGTGCCTTTGGTCTGGAGAATTCAAAGTTAAAATGTGCCAAGCATATCTGAGCAAGTCAGTGTACCAGACGTTTTTCAAATTTAAATCCCAAAGGGCATAGGTCACTCGCAAATGGCTTATTAAGGATTCCCGGTTATCTAAATCACTCGTTATAGTCTTCATGTTTACCTAGTATCATAGTTAGCTAGAAAATATTCTCCTTTTAAGTATTTTCAGATTAATGTGTTGAAAGATTTAATTTGCGCTGATTATTTTAATTTGTTTTCAATAGGGAAATTTGATTGGGTAGAAAGAAAATGTCTGAGTTACACGTGACTCACCTCAAATACTTATCCTCTTGGATTAATCTCATTGCAAAATGACAAACAACGTTTGCTCCAGATGATTTAATGCGCCTTTATCTTGACAACCCAAGGGCAAGATGTCACATGCCATAAACTCAAGTCAATCTCTAAAAGCTGGGACTGCCGTTAATCACAACGTGATTGTGATTCGTCAAGAAGCTCACCCAATTATTATCTATATCTTAATGAGTTACTGGAGAGTGGGTCACCATGCAGGAAGGAATTTGGTTCAAGGCGGGGTAGATTTAAAAGAGACTTAAAGGCATAAAGGATCATTTGCATTTATCCCAAAAGTAACCTACCAAATTATTATCGAAAGGCTTAGTTGGATTAAAGATCGTACGGGTACTAAACACCCTGTAAAATTATGCCATTTGGCTTGCTGTCATTTAGAAGAAATCAAGAAATGTTGGTGATTTCCAACGGTCAGTCAATTGATTGATTTTCTTGGAATTAAAAGTGTTAAGGATGTGATCGAAAGGTCGTGCTTGGTTTTTCACTGTGTTCTTGAAAAGTATAATATCCACTATGCTGAAAGTTCAACTGATTAGGTTTTAAACATTCTTCTTTGGATTTTGAGTGATGTTATTACTGGAAACAACAAAATGCATGAAAAGAAAATGATGCTATATGCCTCTCACAGATTTTTTTTTTTTTGTTAGGGCTGGGAAAACATAAAAAGTATATTTTTTCAGTGCAGTGGCAGATCGGGGGATTGCTGACTAATGTTATGATACCAGTAAAATGGGGCCAAAAATAATAAATTGAGTGCTCCAACTTATTCTCAAATTGCCTTTATAGAATGCAGGAGAAAGCATTGTGGATTTCAAAATGTTCCCAAACCCATCCCCCTAGCAGGGTGTGTCTTGGGTATGCCCTCACTCAAACCCCCACCCATATCATCCCCTCCCCCATATCACCCCCACCCATTTCCTGAATGCTAGATCCGCTTACGATACCATTTTGTTGTTCATTTTTGGGGAGTCTTTGATCCTGTCAGCAAATCAGGAGCATCTTGCTTTACATGTATATTGAGACCACTTTGTCAAAAAGAAAGACAATTGTAATTATCTCATTCAAACCTGTATTTAGTCAAAATGGAACAGTCTGAACAAGCAGTGTCCATATCAGATTCCTTATTTGTTGTTACGTGCATCACGGAAAACACCAATTATGGATTTCATAGAAGTCTTCAATCCTCACATTAAACAAGAGACTTGACTTCATAACAAACGTGTATATGAGGACAGGCAATGACCTCATGCGTCTGACATCTTATTGGTTGCTGTGTGTCTTGACTGTACCGCCTCCCTTGTAATTTGATTGGCCTACTTCTCCTGTGCACTCATTCATCATGCTAAATGCAGCACACTTTTGCTACACATGTAGATATTTAGATTAGGTTAACCCCTACGTCATAGGTCAACCTGACAATCTGCACACTGGCCGGTAGCGTATTTTTTTTCTGCAGCATACATCGTCTTTTAACCAATCACATCATGCACCCTAACATGAATATTTATCAGGCTGTGTGGATGGAAGACACTTCGGTTCTCGTAGTGTTTTCCCTTCAATTAAACTTATCCCAAACAACAAAAAAGTATTTGATGAAAACGGGCATGGGCTCAAACCACAGATCTTGCGATTTATAGTTCACTCCACTATCCACTAGGCCACTGTGGCAGCTCGACGAAAGCCGTTCTTTGAAATGCTTTGATGTACCGGTACATGCATGACTGAGTGATAGCAATAGTGTGACGTCATTGTTATTTTCTTATGAATAAACATCGCACTAGCTGAATAATTATGATTGCTTGACGATGTGTGCTGCAAATAAAAACACCGCTGGCCGGTATCATACTTTAATCTAGAGTTTCAAATTTGTTGTCGACTCGAGAGCGAGAGATCTGGCGGGGTCCCCCTGCTGAGAGAGTTGGTCAAAATAACCCGGCCCCTTTAGGGTTAAACGGCCGCCATTTGAAGTCTGTGTTCAGACTATTCTCACACGTCCTTGACACTGGCTGGTCTTAACACACCGACTTGATTACCCAGCCCACACCTCCAAATCACCCCCGGGGGCTCGGGGCGTGAGGGAGGAAGGAATCACTTTAGACTCCTGACGAACCTGGTTGATATTCCCTACAGGGTCATCAGTGTGGGAGCTGCCTGATTTGAATTAACATCCGTTGTCTATTGGAGTTCTAGGGAGGAACGGTTTAATATCTTGTGTAGACAAAAGACAAATGATTCACAGATGAATTAAACGCATTAAAGTGATTTATGCTTTTGTGACGGGCTTCGGACTGAGCATCATTGTGCATGTCAGTGAACTAGTAATTTTTCCCTGATGCAGTACGCAGATGTGAACTTTTGAGGTCATATTGAACTTGCTTATATGGATTTTGATTTTCATTGTAATAATTCATTATCACTAAAATAGTTAAAGATGCATTCCTTCTGCTATTTTTGAGTTTCGACTCGAAAAATAGATGTGCTTTTTTTAATTGCTATTTTGCAAGAAATAAAGAAATTATTCACGTTGGTGTGAGACATCGAACACAAAAAAAATCCACTGACATTGAGTTACTGCATTATTTCTCACAAAAAATGGAATTTCTCACAAAAAACGGAATGACTAGCTGCCAGACGATAATTGGGCTCTCGCAGGCCGGGTTCTTTTGTATGCAAAATGAAATTCCTTTTTCAGAGGGCTGTTGATGCCCAAAATCGGAATAAAGTAGTTTTTTTTCATTAAAGCATACAAATTGAAAATTTGTTGGAAGAAAAAGTCCTTTTTTTATGAGCACGGGATATTCTTAAGTATAAGAATATAAAAGTATAGTTATGAGGCAAAATTGTTCTCGTACAATTGTTTTTTTTTTAATTTGACCTTCAAGATCGTCTTTGCAAAGACTCTCAATTGTGTACAAGTGACTGTTGCATATTGATTTTGTGCATTTGTAATTTTTGGTAATTGTGAGAATATGTTGCAGTTCTATTCTTGTAAACTCTATTACTGTTTTACAAATCTCCCACCAGGCCATACCTCCTGAGCATCAGAATGGGCCGATCCTAGGCTACACAGTGTCGTACAAGGAAACGGGTGGTTCCACTACGCCACGGGAGAGAACGGTCAACGAATCTGTGTTTTCCGTGAGTCTGACAGGGCTGGTCAAGTGGCAGGAGTATGACGTGCAGGTGTGGGGGTTCAACGGCGAAGGGAATAGCACCAAGAGTGACGTCATTGTCACCAGGACACAAGCTGATGGTGAGTTGAAACAACTGGTTATATAATAATATACAATGATTGACAGTCTTGTGTCCAATGGTCACTGTTCATAACATCACTAACAGTAGTGAGACCAGGGGCGTCGCCAGACCGGGGGGGGGGGTTTGCAACAACAACTTTGCTGAAAGACCCTCCGTCGTGCTGGAAGATAGCAAGGGATTTTTTTTTCTCTAGTCAAAAAGGTTTTGGGGGGAAAAGCTGGTCACTCTCTGACTATTGGAGGCGCTGTTCAAAGCGGACGATCTCGGACACTATCGGACAAAAGGTGGTGCTCTTCGCTGCGACATACTTGCCAATGGACGCACAAAGAATTTTGCTGACAGAACGATGGAATTCACTGACAAAAATGATTAAGGGAAGGCGTGACACCCCAGGCCCTACTCCAGCGATGCCCACGAGTGAGACTGCCCAAAGTGGTGAGGGTGCGTGAGGACCACCTTTGAGGACCATTTTTTGGCCTACTGATGCTCGGGTGCTTTCCTCTTATATTCAAACATGCTGCAGCATTAGGCCCGGATCCAGAGGGGGGGTTTTGGGGGTCGAAATCCCCCCTCCCTGCTCTGACACCAAATTTTTGATTAATACCAATTATAGTAATAATAACAAAGATGACATTCTATGCGGGGATATTATCTGTATATGATACCCCCCCCCCCGCAAAATTCCTGGATCCACCCCTGAGCATTGTGCACATTCAGGCTTTGTTTTGCACTGTAACTGGTACAGTTTACGACCTCCCATGTGGGGTCAACTAAATTTAAATACCTATATGTACACCAAAGGGACGGTGTTTAATGTCTTTGTGAACTTCAGAACTAGTGCAATGAGACCAATGAGACCACAGGATGTGTACAATCATCTTAAACAGTACAACCCACACAACCTTGAGTGCATTGAGGTCATATGCCTGTCCTTATAAATGAGGTTTTCTGATCTAAACTCCGACAACTCTAAGTAGTCTTATCCAACTCCAGAAATAAAAAGAAATTTACTTCCACAAGGGCCATTGGAAGTGCGGTATTAACTGTGCTCGCTGCTGATCCCAATATTTCTGGATGCTTGGGCAGGGGGAGGGGGGAGGGGGGCGCAGAAGGTAATTGTTCTAATGGAAAACAGTTTAATGACTGAGTCATCAGATTCCCAAGAGTTAAGAAGTGGGAATGGATACTCCTCCCTGGAGACTTGCGCTTCCTGTAGCAGAGGGACGACAGAATGCACCTTGCTATCACTGACATGGCTGCCATGATACGTGACAGTTGATTGGAGGCGCATTGGAAGCATAAGGCTGCTTCCACGCTGTAATTTGAGACTTGTAAGTTTGCTTGTTCATGTGCAGCCTCGTGGGGTTTGGCTGACTTCGATGTTCGGAGGAAACTCGGTCTATTATCTCACCTGATATCGTTTGCTACGCATTTCCTCATGATCTCCAACTAACCGCTCGTTCAATCCATAAACAGAGACACCAGAGTGAAACTACATGCACAAAGAACTTAAAGCATTTAGGGGTAATAAGCTGAAGCTAATGTTGGTAACAATCTGCCTCTAAAAAGTAAACTTGTCCGAGTTAAGATTCAGTTTATAAAATGCCTTTCTTTATTTTGGACACCCTTGCCTTGGATGTGCACCTATCCCGCATGTGTGGCCTTAAAACCCTCCTGGTTAAAGGCAATCGGATCATTTGCATTGATCCCAAAAGTAACGAGTTATGATCAAAAAGCTTACTGGGATCATAATTAAAGATCATACTGGTACTAAACACCCCATGAAATTGTTACATCTGTTTTGCTGTCATTTTGAAGAAATCCAGAAATGTAGGTGATTTCCAACGATCAGTCAATTGACTGATCTTTGGAAATAGAGAGTGCTATTGACAAAATCGTGTTTCGTGATCGAAAAAGTTGTTTTTTTCTCTGTTTTCTCGAAACTGAAACTTCAACAGTTTAGGAGTTGAACATTCTTCTTTGGATTCTGAGTGGTGTTATTATTGGAAACCAACAAAATACATGAAAACTTAATGATCCAATATGCCTTTAGCTGCAAAAAAAAGTTTGCTTTGAAGAGTGTCCTAAGTTCTTAACCCTTTTGTACAGGACTTAACAGAAAATGAACTTGCAAACTGATATTGAAAATGAACAAGGTCATCAGTTTCTGTGGGTCATGGTCTGGACGGCTCTTGCCACGACTTCCCAAGCAATGACTTAGGATGACAGGTCATTGCTGGTCAACATGTGGAATCACTTGCCAGTTTCTACCTTCCCCGTCAACTGGATTCTCTCCAGATCATGTTTTTGCTGGGTTTTTCCTTCTGTTTCGTACAAAATTGATTAACTGTGATTAAAAAATGGAAGATGTGACCTGTCGTCACAAAATGAGCTTAAAGTCGGAAATTCCCATTTTGCAGTAAATGTGGGGCAAAGCCAAAATTTTGAAGGGTCAGTGATTTTTTTGTGTCTTCAGATGAACCTTCATCCGTTAGTCCTGCTCGACCTTTGCCCTTTTTTTTGTTCTGTCAAACAGCTTTAAAACCTATTTTCATCCTGTTTTAATTAGTTGAACGTTCATTCACTGTAATGTAACAAGAAATGTCATTTTCTTAAAAAGTAGTTTTACAACCTCAATTTGTTGATGGTCTATATTTCTGTTACTGAACTCAGTACCCCTAAATGTTATAAACCGTTAGAAAGCTCTTGTTCTGCAGAATCAAGAAATAAACACATCGCAATTCTAGAAAAATCTGACTTTGTGCTCATATTGTGGAGGCAAGTCACATATGAAACAAAAACCGAATATCATATGTTTGCTCAAATTTAACCTTCTCGTTTCCTCCCGACAGCTCCGACGCTGAGTCCGCGGAACGTTGATCTAATAGCGACCAATCAGACTGCTATCCTGCTAACTTGGGAGGTGAGTGTTTGTTGTTTACACAGGCAGGGCTGCGCGCTTAGCAATATCCTCTGCCAGTAAGCCCCAGGGACCAGTGACATAAGCCTTTAATTTTTCTAAAATGTAACCAAGACGATGGTAAAAACCGAAGGAGTAAAATACTACCAGTGTCCGCACTTGGACCTTTGACTCGGGAATTTGTTAACACGACCGTGGCTGAAGGAACCAATCTGGGCAAACACACGTGTCCACGCTTACGGCCTCCATGAAATAGACTGTAAGCAGAAAATTGTGTGCTTAGCAGCGTTATGAAATTGGGCCCAGGTTACAAGTGCAAGTGCTCTTGTATGGCTTTATAATCAAGGATAGACACACAAAGGGAGAACAAAAAAAGATCCGTCTATGTGCTTAGTCTATTTTACAGGGACGAAGGGAAACACAAAGCATTGTCCTCGAGAGTATAGAAATTCATGACTGTGTGTTCCAAGATGTACGATATGTTGGCAAGCTGTCATTGTATAGATTCCATGCCCAAGTAGGCCTACTTCCTCAACGATTACAAAAGTGAGAGTTGGGGGGGCACCCCTGGGAGGGACATTTGAACGCATTGCTGACGGCGCCAGACACTTACGTGAGGACACTACATGGCTTTGTGCAAATACACAATAAAATAAGTCAAGCGTAGTTCATGAGCACAAACCAGTACGCGCAAGTGATGTGCCCTTGCCACTGGAGCTCTCGAACGTGGTCATAAAAGTGCCAACAACAGTTCGTTACAACAAGAGTTCATTACACCAAATTAAAAGAAAGGGTTCTAAGTAGAAAAGCTGGCCTAGTTTTTGCCAATCAGATACTATGGACCGCTGTGAAAAACAATCTGTCCTTGGTTTTTCGGTGCACACACAAAGTGCACTCCCTTATCCTAATTGCCATCTAGGCTACGTCTCCTCTTACATGCCTTATCGTATGTTCCAAGCTTGTATCCCCGCTCCCACTTGCTTCATTTGTGGACAATCAGACACTATGGACCGTTGTGAAAACAATGCGCCCTTGGTTTCTCGGTGCACACAGCAAGTGCACTCCCTTATCCTAATTGCCATCTAGGCTACGTCTCCTCTCATCGTATGTTCCGAGCATGTATCCCCTCCCTCTTGCTTTGTTTGTGGACAATTAGACACTATGGACCGCTGTAAAAACAATCCGCCCTTGGTTTCTCGGTGCACATAGCAAGTGCACTCCCTTATCCTAATTGCCATCTAGGCTACGTCTCCTCTTATCGTATGTCCCGAGCATGTATCCCCCTCCCATTTGCTTCGGAGGGATTAGTCATAGCTAAGGCAAAACTTCCTGCTATGTGCCGATTGATTGATAAGATCTCCAAGCTTGTGAATACAGTGGCCCGATCAGCACCCACTCCCCTGTGGGCTCTGAACGGCTCCAGTATGGCTTACAGTGACCCCTCCAGAGCCTGTAGCTCGCAGGCAGCTGTCATCCCTTTGGGTTAATGACTCGGAAGGGATGGGACTATCTGTACTGACGTATTTGGTGGCATAGTCTGTTTCAGATTCAGGAACTCTGATAACAGAAATAATACCGTCGGAGCGATTACCGCCAAAGTTTGATAACAGACCATCACTCAAACAAACAACAATCATAGTGGAATTGTGTGACACTGTTTCTGGCAACATAGGCTGTTGTTATTGCTAAATCTAAGTAGTCCAACTCGAGAGGTTTAGTCAAGCATCATCAACAGACAAACCACAAGTCCATGACAAGTCAAATCCCACGTAAGGTCACAAATAACAGGGGATGAACAATGACAAAGGAATGCCGTTGACACATTTCATTCGTTATGCACGTGAGGACGTGACAACTCAGTCGTATCAGAGCTGCCAACTCTCCTGGATTTTGCGGAAGACTCTCGGATATTGATCAATCTCCTGACATCTCGACACATCTACAATCTCCCAGATTTAAATAATTCCAAGTGCACTGGCAACAGTTTTGTAGAATAAAAAAAAATTCAAATTTCCATTGCACTCAGCTCGTATTTTGTAGCGACCTAATTTTGTGCGAAATAACCTCGTACGGAAACACGGATACCTTGCAGCGGCAAAGCGAGCGACGAATGGTTCTGAGATGGCAGTCAGCATTCACATTATTCGGGCTCTAATTGTTTTATGTTATGTTACAGTGTAGGTATTACCTGTGTAGGTAATAAGTGTAGTGTAATAAGTCCAGTTTCCAAGCGAATGGCGAAAGCACATTTTACGAACTAAGGTTCTTAAAGACGATTGCTAACTTCCTATGCTGGCAGCTGTGTCATATACTTCTTCAAAGCAGTCAAATAAAGTTGAAGTTTAAGTAACTTAAACAGAATGCTTTCAAGATGATGGCATAAATAATTAAGTTTTTAAAGCATTTAACAATTAGATGTCTTTAAAGGGATAATTATAATATTGATGATGAAAGTTTCTAAGAATGTCTTCTTTGCGTGATATCATGCCATCTAGATGTTAAGCAACATTGGAACTTTCTCGTTGAACTTGCTTTTCAGAAGGTCATAAATGAAAGGCACAGGGTGGACACATGTTCCCCCAAAACTTAATCCCCCAGGTTAAATATACACACTACTGCATGGAATGATTCCCAGAGACCTTTAGGCCATCTGGCCTCGATCAGTTATAAATTTCCTGAACTGGAGATGGATATCGATCGATTGCCGACTAACTTGAAGTCACGTGTGGCAAGTGATGATGCGTACCTATATTCCGTCTCTCTCGATTGCACGTTGTATCAGTCGGCTGTAATTACGCGCCAAAACCGAAAAAACAACCTGAACCCTTTTAAATCAATTTTGACAATCTCCGACTCACCGTGACTCTGGTTTCGTCAGGAAGTGTGTGGGATCCTGCAGCCAAGGTATCAAACTACACAGAGTAGCTGGCGGTGAAACGGGAGAAGGTGTATCGAATTTCGTTCGGTTAATTGTATCCAACGGGCAGCTGAATTGCTTTCAAGTGTCGATCCTGTCCCAAGATGCCTGTAGTCCTTTAACATGCTAACTCCCGCCATTGCTAATTACGTGCTGATGGAAATGCGAAGAAAATGTGCGAACAGTCACCGACAGTAAATGGTGGCAGTCCTGTTCAAGTATTTTTTTGGGGGTACATAAGGAACATGGTGCTTGTGTTCTTGGGCAAGACACTTTACTACGATTGCCTCTCTCCACCCAGGAGTAGAAAATGGGTACCTGTGAGGGTAGAGACCATTTTTTTTTAAATCCCGGGCCCTCCTCAACCCTGCTCAGGAGAACATGGTGCTTGTGTTCTTGGGAAAGAGACTTTACTCCAATTGCCTCTCTGCACCCAGGAGTAAAAATGGGTACCTGTGAGGGTAGAGACTAAGTTTTTTTTTTATCCCGGCTCCTCCTCTATCCCTGCCCAGGGGAAACAAGGTGCTTGTGTTCTTGGGCAAGACACTTGACTCCAGTTGCCTCTCTCCACTCAGGAGTACCGGTATAAATAGGTACCTGTGAGGGTAGAGACCAGATCGCACTGATCTCAAGCTGCTGCAGAGAACTGGTCTCATGGCATGATGAACAGGGGTAATAATTGTGAAGCACTCAGAGACTCTGGTACGACCTTGCATAAGCACCAAAGTCTGTTGGTACTCTCTACTGACAAAATTGTTTTAATAATTTCTCTATATGCCAACATCTGGCAATAATGTTACATGAGCCAGAACGTAAGGGTTGGGTTTAAAAGCAATCGTTAGACATTTTACAACCCATAAGCATGACTAAAATCCGCTAACGTCTAAAAATAAGTGTAGAAGGCAGTATGTGCTGTCAATTTATGTGAAGTGGAAGTTTCTTGTAAAATCCCTCCTAAAATCCTAAAAATAGATTGCACAGCTTGAAACGTTTCATCCCAGCTGTGATCACATGCAGGTGACCATTACACAGGTATATGTACAGTCACATATTATGCATCAGGTGATATAATCAGTGATGAAATACTCTCAAAATGGTGACAGAAATGCTAGAGACTTTTGCAACAATCTGAGAATATTTAGAATGGTCTTTACTGCCAAGGCTCAGGATCCAAGTTATTGTCTCCCCGCTAACAGCAACCTGCAGTTCTCTTGAATGTGAAAGGAGCTGACTTTCCCGAAAGGCATATGGGATCATTTACTTTTCATGCATTTTGTTGGTTTCCAATAATAACACCACTAAAATTTCAAAGAACATTGTTCTAAACCTAACCTGTTGAAGTTTCGGCTCAGTGAATATTACACTTTTTGAGAAAACAATGAACAACCATTTACTCACGAAGCACGATTTTGTCAATAGCACTTTGTATTTCCAAAACTCAGTCCAATGACTGATCGTTGGAAATCACCTACATTTCTTGATAAAATGACAGCAAGCCAGACAGAATAATTTCACGGGATGTTTAGTACGAGTACCATCTTTAATGCATGTAAGCTTTTTGATAATAGTTTGGTAGGTTACTGTGTGCATCATACCAAAATTGATTCCTTCGTTTTCCCCCATATTGGGGTTTCCTTCCGTCTCTAAAATCGTCAACATGTCCACTTTGTCTGCTATGATTCTTTTACTTGCGCAACTACAGCAGAGTAGATTTTTTTGAAGAAGTTTTATTTTCATCACCAAAAATTGATGATAGTTGTCACTTCAAGTAGGATAGGACACTAAACTCCCTGTGAAATGATTTCCTTCTGGCATTCTGTAAACTTGAAGAAACAGTAACAGAAGGTCATTTCCAAAGATGTGTCAAGTGACACATTTTTGGAAATTTCCATAACTAGAAGTTGGTTTGTAATTTGGCAAATCTGTGAATGGGTGCGTTCAAGCGTTGACATGACGCGCATGCATGCGCGGCTGCTATTATTCGTCGGTTCAGTGCATGACATCGTGTAGCTGCATTTGGCTGAATGAAAACGTGTCCCGCATGCTGATTTCGGGCACAATTCAACATACGACTCGGCAACTTATGAATTGAAATTGAGATCCTAGAATATTGTGTTCTCGAAATGTACAGTATTCACAGAGCTAACACTTCAGTTGTTAAGCTTCCTTCTTTAGATTTTTAGCACTTTTGTTGCTTCAAACGAAAAAAATGCACAAATTACAAATGACCCACCCTGTCTTTAAATGTACAAGAATACGAGTATGATTGAGTAGCATATATGCATGTGGCAGAATTTGTATGAGTACAGGAAAAGTACGGTACTTGCTGGGCGGCACAGGGCTATTTACCAAAAATAATTGATTGGGAAAAAGATGGGAAGGGAAGGGGTTACAAATTAATGCAAATGGGACAAGTGACGCAAGATGCAAGGGGGTAACTGGAAATCTTGAAGCCAAAAATGTTGGGAACCATAAACTGGTGCAAAGTTCACGTGACGAGGGGGTGAATGCGCCGCGGTCGTAGCATCTAGGAGACATAATGGCGGGAGGTGGGAGAGATGTCATCACACGATGGGGGAAACGGCGTGATCATTCACATTGATCATGGCCGATCGGAGGCTGGAAATTGCAGTTAATTGAGGATTGGCAGGGGCCTTCCTGCTGGGGTTGTTTGTAAGTGATTTGCTGCGTAACTATTGCGTGTGAGGGATAGGAATGATGGAGTGAACGAGGGAAGTCGGAAGGGAAGATCAAAGTTTGTGTAGCTGAGGGTGTGGTTCTGTTTGACAGGCAGAGGATGAATGGTGTAGTATTACGTCTTAGTGCTTTCTAAGATCCATGAAGGGAGGACGTTTTGAGTAATGATAACGATAATGTGAATTTAAGCTTCCATGATTAATAATACATCTTTTAAGCAGTGGCGTGCTTTATGGGCATGGGGAGACACTGCCCCCCCCCCCCAATGATCTTCCAGCGCAACTCAGATTTCGGAAATGTTTGAGCTTTTAATTTTTTAAAAGCACATTGATTGTCCCTTCCAGAAAATGAGGCTGCCCATGTGCCCCCTACAGAGTGAATAATGAGTGTTTCACAATGGTGCAATGGAAAGAATAATTCCATTCAGTGACAGATGGCATGTTCCATTCCACTGGGCTTTGCCCCGCGGAATGGAACATTCCATCTGTCACCCCACGAAAGTATTCTTTTCATTGCACTCATAAACATTCATTATTTTGTATACTATATTATTATAATCCCAGAGATTGTAGCTTGATGCTACCGTACTTCAGCAAAAAAAATAGGCAATTCAAACAAAATAGTCATCTCTGCCCTCACATGGACCCATTAGCTCCTTTATGGAGGGAAGCATTTAGTGACAAAATTTCTCGCTGAAAGGCTTATTCTCTGCAAGCCGACAAGCTGGATTTGAACTGATCTGAAAATAAATTATAGATCTGGATCTGTACATATTCCCTTGACAACACCGACCAGTACACTCCACAGGCTTGCCTGTCTGGGGATCCTTTCCTGAATTTGACTCAAGGTTTCTCCATAGCACCCAGCATCCCCACATTTCTGAATAGGACAAATTGGTTTCTGTGAAATGTAGATCATTTCAAAATTTCATCTGTCTTGAAAGCAAGAACTGTTAAACCGTGACAACACATACTCAGAACACTTGCGTGTCAAACATGGACTGGCATGCCTGCATGCATGCACTTATGTATGTGTATACGATGTAATTGCCTTGGTCAGGTTGTGTCATCAAGTTCCATTTATTAAAGGTAGTGTCCATCATTTGTAATTTGTGGATTATCTTCGTTTGAAGCAACAAAAGTGCTCAAAATCTAAAGAAGGGTGCTGAACAACTAACCTGATGAAGTTTCAGCTCAGTGAATGCTGTATATTCCGAGAAAACAATATTCTAGGATCTCGATTTCAAATCAAAAGTTGTGGGTCGTGTTTTGAATTAGGCCTGAATTCAGCGTCCAGGACACGTTCTCACTGAGCCGATTGCAGCTACGCCATGTCGTGCACTGAATCGACTATTAAAGCAACGGCGCGTGTCAACGCTTGCACGCACTTCGCCGAATTAAAAACGAACTACTAATGGAAATTTTCAAGAATGCGTCTTTAGATGCATCGTTGGAAATGGCCTTTTCCCATTGATTTCTTCAAAATGAAAGTTTGACAGATGAATAATGTCACAGGGAGTTTAGTCCCATTACTATCTTTAAACCAAGTATGTTTTTCAACAATAATTATGTCAGTTACATTTTGGATAGCTGCAACTGATGGACTGTCCCTTTAAGTAAGCTCTCTGCCAGCCGAGTGGCAAAGTGAGCCACCGAGCCAATGACAGCCGCCCGCTCATTCTCCAAACTCGGCAAATGAAACCCACGCATCATGACCACTCATCAACTCCCAGGAGCAACCTTCCCTTGATGTGTGGTTTTTACAGCTTGAGGGCATCCACCGACAAAATGATCAGAGATGTTTATTTAACTATCTGGGAAAAAAGTTGACCCTGTTTTTCCCCTATTTTGAAGCGAGATACGGAAGCGAGACATGGCCGTGTTTGTACTCAATCAACACAGCCCGTTTAACAGCTGCAGGTCGTCAAAATGTAATGAATTTATGAGTCCGATTTCCTTTCATGTTTTTCAGCACTGAATTTGTCTTAAGGCCTCTCTGAAGTACCAGCGGAAGAATCCAGATTTTTCCCCCCCTCGTGGTGGGGTTTGTGATATTCAGATGAGTCCTGTAGTGGCCGGGACGTCCACTGGTGTTTCGTAAATATTAACCGGCGTTGAATCAAAAGGAGGTGACGTGTGTGTTCCGGAGTGAAAGTTGGCTGTTGCTTGCCCAGTATACTGGAAGCTGTAGACCCTAGGGCATACAGCCGGTAGCACATGTGCATGTCGTTGGAGTCACCATAGCCCGTGGGCGATTGTCGGTTTTTCTGCAATTGTGGAAATGTTCATTCATGTCATAGCTCTGCGTTGAACATTTGCAGACCCATGTAAGGTTCTCCAATTCTGCAGTGCTCTGTGATAATAACTATGTTTGCTTTTCTCATAGTTTGAAGTACGGTACATGTAGGTCAGGCTGATAGCAGGGCCGGCACAATTTCCCTTGCAGTGTGCAGTGGGAAGAATGTTTTTAGTCTGTATTATCCTAGTTGTCCCTGGAATGCCCCAAACCGCCCTGCATTTGTTCTCCCTGTACTGCCCCAAACACCTAGCATTGTAAGGTTCTGTGAATTCATCTGGAAATAAATACAGTGTAATGTGCAACCTGTTACAGGTGTTAATGGATTAAATTTAAGATCCAACTTGTAATTGTGATCTTTCAATTTGTTTAGTCTTTGCGCTGTGGAACTTTTTGAGGGGGAGGGGGGGGGGGACCAAAGCCGGGGTAAATCGTCCTTACTCACAGCAGAAGCTGAATTGAGTAGGACACAGCTACAACGTGATCGAGCCGAAGGCATTTAAGGGTGCGTTAGGCAGCCGCCATATGAACCATACCTTACCACGGAGCACTGTCAGATCGAAAGTGTTGATTTTTGCGGAGAGAGGAAAACTGGAGAACAAGGAAAAAAAACTCTGTGGGACACGAGAGAGTCCCGCATAATTCTAGTCATAGAATATGTCCCGAGCCGGGAATCGAACCCGGGCCGCAGCAGTGACAGCCAAGCGCTTTACGGTCCGCGCCCCCCCCCCCATGCCACACAACTTGGGAGAAGTTTGCAAATTCACAATGTGGAGAGAAGTGGTTCAATAATAACACGTAGATGTGTCAATGATTAGATGATCTTGACCTTTAATTGAGTCTTCAAGTTTGTTTTCGTTCCTGTCTCCCTGTTATGTGTAGTCACCATCTCTTGAGAATATTTTCCACGCTTCCATTCTCACCCTGGGTGCCGCTCTGTAATTAAGTCCCGTATCCGTTCACTTCTGACGAAAACTGACCTCTTCAGATAAATCAGTCTCGTGGGTCACTCTGGGACCATCAATTACAGGCCTGTTAGGTCAAACTTAGGGTCAGCTATACTGGACTGTAATTTAGAGGCTCGTGGGGTTAATTACGGACTAAACAATTTATGGTAATTAGAAAAATATTTCTGCTATTTAAAGGTACTTCAAACGTTTGTTTTTGTGCAAATTTTTGTTGTTTTTGTTTGAAGCAACAAAAATTGCTTAAAATTTAAAGAAGGGTGCATAGCAACTAACTTGTTGAAGTTTCAGCTCAGTGGATAATGTACATTTTGGAAAAACAGAAAAGGTATGCACAATTTTTGGGGTCTTGTAACTGGATTCCGTTGCTAACACACATAAAAAAAAATTGCCCACAGGCACATTTTCTCAAACCACCTTCAATGATTGTTTTCTTCCAAATGATGCCATTTCAGGTGGAATAGTTTGACGGTATATTGGGTACCCCCCTGTCCTATCTTTACTTTGAGCAAGGATGTTCTTGTTAAATCGGCAGGTACATTTCCGGGTAATTACAGATGTTCCTACGTGCCTTAAAGGACGCTTGACTGTTGCTGCCATGCATACACACGTATGCTAACATTTCCTTCTCTAATACAGAATGAAGCTACATATTTAAAAAAAAAAATAATAAATATAAAAAAAATATTCATAAGATGGAATTTTTTTTTTTACCAGCCCACCGATCCCGTTAGCTCGGTGGTCAAATGGTAAGACTTCTGCACTAGAAAGCAGGAGGTCGTGGGATCGAGTCCCACCCGAGTGATTTTTTTTTTCAACTTTCACTCGGGAGGTAACACACTGAGTATACAGTGTTTATACATCGGTGAAGGGCAAAACCAAATTTGAAAAAAAAAATTAGTATGTAAACATTACACAGTTTGAGCGTGGAAAGTTGATATTAGCTCCTCAAGGTATCGGAAGTTGACAAACTAGTCCCCGAGGCGAAGTTTTGGAACTATTTTTTTTGTTATTTTGCTGCGCCTTTCAACTCTGCCGGTGGATGTACCAATTCTGTTGGATATATGAGTATTTTGTGTATTGACTCAATGGTCCCTACTCACTCATGTGGACTTCCTCTGAGAAATCTTCAGGGTTTTCTCTCAACACCTACTACTGTCACTTCCTTCCTTGTCTTCTCTCAACAGAGTCTCTGCTTTGATGATGATCGCAGTTTGCTTTTTCAGACATTCTTGGTTCAATTTGTAAAAATAAAATTAAAAAAATATAGCTGGCCACGATTTTGTCACTTCCCTTCACCTGTCTTGGGAAAATTTTGCTTCGTGAGAATTAATTGAAGGAGATCGCATTTAGCTTTTTAACGAAAAAGTTTGAGAATTTTGAAGCAATCACTCTGTGCACAATTCCTCATTCAAGCGGTGATCAGGGGATATAGGATTTAAACTGAAATGCAATTTCTGTCATGTGCCGTGCACCCACGCAAAGACACTAGGGATCTTTAGAAATGATGTGCAAACAGGATACGTTTGTGACTCGGAAACTTGATGATTAAAATCAAGTTTTCTGATTTTGAGCAGATTTGGAAGTATTGCTTCTTTGCCCTTTCATCTGTACTGGCTGTAGTTCAAATCCTGCTGGAGATCTTTTTCGGCGCTTTTTTGACCACTTTTGAGAGCCCCGTGGACAGGACACACCACGTGGGTACTGGTACGTGTTCTACATAACCCCCAACCAAGGACTGACACACAATTACAAAAGGAGAACAACAGATCCTTTCAGTCCTCGGGCGTTGGGTCTTTTGTTCATAATGGTCCTCTGTAGTAGGTTTGTGTGCTTAGCATATGAGAGTGTTATATAACAGGGACAAAGGGAAACAAGGCATTGTCCTCGGGAGTATGGTAAAACAAGAGTGCGTGTTTGTGCGCATATATAACGCAAAGTACGCACGACTAATTTTATTCTGAATGTGCACAAACCCACATGAGCGTCTGAGGCATCGTCAATAAAGCGTTGGAATGTCCCTCCCTGTGGTCTCCCCCATCTCTCTATTTGTAACCACTGAGGGCGTACTAGTGCTCGGAGCCTACAGGTATGCTCACAGTTTACGCATACACTTTTTCCCACACACTGGAGCTGATGTGAGTTGTCTCGCAGCATCATTTGTTTGGTTTTTGGCACGGATTCCAAATAATAATGGTCACGTAATCTTTGCTGGCAAATTTGAGCATGGCTGGCAAATAGCAAAGCCGACGAAACGAGCCCCAATCGACAGCACACTCGGCCTATTTCTATTTTTGCATGATGTTTCCAGTTTCCCAGTAGGCAGAAAGGTCGCGCCCTTCCCTCCGAACTCACCTTGGGGAAAGGAAAATCGTTCCTGTGTAAATAGCCAACGGCCATAAATCCGGCTTGGGATCAGGCTGAACCCAGCGCAACCTTTATGTCGTCAGGTCTACGCATGAGGCCGCCATCTTCATCCAATCCCCCCTCCCCGAACATTCATACTGTTTCACTGCACACCCGTTACGTGTGGAGCAGACGGTTTGGGTGATTCGGTCGACACCCCAGCCTGGGAATATACTTACCTAGACTGATCTGGGAGGTGATGACATGGAATCTTTCAATTGGGGCTTTTGAATTGAAATGTCACCTTTGTATTACTCCCATTCATATTTTGTCCTTCTATTTTCTGCAACTTGGAAACTCAGACAACTCCAGTTTTTAGTCACTCATCACGGAATGAATAAATGTCAAACAGTGCAGTGGTTTATGAAGAAAAAATAAACCCTAGTTGCTTGTGCTGGACATGATTCTTATAGCTTTTTTGGGCACGATTTATCCTGTAATACAATTTAAAGAAACTGTTCGGAAGGTTAAAAAGTTTGTAAATATTTACAGGTATTTAAAATTAAATTCCACAATTGTAACAGTAGATTTATCCATTGACAGTGAAGTATGGTGAAATTGTTTTGCTGTGCATGAAGTAACAGGGTCCATTCAATAGTACAAGTGTTCAATAGTCCGAAGGTTTATTAAACAAAGTTTCGATAATCTGAACACACAAATTTCTTATATCCGGAGATTCATGGACTTAAGCCACTTTTCATATGCGCATTTTCAGTCGTTTTTTTTTGGGTGTGTCCGTTGCGTATTTATGCCCATTATAACCTATAGGCCTTTCCATATCCCATAATCTGGAACCGGTTCCTAACATCAACGGTGGGATACTCGGGTACCCGGTTCCTAACATCAACGGTGGGATACTCGGGTACCCGGTTCCTAACATCAACGGTGTGATACTCGGGTACCCGGTTCCTAACATCAACGGTGGCATACTCGGGTACCCGGTTCTAACATCAAAGACCGACTATTTTTTACCGGTTCCTAACATCAACGGTGGATACTTATCCATTGACAATGAAGGATGGTGTAATCGTTTCCTAACATAAACAGTGGCATACTCGGGTACCGGGTCCATTCAAAAGTACAAGGGTTCAATAGTCTGAAGGTTTATTAAACGAAGGTTTGAAAGCCACCTTTTCGTATGCGCATTTTCAGTCTGTTTTTTTTTGTCCGTTGCGTATTTATGCCCATTATAACCTATAGGCCTTTCCATATCCCATAATCTGGAACCGGTTCCTAAATCAGCGGTGGGATACTCTGGTGCCCGGTTCTGATGCACAGCCCGAGTGATTCATTAAAAAATGGAGTGGAGTGTGACACAAAGTTTTTTTTAACTGCTCTTGACTTTGAAGGTTTCTTGCTTATCGACATTAATCAACCATTTGCTTGTGCTGGACGTGATTGTTAAAATATTTTCCCAGTATTTTTCCAGTAACAAAAAGTGAACAAGATTGGAACTAACTTTCTCAAAAACTTCTACGTTTTGGCAATTCCGTACAATCAAATTCTCTGCGTAACTTCGACCACAGGGTGCACAAGGTCGTCAAGGTGGTGGTACCTTAATAGTTTGGTCTGTAATTGTTTTTTACTCGTTCGATGTCACATATTAGTGATGTACATGTACATGTATCACATTCATTTTTCCAACAGCAGTGCATTAAAGTGTCTGACATGTAATTTACAGGACTGCCCATCTGCAATCAATAAGCATTAATAAATTACCGGGATCCTCCAAACTGGGCCTGAACATCGCACCACAAATTGCTTAGTCAGTACAAATTGCCGAGTCCCTGTAAACCTTTCCTCCCGTTCCTTTCAATCGGCATTCAAAGAGCTTCGTCCACACCCTCTCAATATCCTCACCGATGACTCAATAAAGGGAATAATTAACAAACCATGTCTGCAAAACCAAAACAAAGTCACCGAGGAGGATCTCATTGCAATCAGAAACCTTGAGCACCATCCTGTTTTTCCCATCCTCCTTCTCATTAGGATGTTCCTGAGGACGGTCGTCACGGCGCCGTCGACGGTTACGTGGTCACCTACCGCTCTCACAACTCGCTGAGCCCACAGGAACTGGACATCCCAGGAGAAATCAACTTTGTGTTTCTGACAGGTACGTAGAGATTGCCTGGGGCAGTTTCATTCCTTTACTTTCAATGTTTGCACAGTTTGTTGTTCCAGCATTGCATTGGTGTCCTTTTCCAAATTAGTACAACGGCCAGTTCAACGAGTGTTGTAAGACACGAGTCGCAATGTCAGTGACTCGGACTCGGACTCGAGTCACATTGGCTAAAGACTCGCACTCGCACTCGGACTCAGACTCAGCTGTTGTGACTTGAACTTGACGCTGATTACTTGTGTGACTCACAATTCAAATTTTTTTGTCAACAAAATCAAACTTTATCAAATTACTCATGACTTGGATTAGGACTTGAACTAAAATGACTTGAGAGTCGGACTCAACTCGAAGTGACTCGACTACAACACTGATACATATTTCTTGCCGATTTCATTGCATAGTGAATTTGTAAGGGTAAAGGCAGTTGTTACAATAAAACGTCAGTTGTGGATGTCTTGAAATTCACTTCGATTTTGCTTTTGCATATATATATTTAAGTTCTACAGCACCTTTTATTTCAGGCTGGACTTGCAAAAATGACTTGCCTCCAAAATTGTTTCACACCTTTATTTTTTTTTTTAAAGTGAGCTTTACCTTCTTTTGTCAAGCCTCCATCGGTTTGATTTCACAGCTATATTCTCTAAATTGACTTTACAAAGAATTCGCATTAGCAACTGTACAGAAAATAACTTCAGTTGTCTTCAATGCATGGTAAGACTAAAGTACTTCATGAGCAGGGCCAAGGATAACAGGCCCTGTTGTCAGTCAATACAGGGCCAGTTAATTACCCCAACCCCTGTCAAGATACTTCAGAAATCCAACAGGAGATTTCGGAGGATTGCTGAGCACTTAGGAAGCTAGGTCCCAGTATCGATGGCTCTAAATGCCCTTGAAAAGGACAGTTTGTGCCATCAGGCACCTGCACAGTGCTTCCGTGGATTGTGCAGGATTCATAGAAAAAAAATTCCCAGGATATTAAGATTAAATGGGGAGTTCCTGAAATTAATGAAAAGGGGGGAGGAGGGGAGGGACTTGGAAAGGGTGAGAGGGGGTTGGGAAGGAACAGAGACATCTCTTAAACAGGGATCCAAATGTGGGCAGGGGGCGGGGAAGCAAATGATTTTGCTATAGGTGCCTTTGTAAAGTGTGGCAAGACGAAATTGCCTTACAGAAGCCACTTTTTTGTTAAATTTCCTGTATGTGGTCCTGCTAATCACCACTGTCTTTCATAGTCTACAACTGCTTTGAAGCCTCATATGAACGATTTACAGAAAAGAGTCCGACTTGAATTACACGCCAGCGATTGAAAGCACAAAGATTGAAAGCGGAAGAAGGAATGGCCCATCTGCACTCAATGAGCTTAAATTTTGACAGCCCTGTATTAAAGAATAGCTTCATCAAAGCCCCATAATTTATCTATTCCTGTTTGTTCTTGACTTCTTTTTGGACCCGCTGCGCACATTTGTCATATTTCAGGCACTCGGGGGAAAAAAGTTGTCAAATTACACCTGATAGTTTGTAGAAATCCCTAAATAGGTACAATGTCTTCACGACTGCGTATTTGAATAATAAGTCACTGTATGTACAAGTACTGAACGTGTTACGCCTGGAAACGCTTGCGCGAATATTGTCCCAGGGCGTATTTCTATGGTGTGAATCCCTTCAGGACTCGGCAGGCGCTGCCGGAAACAGACCCCCAGACTCAATTTATTTTGTCTGCAGTTTGACATTTTTTTGGCAGGACGCAGCTCTGCAAATCTTCAGATGTCTTCAGCATTTTAGTGCTTTAGTGTTAAGTTATAGCGTTTTAGGTCACAGGAAACGTTAACATTTACTTTAAGATTTTAATGAACAGATTGCGTCACCAACAGCTCCAGACCCTCTCTTAAAGATCTTTGCCAACAACATTTTTAGTCCATGAAAGGGTTTGTTTAGAAAAAAATTACAGATCGAGCCATCAGCTCTAGTCTTGTGTATTCTTTGGAGTACCATTTTGTCTGATTTAGGCATTTCATTTTGCACTCCGAGTTAATTTATAGGAAGATGTCAAAACAGATAAGAAAATGTATCAAATTTCATTCTCATTCATTCTTCTTTCCGTGCGAGGTATTCACATAAATCTTTGATACTTTCAAATAAAGCATTGATGGACAAAGACAGCAAGCAAGCAAAACAGACTCCTAGCCAAATGCAAGATGCACATTGTAGAACTCATTGGTAGCACGTGCTGAAATTGTGGTTCTTTATTAGTGAGTATTTGACAACTTCTGTAAAATCTTTAAAGATTGGCCCAAAATGCCTCCAATAACTATCAACTTTTTTAGGCCAGGAAATTATTCTTCCCAAGGCCCCCTACGCCCTTTCCCCTTACAGGTCTAGTTCCTGTAGCAAGGTCATGGGAAACCCAATTATTAGAGACACCACTTTGGATGAGAACCCGATCACCCAATTTTTTTAGCCTGAAATAGCTTTATAGTTTCCCTCCTTAATATGGAGGGAACAGTAGGACCTTTTACACTGTGAAAATTGGAAGTTTTTAAGTGTCTTATCCTTCCATTTGATCTTGATTGGTGTTTGTTAAATTGAAGTCCTTTTATTGGACGGATGCTTAATTTAGAATAACGTAAATCAAGCTGTAGTATGAGCGCATGACGGTACAGCTGGCTTGTCTAGAAGTCTTTGCATCTTTTAAATAAAAACCCTGAGCACGAAAACAAAAAATGTCCGTGGAATTTAATTTCTAGTTCTTCAATTTTTAAAAACCATGCTCTCCTGAAAACCAGGTAGCAGTAGAGTTAAACTTGACGGACACCTGCCTGATGACAAATATATTGGCTCCGTCCGCAAACAAGAGAGAGGCTTTTTTACCACTAAAGCCCGGTTCATACTTCATGCGAATGCGAATGCGAAGCGAATTTGAGGTCATGAAACATTTGCTGTGAAATTCGCCCGTGTTGGAAAATGTTCAACTTTTACGAAATTTGCAGCGCGAATACTTGCCTCGACGTCACAAATTTGCGTTCGCTTTCGCTTTTGCGCAGAGTATGAACCGGGCTTTATACTGGTTCGCAAGCGTATACCACAAAGTTTGCATGGCTAATTTTATTCTGAATGTGTACAAAGCTAACCCATCTTCGGGTGAGCATCGGGTGAGCATCTGCAGTCATCGGCAATACTTTTTGAATGTCTCTCCCAGTGGTCCCCCCAAACTCACCCACGCTTACTCAGGCATAGAAGTGGGGTACTTCCTTTGTTCTCGTGCACTAAAATTTTGCAATGTCACACACTAATTTCAATCTTATTTTAACCAGAATGAATTTCCTGGGCTGAAATTCGGACTTAATATCCCTTTTCTAAAACTCTTCCATTTGCGACACATCAACCCACCTTGGAAATTCCTAGTTTTTGAGTAAAATCCATATATCTGTTTCGTGAAAAACTTGTGGGGTACCAAAATGGTACCCTGCAAGTCGGTGGGCATTCCTTGTGGGGTACCTCCCATTGTTCCGGTACCCCATAAGGCAGTGTTTATAGGTTCTCCCTTGCTTACCATTGAGAGGGTACTTGTGCATGGGGTCCATAAGTGGATTCTCTTTTTTTACCCCATAGATCAGTATGTGAGAGATTGTTATTAGGGCTTTGTGCATTTCACTAAGACTAGGTCGGATGACTTGGCATGTGCACATGTCTGACACAAAAGAGGATTCCCTCCAGATTCGCGAACATTACAGATAAATTTCCGGGTTCATGTGCAGGACCTGGATTCAGTTTATACATTTTAAAACAAAAACATAAAACGTGGGTTTAGGGAGGAGGGCATTTGGCATTCTGCCAAATGGGCACGGCAGGATGGTTCAACCAATCAGGTTGCACCTAGGAATTGTGGGGTCCGGTTGGCCCATCCTGTGTGGGAGCAGGAAGTGGGAAGGCGGCGTCAGGGATCAATGGAAGTGGTTTTCTTGAAGGGGAGGGAGAAGGGGTTATAGCCATTTTCCCTTCCAAACATTATTACAAAATGGCGTATAAACTATAATTGTGTGGGTTGTTTTCAGGATTTTCGACTAGCCAACTTTTGGTATATCTAATAAACAGGTCAGAAACAGTTTTTAAAGAATTATTTTGAAAGGTTTTGTAGAATCCCAAAGATTTTTCAGATGTGTTGGGAGTTAAGAGATGGACCAATTCTGGGGAAGTCATCCACAAAATCGGGGAGGGTTGGCAGCTCTGTGATTGAAGCAAGGACCATTTACAGTTCTTGGTCATGATAGAAAGTGTATAAAGGAGCCAGGACTTCATGTTTTACTCTGAACTTTCGCAGATGTGAGTGATAATTGCCCTTTATATCCAAAAGTTTAGAAAATACTCAAATAAGCATCATTCTATCAAGTTATAGGGTCCAAAATGTGACCACTTTTTTGCCCCTGTTACCTCTGAACTTCTTTAATCTGCCGCTCAAGTATTATTAAAAATCAGTTAAAATTATTCTCATTTGTTGGGTAGGTGGTTTGCTTTTAAAACAAAAAACATAATCACTTTTGGGAAGATTGCATCAAGGAGTGCATCCAGAATGTAAACAAACATACATGTAAGATGTAACAGGGACAGGAAAAAAGTGGACCCAAAATTACTAGAATGACCTGTCTCTCCGAGGTGATAGAACTTTTACAAAAAAATTGATTCTTCTGGAATAAGTAAGAAAACCCATAGAATCTGTTTGATGGTCTGTACCTTGGAGGCTCCTGAGTTTGTCCTTGTAGAACATTTACAAAAATGGGTACCACTGGATAGCTCAGTTGGTAGGGTGCCAGTGCGGTTTACCGGAGATGGCGGGTTCAGACCCTGCTCCAGTCAATTTCTTTGTTCAACTTTCAATTTAATCATAGATATTTAGATTTATAACGGACTGAGTCTCCCTTTCAGAGGGGGAAAAAATAACCATTCCCCAGAATTCCTGGAGTGCTGTATGAGTCCTTTTCCACTAGCATAGACATCTGGGCGGGGTAGTCTTCATAAAAAAACCTCCGGTTAGCAGTTAATTAAACAAGGCTAAGTCCTGGGTTTACTGAAGATCTTGACGATTATCTGAGCTAAATCTAATCTGGGTAAGCTGGAAGTGTCTTGTTAGCGGTTAAGAAGGCTGGTCCAAGCACAGGTGCCATGGTCACATCAACCAATTTGCCTGTAAAATGTAGGCAGGGATTGTTTAATTGAGTTGATAATCTCCCATATTACAGGTGTATTTGTGATGGATTAAGATGGCCTGTATAGTTTGTCTTCGGCACTGGAAATTTTGAACAGTGACATTGATCAAGCAGAATTTGAAACTGTGATTGCCAGTCTAACTATGTTGGTAGTCGCCAGTTTTGACAGTATAAAGTAGGGACTACACACACAGAACGAGATGCCTTCAACCCATTATCAATTGTATTACATTTTTATTAACTCCTCAATGAGGAGTAATTACAGGTATGAGGAGTAACAGACAGGGCGGTTTGGGGCGGTAAAAGGGCCAGTTTGTTAAAAACCATACTTGCCGTGTGGTCAGACATCACAATCGCTGTCGGAACAATGCTGTAGACCTGAAAAAATGGCAGCCAGACTGCGTACAAAACTATAATTGGCCTTTTCCCATCTAGCAAATTACATGACCTTAAAATAATCTAACTTTGGTAGTTTGGTACAACTTTGACTGAAATGGCAGCTGGATTTTTTTTTCCTTTTTGTTTCAAATTTCACCAGTGTTTGACATGAATAAATTCAGTGCAGGCTGCTGCTTTAATATCACTGACTAACAAAATTAATATCCGGATAGGATATGAAACATTCATGTACTCCCGTATCTCATAAATTCATTTTTTTTTGGTGTGGTCTCAGAGGTGAGCCTATTGTCCTCTTCGTACCTATCGCATTGACTTACTGACTGACTACCCGACTCACTCCCTCCCCGACTGATTGTTACTTGTAATTTTGACTGGTTGTATTCTAGTGAAGGGAACTGATCAGTGCTATCGTATAGGATCACTGCCCGGTAGAATGCCATGGTCCAGTAGTTACGGTGTTTGATTCAAGTACGATGGTGCGTGGGTGTGAACCCTGCCTGGAACAAGGTGTTTGTGCCCTTGGGCAAGACACTTAACTACAATTGCCTCTCTCCACCCAGGAGTATTAATGGGTACCTGTGATGTTAAGAGGACCGAGTGTGCGCTGATATCAGCTGCTGCGTGGTCTCGTGGCCTGATGAACGGGGTCAGGGGGAATAATTGTAAAGCGCTTTGATATTTTTTCTATATTGAAATTGACCCCGTAATGCCAGTAATAGCCTAAATCTGGCCCATTGTGTAAACTAGATGCAGGAGCGACGGAACCGGGAGGGCAGTGGGGGAACACCCCCCCCCCCTCATTTTCCCAGGCTGACAAAAGTGCCCCTCTCGCAGTTATAAATGTGCCCCCTCAAGATGAAAACAAAACTGCCCCTTAAAAGCACAAGTACCCCTCTCGCATTAACAAGATTGTGCACAGGTTCTAGAAATGGAAAACTAACCCTCGAAAGCACAAATACCCCTCTCGCAATAATAAAATTGTGCCCCTCTCGAGATGGAAGATTGGCGCCTAAAAAAAAATAGTGCTCTTCACGGGAATAAAATTGTCACTATAAAAACTGGCCATCAAAAGCAACAGTGCCCCTCTCGCGATAAAACAAAAATGGTCTTGCTACATAACTATAGGTAAAAGAAACACAAAGAACAAGATGGAAAACATATTCATAATTTGTTCCTCGTCATGTAGGTTTATAGCGAAATGAACAGGACCAAATTCTTTTCCTCCACTTTCACACTGACGGAGGTGCCCATTTTTTTGAACAAGTGCCCCTTTTTGGTGTTGCCCCCCCCCCCCTCAGTTTGAAAAGCTTTCCGCCGCCCCTGACCAGATGCATGACCAGATTTCCAGTGAATCGCCATTCTGAATTATCAAGTAGAATTGTTTGCTCTTGGGACAAGCTTCGCTGGTCTTTCCTTGTCGTGTTTTCTTGTCATATGATATTACCCAGGGGTGGCATGACAATCACAGGCTGTTGTTGAGTTTCTTCTCACTCACAAGATGATTGTGCGTGACTGATCGTCCGTGGGATGCACGCTGTCGGGGAAACGCGACCTCTTTGTGTCATGAAGATGAGCGCACCCCAATGATTGAGGATTTCTCTCCTAAAGACTTGGATAGGCAGGGCTTTATGCGTAACACGTGTGGAGGATATGAAATCTTTGTGGCATTAGGAGCACAGTGAGGGATAACTACTTCATCTGAAGAGATCTGTCTAAGGCTGTGAGAATCCTTCCTTCCCAGCTCGCTAATTGCATTTTCCTGAGAGATAGACATGTTATTGCTGTGAACATCTTTAAGTGTATACTGTACTTGTGGTCAGTGTCCCTTTCTGAATCAATGCACTCCTTGAGAGTTCAGGAGCAGGCTAGCCTGGCTATGCCTGGCTTAAAAGCACTTGGGATCATCTGCAATTAACTGCCAGAGAAGTACCTAACGATGTAATGACAGAAACCTTGCTCAAAGTGAAGATAGGACTGGTATCAAATTCCCTGTGAAATTGTCTTCCAGAAATGGTATCATTTGAAAGGAAAACTAACGTTGAAGGTGGTTTCAAAGTTGGGTACCTACGGGCACTTTTTTTTAAAAGTACATTAGCAACATAGAGCTATATTAAATTACTAGAGCAGTGACTCATGTACAAAGTGATGCCTGCTGAGCGCATCCATGTTTGTGCACAAACCTATGGAGAACGCAAAACTGTGTACGGCTTTTTGTACGGCTATTTGCATATCTGCGTTTGTATTCTATACCGGTGCGTTTTCGTAGCCGTACACTAAAAAATCGAAATGCACAATCAGTTAATGAGCATTTCATTTTGCTTTGCGCACACAATGCAAATGGGTGTGCGTATCCACTGCAGATGATTTTTGCTACAACGTGTTTTAACCGTCATAACATGCTTAAGTTGTTTGCGTGTGTTGTACTTGCGCGTTGCATTTAGAGTTCACTTTCAAAATTCACTCAGTCCGTTATTTCATTATGTTTTGCAAACATGCACATGAAATCAAAATGTCTCCATGCAGGATGGCTTCAAAGTGTCTCCACACTTCAGAATGAGGAGTTAGCACTCTAGTAATTTAATGTAGCTCTATGGTTAGCACTGGAATCCAGTTATGAGACCCAACCATTTTTGCATACGTTTCCTCTGTTTTCTCGAAAATATATTAGCCACTGAGCTCAAACGTAAACAGGTCAATTGTAAAGTACCCTCATGGGCGTAGCGAGGGGGGGGGGCCCCCCCCCCAAAAAAAAAAATAAAAAAAGACAAAGTGGTGTAAATTTCTAAAACTGATAAATCGAGAATGTGTTGAGAGATACAAGCATTTTTTGGCAAAAAAAATGTTTGCCCCCCTCTAGAAAAAATCCTGGTGACGCCCATGGGTACCCTACTGAAGATTTTGGGCAATTTTGTTGCTTCAAACCAGCATGCACAAAGTAATGATCCTATATGTATGTTTTACCAACATGTGCTTATATTAAGTCAGGCGTTAACTAGGGACCCATTACACAAGTGAAATCGCACATACTTGGTCCATAAGTGTGAGGACTACACATGAGGAGTCCCATGGTACTATGGGGACCAAAGACGCTATGGGGACTAAAGACGCTATGGGGACTAAAGACGCTGTGGGGAATAAAGACGCTATGGGGACTAAAGACGCTAAAGACGTTATGGGGACTAAAGACGCTATGGGGACCAAAGACGCTGTGGGGACTAAAGACGCTATGGGGACTAAAGACACTGTGGGGACTAAAGACGCTATGGGGACTAAAGACGCTATGGGGACCAAAGACGCTGTGGGGAATAAAGACGCTGTGGGGACTAAAGACGCTATGGGACAGCAGAAAGTCCCCATAACTCGGTCCTAATTTCCCTGACAATAGAAAACTTCCCCATAACTCAGGTGCCAGCCAGGGCATACAAATCGAACCCTTCTGCCACAGTAGTGACCTTTCCATACATTGGCCTGTCATAACAAGGCCACACTCTCATATCCTCATCATACGGGTTTTAATCTTTTGGTCTTAACCCAAAAAAGCTCCCAGTTGAGTAATAAGGAAGCGTAGGATTAGCTAACTAGATTATATCTGGTCTGGAGGGTGTCACAGACTCCTATGGGGTTTAATATTAGGTTTATGTCCAAGGCTAATAAATGACCTCCCAGTCAAGTTTCATATCGGTTAATTAAGAGATCAGTGCTGTGTTTGATTCTGTGTTTTAAGTAGCACCAACATGCAGGGACATAGTGAATGGGAGGGGGGGGGGAGGGGTTTGAAACGTGAGATGAGGGGTTTGGAGTTGTTATGTGGAAGAGTACCACCTATTGTCCTATAGTGTCCAAGATTGTTCAGCCCATTCAGTGGAATCCACTGGTCTCCCATGGGGCCCAGTAAAGAGAAGACAATGTGAAGAAATGTCAGTTTTAGATGTGGGAGGACAACCAGAGAAGAACATTCTGAGGAAATCCCACAGAATCAAGTAGGCACTGAAAACCCAATCCACACAATGGCTCAGGCAGGAATCGAACCCTGGTCATAGTGGTGGAAGGTGAGGAAAGTACAGCTACGTCTATCTGACTCCCCTCCATGGCTCCTCCAGTATATATCCAATGGAGTCCAGCCGCACCCAGCCCCTCCCCCCCACCCACCATACACACCAATTTTTTTTTGATTTGCGATGACCAGCTGACTGACAAATTTGTTGTCACGCACCCCCCAATCAAATAAGACTTGCAAGGCCTCTGCCAGCAAGATCTTGATTCTAGGGCTTTAGTATAATGCAGGAATTAACCATCTTATCTCTTAGGGGTCAGAATTAACCATCTTATCTCTTAGGGGTCACTGTGGGATTCTCTGAGGTTCAAATCTGATAATCCTTAATATTACGGCCCTCCTCCCTAAGTCTGGGATCAGACCCTGGTCAAACATCACTGTCATGGAGCTTACACAGAGCTCTGGAATATTTTACCACCCCTCTACTTTAAGCAGACAGGACTTGGTCGACAGGTGTTACCTGGCCTCAGTCCTGACAAATTAATGTCAGGTGTAGAATGAGGTAAACACTATCTTGGAAGAAAAACTTGGCGTGAATAATTTTTTTGGAGAATGATCACGATGATGCTGAGATTTGTTCATTTTGTAGAATGGCTTCTTGTGTTTTCTCATTTGGATTCTGAAGATTTGTCTCGGCATAGTTACATGTAGTTTTCAGGACTTTCAAGAAAAAAACACAACAGGTTTAAGGCTGAAAATTACTTTCTTTTTAAGGATATGTTTCTGAAGTGGGGTTGGCACTGGACCTTTTCTGGTGAACCCCAGGATAACCAAGATGACGCTTATATTATCCATGCCAATCCAATGCAAACCAAGCCGAAAGTAGCCCACAGTAAACTTAACCCTCAGTAAATGTAACCATACGTAAACTTTACCCATGGTAAACGTAACCCTCAGTAAACGCAACCCTTGGTATTACAACATGTAGCCCTAAAAAAACATGGCTCTCTGTAAACTTCATCATCCTCAGCCTTTACCGTTGGTAAATTTTGTCAAGGTGCTTGGTTACTTTTCTGGCAACCAGCTGTCCCATGAAGATTGACGGGCTCAGTTTACTAAGACAAAACATCTTCTGCCGAAAGAACATGCCTGCATGGAAGAGCTGCACATACATGCACAGTGCATTGGAGGTTCGACCGCACCTGCTTATCGCACATGTGCCGAGCTTATAACTCATCGCCCAAGCCCTGTCACTGACTGTCAAACCCCATTTCTTTGTTGTGACAGCTATGACAAAAAATTTGATTGACCGTAATTAAAACAAATGCATCGTTTCCTGACGGTGGTACCAACACGATGATGCATTACATCATACAAAATTATCAAAGGCCATATTTAGACAGGTCAGGCAATGTAAGGGTGGATCTGAATAACTTATAGTTTTGGCTGTCAATAACACACCCTTATGGCAGCAGCAAAATCCATTTCATTTAGCAGTGTTATAGTCGAGTCCATCACAAGTCCAGTCACAATTAACAGGGGATGAACAATTACGAAGGACTGATGTTGTCACAGGTTATTTCACGATTCACATTTTTATGTGAGTTAAAATCAAACATGAAATTCACTTCCTGGTGTAAACCAATAAAACAATTTTAAAAAGGAACAGTTACCACATTTCACTATCAAAAGCACTACAAAGCACAGTACTTAAAGGGAATATACAACATTTGCAAACATCGAAAAATAAAACTACCAAGTTTTTACAAAATACCTTACTAGGATGTTGGTAAATGACGTCTAAAGCATCCTGTAAAACTATGGCACCTGGAAAAACCTAACTATTTTTCAACTTCTGCTCCAAATTTACCTTTTTTCGAGTCCCACTTGCTATTGGTCACATGTTAATGAATGGGTACAGGCCAGCTAGGCTGGTTCCCTTACCTTACAATTTTCCAGCATCTATAAATTGATCCATTTTGTCTTTGGTGGACTCGGGGAACCACACTACTTGAACATTTTTGTTTTTCTTGGTTTTTCCAGAATTTTCGAACACAAAACTTCAAACATGTCAGTGTAACAATATTTGATCTATTTATACTAACCCCTCAAATAACAATATTTGATCTATTTATACTAACCCCTCAAATATTTCATTTCTGAAAATTACAGCAAAAGCCAATGATGTACATTCCCTTTAACGCCCCCCTCCCCTGTTGATTTGCTTTACCACTATTGTTTGAATATTTGTTGCTTGACTTGAATTTGAGTACTTTGTTACTTGACTTGATACTGGAGGACTTGTGAGGACTTGTGACAATTTATGAGGACATGTACGGACTTCTGCCGGACTTGTAAAGGACTTGTGAGAACACGTGATGGACTTGTGAGGTTTTTGATGAGTATAGCAATGTCCCATAGACGAATGTGTTGGCGCTGACCATAGGCAAGCAATTCGGGTGCAGCCTGACTTCTTCTAACCCTCACTAGCTTGGACACATTTCTAATGCTACTGCCAGAATAAAATAGAAAGTGATGATGATTTAACCATTTTCATTTTTAAACCCTTGTCGAAAACTTCCCCACTCCACAGCCAGTCCGTGGAAAACAGAGGTTCAGGATTAGAAGATCTGTCGTTTGACTTCCTCTGAGCAATTGTTTACTATCTTCCCACTGGCTACTCACTCCAAACTCAAAACAAAAACATGCCTACAAAAACCCAGCGCAATGTTTGCAAGAGCCCCTGGATATGCACCATTACAGACCCAAATCTTGTTAACAAAGGCACTTCCTTTTAATGGTCAAGGGAGAAAAGGGCCAGTGCACTGTGAGGGCAGATATACTTTGTGAAATTGGAAAAAAAAGAAAGGACCGATTAAAGCGTTCCGAATTTAAACCGTGACAATTGAAGAGATCCTGGTCCGTGGCAGCCAGCCAAGAAAATTGAGCGTGAGAAAGACAGAGAGTTTTAGGAAAAATGGAATGCGGTAAAACTTATCTTTTAACTTCAATCCTCAGGGATTAAAAAATCGCAGCGATTCCGCCATCCGTTCATGTTAAGGCGGAGTGCGAATGGATGAAGTAATTCTCTCCCAGGAAGTTGTTGATCATGTGGTTTTGTCACCCTTCTACTTTTCTTTCCTAAACCCCATCCCTTCTTTTTTGTTGTTGCACTTTTCAACTTTGTGACTCTGTTGTAATTTTGTGCATACTACAACCAATACTCATGTCTCCTGTAGTCACGGAGTGTCTTATCTCAGGAAGTAATATACTGTACTGTTGATTTTTTCTATCTCTAGTTCTTTTTATCTTTTTTTGGTATCGTTTTTTGCAAGTGGCTATATTTAAGTGGGAGATGCATGTGTAATAGTCAAAGGCGAAATGGTACATGTGAAGATCTTTCCAGCTAAATGAGCTGACAGACACTCTTACTTGACTGTTAGACACACAGTGTCTGTGAGTAAAATATAAATTACGTATTACTTGGAAAAACCTTTCATTCCATAACTCCATATACTGGACTGTTGATATTTTTTTTTATCTCTAGTTTTTTTTTCCCCGCAGTTGGAAAAAAAAAAGGAAAAAAAAAAGAACTAGAGATAAAAAAAATATCAACAGTACAGTATATGGAGACATACTAATTAAATAAAAAAAATTATAAATTACGTACTTGGAAAAACCTTTCAAACCATAACTCCATATACTGGACTGTTGATATATGTTTTTTTTATCTCTAGTTCTCTTTTTTCCGCAGTTAGAAAAAAGAAAAAAAAAAAAAAAAGAACTAGAGATAAAAAAATATCAACAGTACAGTATATGGAGATATACTAATTAAATAAAACAAAACCTATAAATTACGTATTACTTGGAAAAACCTTTCAAACCATAACTCCATATACTGTACTGTTGATTTTTTGTTTATTTCTAGTTCTTTTTTTTTTCTTCTTTTTTTTGCAAGTGGTTCTATTAGTGTGAGATAAAACGACATGGACATATCAGTCAAAGGTGTAATGATACATTGTCGCAGAGCTGACATACCGGCAAATCGACCATTTTGGCGATTTTGAGATTTTGTTATTTTTAGGGTTTATGAAGGTTGCTCTTTCAAGTATTTATGCCAAAATTCTTAATTTTTTGTCTGGATTTTGAGATTCAGAGCCCCCCTTGTGGCAATTCACTCACAAAAACAAATCCAAATCCAAGCTAATGTAAGGTGTGCGTTCAAAGTACCAACAAAGGTTATTCGTCAGTTTGTCGGATTGCGCGCGCGTGCACGCGCGATCCGACAAACTGACAAATAACATACAAACAGTATGAAGAACAACTTTTGGAGATTAATGTAATTTGACAAACTGACGAATACGTTTACGATCAAATAAAATCATATCGCACAACTTTAGAATAAGTAACCTGATGGATACTTAGTTTCCTATTTTATTCCGAATATATACTAAAAGGGTTTTTATCGAAACATTAAGGGTAAAATACGGTGCCCAGAAAAATGTCCAACTTCAAACGCGAATTACTCGAAACATGTCAGCTCTGCGACGACATGCGTAAATCTAGCTAAACGAGCTGACAGACTCTCTTATTTGTTTGTTAGACAAAGTGTCTTTGAGTAAAATGTAAATGGCGTAGTACTTTGGAAAATCTTTTAACCATCACTCACTTTTGGTAACTTTCCTGAATCCTCCAAAATCTACCAATATCCTCCAAAGCCAATGGCACGTTTTATGTACTTCAACATTCAAGTTAATTAAACTCCATGCAAAGTACATGTAACGGCTGCATGTAACAGTCCCTCCCTCGATCTTAGAAAGTACTTGTAGTCCTGGATTTGGATGCATCTAAGATCATTAACCACTTCGCGCCGGAATTATTTTTGCCGAAAATTGGGATTTTTGCAAAAGGCAAATCCAGCCAACTTCTGATATACAGCCAAACGCCACAAAAACTGATTCGCAAGAGTCCTTTCAACAGTATTTGTACCAGTCCTTTTAGTGGAGATTTTGTCATTAAATTAGTTGGTACTTTCCCGGGTATAATTTGTAAACAATCCTACATGATTTTAAGGTAAACTTGATGCCCATACAGTATATGGATACATAAAAAACTACCCTTATGTATCACCAATGAATAAAAATAACCACTAACTCCAATCGGACCTTATCTAAAATGTTATCCATGCGTATTTCTCCCATAATTCTTTCATCGCTTGGATAGGAGGAAGGACTTGTAAATGATTCAATTATGACGCGTACGTATGGGATCTCCTCGGCACACGTTGTGGGTCCCTGTTGGTGCGTATGTGGGCATGTTTCAGGACGTGAAGAATGTAATTTGAACCCTGGCCGGTTTACAACCGACTTGTTCGGGTTTGATTGGTGTTACGTTAAAGATGAAGTTGGTTCATCGACCTTAATTTCTCTCACTTTACTGAAATTATTTGGCTCATGTGCGAGTTTATTTGATGGACTATGAATACATGAACGAATTGAATGCTTTATCTCATGGTGAAGTAAAACTGGCCTCCCTCGGTGATCCATGGAGCATTCTATTTTCCCTCGGCTTCGCCTCGGAAGAATAGAATGTCCTAGTTTTACTACACCACTCGAAGCATTCCATATTTGTGTACTATCCACCCTCATACCATGCTGTATTTGTATACTTTTAACCCTCTTCTCCCAAACTCATAACATAAAGGACTCCTGGCAAGACAGTAGATCATGCCTTGTTTCCTCACGAAAGCACACCACCAGCTTTGCAGAGGAAAATACCCAAGCATCGGAGAACAGTGGAAATGTGTGCTAAATTGTTGTCTTTTGCACCTTTGATGGGTACTTATTGATAGTCCACAGGAACTTGAAATTGAACAATGTGACCACATGTAAGTTTAAAGCAAGCTTCCTTTATTTTCTCTGCCTTGCACCAGGTTTGGAGGTTGCAACCAGATACTATGTCCAGCTGGTTGCCTACAACTTGGTCGACGGCAATCGCTCGGAGGGGCCAGCTTCAGCTGAAACGTCCATTGCAACGCAAGATGGAAGTAAGAATTCAATGCAATTGTGGAATTTTCTTTTAAAAATGGCTTCTAAAGCCAGAGATTCATACAAATCATAGGGGATATTCTCAGGGTTTTATATCACTGGTACCGCTTTCATGTCTAAAACATGACAAAAACAAAGCAAATGCCTGGTTTTACTTATTTTGGAAAAGATGCAGTTTTAAAACTGTTTTGGTTGCATAATGACTTCGTGCATCATAAGGAGTATCTAACGTGACGGCATGGGATTCCTAAAATTAGAAGTCAGTATTTCTTGTTCTTACATATCAGTCAGTGGTGCTGTACCATTCAGCATTCATCACAAAACAACGATCATCACCAAAAAAAAATATACCTTCATCCCATTCAATATTTTCATCTTGTAATTTCCCAACCCAGTCCCTGGACCCGTCCGAGACTTCAACGCCTCCGACGTCGGCCCCGACTACATCCTCCTCACGTGGGAACCCCCCTCCGAGCCCAATGGAGCGATCCAGGCCTATGTCATCACGTATAAGGCAGACTTTCCTCAGGAAGTTACCACTGACATCCTGAGCGTCGTGACAGGGGGTGCGAGGGGTAAGTCTAATTTTTGACACTAGACCTCTTTAATTCTCCTAGACGCAAGCCTCGAAGAAGAAAAAAACTCCCCACGCCAATCAATGCAGCCCTCCCCTCCCCCATTCCTCGTGGGAATATATCAGGGGATGTTAGATCGAAACTGATACCCATTTTGGAACGAGCGTTCCAGCTTTATCCACCGGTTGCAATTTATGAGCCTAATTTCGCTTGGATTCTGCAATACGTGTGTGAATTAGGTAAGTGAGTTGCGTAAATTAACGTAATTTTACTTTTTTTTTGCTTTTGGCCTGCCCCAGAATAAGTTGTTGCTTTAGTGTTTCGCGGTTGAGTGGAGGCCGCTCGGTTTTGTTTATGGGCCAGGTGTAACTAAGTTGTGACTCACCTGTACTTGCCCAGCGCTGGCATAATTCAGCCCCTACGTTTATCTCCCGAACGTTCCCGACGATTTGTAAGGCTTGTTTGTCGATGAAGTTACCTTGCGCCAGTCATTGCGTACATCCAACGTCACCCGATGGTGAGTTAATTGCAGGGGATGTTTCATTAAAACGAAATTTGTCGTCGCGTTTGTTTGTTGGCTGGGTGTTCGCGTCGCGGTGAGTGTAGCACTTGTCCGCGGTGTACACCCTGTACAGCATTAGTCAGACGGCAGAAAACTGGAGAGTGGATAAACGGACATTTGTGTTTGCTGGACTGAACGGGACAGGACATATATCGTTATTAGACTCTGAGTTGTGTTGGGCTTTCTGTCTTCTGAAATTGTGTTCAGCAGCATTCTGAAAAAAGTAAGTTGGTTTGTTGTTTTTTTTGTAGATTTTATCACATTCTGACATTAAATGCAGTAGATAAAAATAGTCTTTACTTGCGTCACAGCAGCACAGGAAAAATGTGTATTATTTATTTGCATGAAAGAATTTTTTTGGCCAGAAAAAAAAAAAACAGTAATGAATAAATCTTGTACATGTACATGCATATGTTAGGGTGCCAGGATAACGAAACGTGTGGTGGTATACATCTGGTCCAGATCAGTTCAGGCAAGCTGTCTTTCTATCACGAAGGCCCCATTTAATGGCGAAAGCATTGTGCTAGCTATTCAGTTAATCCGTCACGGGGCAGTTGCTTTGTACAATACCGTGCACAGTGGTTTCTCCATTGAAGGGGGCCATGTGTGTGTACAGTGATCACGTGTCCGGATTTGTCTGTAGAAGACGGGAGGAGTTATGGCCTTGCACGTTGTTGCAAGTCGTAGGAATGCACGTGTGTTGGAAACGTGTTTGGTCTATTTTTAAATTCACATGTGGCAAATCTGTGGTTTATTTGAAAATCAGTTTCAGTGAGTTATGGTGTGCACAATGTACCACAACGTTTTTGTAATGCAAGACTCGCATTCAGGTACAATAGCTCTCTCTCAAAGACGGCCATCTATGTAGGAGAACTGCAACTGCAAGCACGCATTGCGCAGTATTCGAAATGCGTTTGAAATGCGTTCAAAATGCGATGCAGCCGATGCGCGTTATACAAAATGCGCTCAAAATGCCAATGCACGTGGCTGGTCTGTAGGAAATGACGTCATTTGAGAGAGACCTATTAAGCACTTGATGACACAAGCATTTATAAAGCGCATTTTTTTCCTAAGGTACCGGAACATGTAGCAACTCCAGAAAGTACAACTAATGAAACATAGAAAAAATGAACAATAGAAGTACAATTAATACGAAAATAGATATGATTTGAGATTACTTTGAATTGGTGGATGGATTTACAATGACGAACACTGAGAGGGAGTGAGTTCCAACATCTACCGGTAGGGCTGGTTATACAGAAAAAGCCTTGAGAGAATACAATAACTGATTATAGCATCTTCTTGAAAAAACGTGTAGCAGCGCATGGAGGGTCTTTCCGTTGTCGTACGCACGCATGTGTCATCATGTCATAAACCTTCCAGCTATTTGTGCGGTATTGTACTGTAACTGAAACCGTTTACCTAATTAAGAACTCGTGTTTCTTGAGCTATCCTTGCAGGCAGCCTTTCTGTTCTTATCATGATGTATCCACAATACACCTTGGAGTGATTTTGAATTCCGAAAGTTAGCGGCAACTAGGACACTGGGAAAAACATGGTTTTCATCACGGAGCTTGGCTGTGTGTGTAGTTTTAACACTGGGGGCACGGAACGTTTTGTGTGGTCTGACGGTAAAGAGCTATACGGGTCATTCTATGAATTTGTGGTCAACTTTTTAGTCCCATCCCTATTACATCTTTGATTCTGTAATTCTGATGCAGTGTTTAATTTTAATGCCTTCATCCTCCAAGAGTGAATATGTGAAGCAGGCTGCCTACCCAACAAATGAATTCATAATGATACTTGAATGGCAAATTACAACGAAGGGAACTGGGATAGGAAAATGTCACACTTCACAGTGGTTTAAGACCCAGACATTTCAAAAAAAAAAATTCCCTAATATTATGCCTTAATTTCGTTAAGTTGTATCTAATGAGTTAATTTATAGCAGATAAAAATATTTTTTCCAACATCTTTACCGTTTATATCACTCAGGTACATAACTACACAAAACTAAGAGGGTTAAGACTGATTACAGTAGGCACATTGGCGCAACAATAAAAAACTGTTTTTCTATACCAGAATTATATCTTCAGATAGAAAACTGTGCATCATCTTGTAGCTTGTTTAGTACCCTTTCAGCTAATATAACATTTGTTATGAAAAGTGTATCAGAAAGTGCAGAAATTTGCGAGGAAAACTTACGGTAAATTATGTAGAAGTACCAAAAAAAGCAAAAGACACTCAGATTATGTTCGCTGATACATTTCTACAATCGGCCATAAACGGCCTGGGTAAAATTGTCTATTTTCTTCATAAATTGGTACTCTGATTATTTGGCTACAAATATAATCAACCAGAAAAGTCGCGCAATGCATCGTTGTGCCGAAGAAAATCAACTTTGTAAGCAGTCCTCAGCTGGGATTTTACGTAAAACGCAGTCGCTGGCGACACAGTGAACAGCGCCCTCTATTGTTGAGATTTGTTGAGCGTGATCGCTGTGTTGGGCTCGGTGTCGTCGCTTGCACTTCTGAAATCTGTGTAAGAAGGTTCAAATCTCGGGGCTCGTGTGGGATTTACAGTAAACCATTATTGAAGAAATTGAGCTGTTAATGGTTTTCTTTTTCATGGAAAATGTAGATAGAATTAGAGATGAAAGATTATATTTTTCGCACAACGTTTCGGTGTAGGCCCACACCGGGCGCGGTCAGCCTAACGACAACATCATGTTCCTGGTGTTTGTAATTGTAATAAAATGTCTTAGGCCTGGCAAGGCAAGGAAAACAAATAGAACACCATTTCAACCAACCAAACGTGTTTTCTCCAGGGAAGCCAGATACTTTCAAGGACTAATTTGTTGATAATAACGTCCAGCCACAACTCCTGACCAGAGCTGTCATTGTGATGTAAAGCATCGACAATGGCTTAAATGTAAACACTGAGATCATAATATTTTCTGATAATTTTATTTTTATGCATGATTTTTCTGAAACCAAGCCCTTACGTCCCCCATTTTCTTCATATGACAAGGACTCCTCCACTCCATCTGTTCCATTAATTTGGCAACGGAAAAGAAGATCGCACAATCAAATACGCCACCCTCTAAATGAGACGTGGAATAAATATCTAAAGAGAAGGGTCGGCCGGAAGAAAAGGCCGGATTCTATAATAACTTATAATAGACTACAACCGACATAGGAGAAGGTTACATAAACTGAACATTTCTAAGCGATTAAGAAAATGACAGGAAAATTAGATATGAGCCGAATTTAATAGATCACCACCGCAGCTACTCTCTCAAAAACCAACCAGATTTTCGTTTATGAACATTTTGTAAGTTTTGAAGAAGAGCCGTTTGTCAAAAACAAATGCTTGACACTTAATCAATTACTGTTGCGGAGGCTATGGATTTCACAATTACATTATGTCAGAAGGGGATGAAGCTGATGTTCCCAAAGCTGAGCTTGATCGCACGAGAATTAATCCTCAATGAAGTGGGACCACGCCAGCAGCAGAAGAACGGGCTCGATATTAGATGAATTGAGGAAAGCCATTTTTGTAAGAGCAGTGGCCCAATAAATGATTTTATCTGTTTTCACAAATAAGTCTCAAGAATTACAGGTTTTCTCTTAGCGAGAAGGAACAAATACCGGCTGCACCACTTAAGAGCACCATTTTTGGATTTCCATGGTAAAACACAACAGAAAATAATAGTAAGATTAATGATAACATTTTGCAAATAAATAGCCTTATCACAGGGAATATATTATTAAAAATAAATAAAGTAATCACGTTGAAAACTTGCATTTGCAAGCTGGTTTAATCTTTATTTAACATTGTAAATCCAAAATTTACAACAACAACAAAAATGTTTGGCTTCCGTGCCGGTACGGTGATGAGAAGCGATATGGACGTGTAATAATCAATAATGCAAAAATCGTCAAAAGAGGGCGCCATTGATAAATGGCGCCCTCTTTTGAAATTTAGCTCCAATTTTTGAAAATTTCGGTGAGTTACGTTTTTAGATAATAGCCAACCTAGTTTTCTGTACCCAGAGATGGTATTTAAACATGCTTGATGTATTTTATAGGACATTTGACTGTTTAAACCCCTGGAATATACTGATGTCTGGGTCACATATGGTTTTAAACCACTGTGCACTTTGGACCCTACATTTATAGAATGACCCATATTCAACGCATAATGTGTGAAAATGTACAAACTCAGATAAGGTTTCAAACAAAACATTGGGAAAACAGGGTTTCATGAAAGTTGCCAGCTGTTAATGTTCACTTAATTGGAAATTTGGGCATGCATGAAAAGGATAATGTGGTAAAATAGTAAACGCCTCGCTGTGACTTTACCCACAAGTAATGCATGGAAACGGAACAATTTTTAAAAAAGTTTCAAAAGAAGCTCTGCGAAAAAAAATTAGGTTTTCATTGAAAAGGTTATAGCTGTGCATGTAGTTTGAACACTTGGGGCACGAAAGGTTTTTGGTGTTGTGGCAGTAAAGAGCAAGCAATGACATGCATGTGACCAATGCATAATGTTTGGAAACAGCAAAAGTTAGAAAAGATTACAAATTGAACTCTAGGAAAACACAATTTTTATTATTAAAGTGGTTAGTTGAATGCATGCAGCTCTAATGTTGGAGATTGTGGAAAGTTGTTGTGTGTTATGTCTGACGGTAAAGAGGTATGGTTGACTTAACCAATGCTCAACATGCGGAGGAAAAATTAAGAAAGGTTGCCTTTGTATGAAAGAAAGTCTTGGAAAAATACGGCTGTCATTGAAGTGGTATACAGTGATAGCTGTGCATGTAGTTGTAATACTTGGGCATGACAGGTTTTGCTGTCTAAATAAAGCATCATCAGTCAGCAGTGACATAGCCAACCAAAATTTGTTGAAACTGAACAAGCTTAGAAAAGGATTGCTAACAAATCACTTGGACAAGCATGGTTTTCATCAACATAATTAGCTGTGTGCGTACATATATAGGTCAGTTGTTTTGCTATTCTGTCTTCACTCGTTCAACAACCAACGGTGACATATCCAATGCACAATGCATTGAAACAGAACAAACGGAGAAACAAAATTGACAACCGAAAATTCACTTCCTTGTCCAAGAAATGAGTGCTGATTACCTGGATTGAGCAGGGCGCCAGGGGAGTATTAAACCCAGACTCATTGTTGATGAGGAGAAGCGAACTTAATGCTCATTAGGGTCCTGTTCCTTGTTTGCCGGTTGGTTAATAATAGTCCTGATTGCGTGTAGGGGGAAACTTAACGAGGTGAAATTGAAGGCTGCCGACCAGGTTGGAAGTTTCGAATTAAGTTTCAATACGAACGTGAGCTGGATGTTACCGTTGTTCAGGAATACTGTGTTAGTTGGCCAAGCAGACAAAATACTTAACAAGATAAAACCTTGTGGTAAATTAGACACACACGTCCAACTCATGCATCATGAAACTCAAGTTATGATTAAAGAGAAATGTGTTTTTCATTAACCCTCCTACTATTTAAACAGTCACAGAGAGTCAAAATTTCCATCCACTTCCCATGCAATGCTTTGAGCACAGGCTAGTCACCAGCAGTCAGATCATTATGTCAAGCAAGCACTGTGACTAGTCAAATTCAGTCAACAGACCATGAACAGACAAAGCAGGCAAGTTGTGGACACAGCGGGCTTATCATTCACCCGCAGTCAAAGCAGAGCTGTATCAAGTTATACATAAACAGTCAATCCTGCTTTCATAGGCTGGGAGTCTTTAACTGTTGAAAACAGTTACTTGATTGATTTTGACTGAAAACCCTACTTGGCACAAAATGTATGTTTGCAACTGTGCATAGGAGGTTTAATCGCCGTAGGGCCCCAAACCGCCCTGCCTGTTACTCCCTGTAGTGCCCAAAACTGCCCAAGCGCTCTTTGGTTTTATGGATTCTTCAGGAAATAAACACAATGTAATACAATGTAGTAAATGTGCTAATGGGTTAAATGAATTTTGAAAAGTAGAATTTTTTTTAAACATTTTATTTTTTTCATCGTGCAAGATTGCTGATACGGTACCATGATGAAATCTTGTTCGTGGCCCAAGTGTTTTCTAGAATTAGATTGTAATTTAAATACAGGTAGGAAAAAGTTCCCTTTTTTAACATCGGATATATGCCTAACAAAAGTGCACAAGTTGCTGGTTCTTTGCAGTGATTATCCTCAATTCTTCTGAATGAAAATGGCAGCTAAGCTTCCGTCAGAATCTGAGTTGTAATCAGTCGTCAGAAGTCAATCACAAGTCAATTCACAAGTAACAGGGGATGAACAATGACAAAGGAATGCCTTTGTCACAGCTCATTTTATAAATAGCTTGTGAGTTGACTAGGGACTGGAGGACTTGTGGTGTGACAAGTGACTGAATCAATTTCAACTGTGGACTGTAATGTGTTTAAAACCCTGATTGACATTGTTTAGAGCCTGTGCTCGTGCCTGCTCCCCACAGACTTGTGAACCCACACCGCGGTCCTGTATTTTCTGAGCCCCAAGACAAAGGAAACAGAGCCCTCTTGTGGTCTGTCACAGTCCCTGTGGGTGCATAGACATACACTATTGCCCTTGTTGCCACTCATACTTGCTGACAAACACATGATTTTGCCAACGGGACAGCAATTTTGCCGACAAAAAAACGATTAATTGGGGGTGTCACATGCCGCCTCTGGCAACGCCCATAAACGTGAAATCTGTTTTGTTTTCCCATGTAGCCTGGTTTTCATGTTGAAAATTCCCCACTAATGACATTCAAAACCTTTCTTTTTCATTGGCTAAGTAATTTTTATATTTGGTTACGGCTACCCGATCCCATAATCAGTGATGGTTGGTTACTCGGGCATCCAGTTCCGATGCGGACCTCTTCTGAACATAGCCTATAAAAGCATTTGTTGTGATGACCCACTACAGTGTGTGTGTTTTGGGCACATTCCACCACCAGCATTACTGAGTGGGTTTATGTTTTCCCACCATTTATTGTGGCAACTTTGTGGGGCGCTGTGGTCCAATGGTTATGGTGTTCGACTCGTGTGCTGTGGTACATGGGTTCAAATCCTGACCGTGGGAACATGGTGCTTGTGCTCTTGAGCAAGGCACTTAACCATTATTGCTTCTTCCTTCGGATGGGACATAAAGCCGTAGGTCCTGTGTGTTGTGTAATGCACATTAAAGAACCCAGTATTACTTGTCGCTAAGAGAAGGGGTTTGCCCCTGGTGTTTCTGGCAGTGGCTGCACCTAGCAAAATAGTGCTACATAATGGGTCTCATATGTTCATATACTTCATTTACCTGTCTTTCGTTGCATTCTCCCCCAGTGCTTTGTATCCTTTGGAAAAGGCGCTGTATATATACGGTTATTATTATTATTTATTAACTTTGGAATTTGGGCCACTTGCCCTCACGGGACATCATCAACAAAAATTGTATCGTAAGTAAAAAAGTTTATATTATGCCATTTTTTCCATAGTGGTCACTTTGCTTTGGCTAGAAACTAGCCACCTGCTTCAGTGCATCTATAAATTAATCTCTTTTGGTCCATGACCTGTCACCTGGACTGAAGTTACGAGTAAGAACTTGGCAGGACCCGCCGCCGAAGGGCATGAAACAGCACAATACGGGTGCTGATTACACCTGGATTAACTGGTCTGGGGCAGTTTGTTGCAAACTGGCTTTATCGTTCCGGCATTTAATACCCGCTGACTGAAACCCAACCTCAGAGGAGATTGTTTTGCTTGATTGCCCACTGCGCAAACATGCGTCCCAGCCTAAATTAACCCCAATCATCCAACCCTGATTGAATTAGGAGAAAATTGACCCTGGACTTTACACAACGATGACATCCCCCTCCCGGTTGATCACTCTGCGTTCTTTCACTTCCCCAACCCCAACCCCCTCACTTCTGGTCTCGCTTCTCGAAAGTTTACGTTAACGTTGATTAGACGTCTGAGGCTAATGAGTGGAGATGGATCAATTGAAATGTATCCTTCCTGAACGTCTTAGGGAAGGTCTCGCTCTGGGCCGGCATCTGTCGGCCAGACGGGAGAACAGCCTTATCGTGTCTGTCCAAGGAGTCTGGCGTTAAGCCCCCTCTTCTCCGTGATTAAAAAGAAAGAGAGAGAGAGAAGGGATCGTGTTTCTGGAGGGTGGAAGGAATCGACGGACGTTTGGTGAGGGGACAGGTTTGACAGGGAGTCTGAGGACGTCATATCTGAGCTAGCAGTGCTCCCAGCAGTTTGGATTTCCGAAGACCTGGATCGCCGTTGAGTCGTGGAGCGTGCGTACTTGTCATTTCCTTGAATAAATCTGGTTGGGACTGCTGAGCAATGTGAGTTTCGTTTGCGATCTAAACAAGTCTGGTTTTTAAAGCACATGCATGTTTGACTTCACTTGATTACTTAGGATTTATGGTTAACTTCAGCAGAAAAAAAGAGTCTGTTATAAATAACTTCGAGACAAGACTGTCCTGACTGGTTCCAATTTTTTATAAGATTAGTTCGACAAGTTTGGTAATAGTGAGAACAATTTAAGTTGGAGTAATGTACCAAACAGCTTTTAGAGCTTTGTTTCTGTTATCTGACAGGTAGGTTTACCGTCACTTAAAAGAAACTTGAATGCTATGTCCAAACAGAACAGAACGTGTCAGGTGGTGATATTGACAAAGGCAAAAAACGATTTGCTGGATTGAGTGTCAAATTCAGTCTTGGAAATGTCAGTGAATTTGAAATGTCCAAATGTACTGTATTAGTATTGGTTTGAACTTGGGAATGAGTCAGATCCAATCATCATTCAGTTTGGGACAAATAGATGGGCAATTCATATGCCTGTTTCAGACAATTCATCCCAAAACAAAGTGATTTCAATCATTTTGGGATCATAGTGACTGAACTTTTGAAGAAGAACAAACAAACAAAAAAACACAGCTCAATCGGCTGATCAGCCCACCAGCTGATTTCCTCATTTTTCATTTCACACTTAATGCCATTAAAAATTGAGAAACACTGTATAAAGTTTGTAAAGCTTGGCTCATACCATTTCTTGACATGAAATTTATAAGTGACATTAATTTTGTTTGTTACTAAAGCCCAAATATCCGTATACATAATGTAGTTTCCTTAAAATGTGTGCATGGTAAGTTAGAACGAAAAACTTTCCAATTTGTGTTTGGAAATTTATATGAATGCTATCAGTCATTCCCCTGAAGCATGCTGCCGACAAATTGTATGTACAGTGACAGACTTTACAGTTAGGATAGGTCATCATTTCTCGGTCAAAAAAGGCTTTTGGCCCAAAGGCTTGAACATTTCACCCCTGAGTGCTGGAAGCATGTTGTCAGTAGGGACATAGAGCTGGGTCCTAGATCTGCGGTAGGGAGAAGGCTGGCATGTGTGCAGTTGGATACCTGTGTTTTTGGAAGCGGTTAATTTAATAGGGTCAAGGGACCGGTGTGGTGCCTAGGATGTGAACTCACACAAAACTTGTTTTTCCAAACTTGTCAACAATTGGCACAGTTTACAGACTTGGGGTGAATCCCCGTATGACTATTAGGATTTTATTTATTTTCCCGAGTTCCAGCGCCAATGGCACTACAAATCTACCTGTTGTTATTTGAGCTTGTGGCAATGTTTTTAAGAAACTAGCCAAAACCCACGAACAATCTTGAAGTTTCATCACAACAAAGTGATTTTGTGGTACAGTTGTTACAAATGGTAGAATACCACATTAAGTCAACGCTCACTAGGGACCAGAAAGTGACAAACTTGTGCTCACAGTAGTAAACTCCTACTATAGCCTTAAGTTCTACTTACAGTACGTCAGATACCGGTTTGTGATGGGATTGTGCCTTTGATGATACAATTATGGAATTTAGCACAGTCAGAGTATGTCATGAGAAAGATATTTAGCTATAAGGCCATTGCAGATTTGTTATTTTGAAAAAAATATAGGTAAAATAACAAGCAATGGCAGCCATTTTGAAAAAGTTTTGAAAATTGCTTGTTTTTGTACCCTATACTTTTTTTCAAAGGACAAATCTGCGATGAGACATACTCTGACTGTGTGCCAAAGTCCATGCTTGTATCGTCAAAGGCACAATTTTTCCTATCTGCCCCACTATTAAGCAGCTTTACAAGACATTAAGCTTTACCAAGTTAGCATTCTGGGACCAAACATTTTCAGGCGTGGGGAAGGGCTAAGAGGGGCTACTCAAGCTCACTCAGGGTCGGTGGTTGGAGGGGGGGGGTGTGGTAACCTCCTCAGCCCCTTCCCCACCCCCAATCCCCACCCACAAATCTGCCAATGTAAAAGATATTGCGAGACGTAATTAATCCGTAAGGTTTTACAATTGATATTTACAGCAGCTGGTCTCCATCAATTAAAACCTCATTAGTTGAAGGCCCTTTTGTTTTTGTCTGAGACAAAAGGTCAACAACACACATGTAGGTCTGGCGAGACAATGATGAAGAGATTTCAGCTTGTGGTTTTGACTGAGTCAGTCCCAACAGTCAAGGATTTCAAATAGATGACATGCTACACATGTTTGTGATCTGCCAGGTAGGTTCGGCTAGTCCAGGTCGGAATTGAATAGAATCAATTCCAAATTTTGATCAGAATCGTGACTCCACCTTTGATTTGCCTCCATTCATATTTGAGGATTAAATTCACTGTAGCATTCTGTTCTAGTAATCCAAGAATAGATTGTATTTAATACACTTCAGAAGAAATTTCATGCAGTAAATAATCAATGTATATGCAGTATTACCATGCGTTACATTATCAATAATCTCTGGAGTCATCTCAACAAGTGATACTTTTGTGAAGAGTCGTGCTTATGGAGTCAAAGTAGTGGCACATTTGTATTGCTTAACCCTTTAGCCTTTAGTCACTGTAGCGCCCGAAACCGCCTGAGCACTGTAGTTTATGGATTCTTCAGTGAATATACACAATGTAATACAATGTAGTACCGGTGCTAATGGGTAAATTGGGAAACCATTCTATGTGTTTCCTCGGATCAGCTGATTTCCTGTTTTTTCACTTCACACTTATGTCATTTAAAATTGAAAAATACATGGTGGAATCCGGCGACCAGAATCACAAGTTTTTGCCGTGGTGGTGTCACGTTCACGCGCATGCTGCACACGTTCTTAAAGACGAGGTGCACACGCAGTTTGGTATTCTTATTGGTCGAAGGAGCCCGGAGTGCGTGCGTACTACTTGAGTGCGACTCGCGCGAGCCTTGCACCACTGCAGAAAATGGCTGCCGTCGGATTAGTCTATTAAGTCTTGTGGGGTTTACTTTCCAGTTGCATACCTGTATATTGCTAGCTTAAATAAAACTCTGTGCAATCCGTGTAACAACAGAATCCTAACTTCCGAGTGAATGCTGACACACAGCACCAAATTTTTTTTTTTTTTCTATAATCCTTGAAAATAGGCTGACTGTTACTACAGAGTAATTAGCCATGATTCTTCACTAACTTAAGCAGAACGACGAGGTACATATAGGTCCCAGGATGTGCTGGAGACAGAATCCAACGGTCCGTTACTCCGTTACTTAGCCCACTAATTATAATAACAATTTACGGTCGTTTGATTGCGCTGTTCTAATAGTCTGGACGTGAGGTTCTTGCACGCGATGGCTTTGTTGATATACCAGTCATAGAGAAGCACAAAGGATGGACTTCTTTTGCTACATACATACAGCGGTGTATCCAGGTTTTGGGTTCGGGATGAGGGAGGGGGGTATTAAATGTGTCATTTTTCTGAACAAGTGACCCCAATATTTTCTTCGTTGGTAAAAATAGTTAAAAGCGGGGAATGGTGTTACCCCTATTACTACTAACACTAACAGCAGCCGTAAGGTGCCAGTATACAAATATAACATGGTTTGAGGGTGGACAGTCGATATTCGCTCCCCGAGGTATTGGAAGTTGACAAACTAGTTCCCGAGGTTGTCAACAATGAGGGGGGAGCGATATCGACTTGTCCACACCAAATAAACCATGTTATATTTGTTTTACTATACCTCATACATATTGAATTTTGTTTTATTATTATGCACCTAAAACAAAATTGGGAAAACAGCTCACCAAAAGATTCAACTTCAATTACTAGTTCGGTTCGTTTGCAATATAATACAGTTACTACAGTTGTAAATACAGTTGTTTGCAATGTGTACAACTTTCTTTTGTACAGGAGACATCTTTACACGGTCTATACATTTTCTCCAGTACGGCATCATTGAGCTCTGGAAATTAACATTGCAACCATGCAGCTCTCCTGTGCGATGTTCGCGTGCGTACTGCACCGCGGCGACAGTTCCTCGATTGCTCTGCAAAGACGGGTAACCCATGCGACAGTCTACTAATGTGCGTGAATGCTCGTGCGCGCGTTTGGTAAACAGCAAGAATAACATCTGGCACGTGATGGTGAATTGACCAGTGAACGTTCGGCTCTCGATCATGAATATGTATGAGGTATAGTAACATTGGATGTTACCTCCGTGCACTGCCATTCCTCGTCCCAATGCGTCTGGCTACGTATACTTACACACTCTTACTAAAACCGCCACATGACAAGACCTGCAATATATGCCAAATTTGACAGTCATGACAAGTGTAATTTGGTGTTTTGAAAATTGGGGGAACAAATATTAACACAAGGCAAAACTAAAGTATTAATCTTTGGTCTCACCAAATATTCTATGAATTGTATAATGAATGGTCATTCATAAAAAGGAAAGAAAAATTGACAAACATCACAGCACAAAGACAAAAATCACAGCACGGAATAGCAAACATGGCTGTTTTAAAAAAGCAACAATGATGACTTATATTTTAATTTTAAACAGATACATGTACACCTTGGCTTCTAATGTCATTCATCTCTGATTCTAAGAACTGCACCTTCATCTGACCAGTGACTAGGCAAAACTGTCAGAAAATACCGACTAATGCGAACTTTGTTGACCACCGTTATCTCCAAATGGGCTTAGAGAGATCAGCACTTCAGGAAATTAGAAAGACAAGATAAACAGTCCAAGATTAGCATGATGAGCGACAGGTCATCGTACTTAAACTTCAAGAACCTGCAAAATGGATTTTTTTTTTTTTAAAGTTAACTCAATTATGGTGGGTCGTCTTTGGCATAAGGTGTTAATTTTGACCCATTGTAATTAATTGCCTGTAGAGAGCTTAATTTCAGAATGTTGCTTTTGTAAACTATCACCCGATTTAAACTCGTGATTGTGGGCACTTTGTTTTTTCTTGTCAGTTTCTTGTCAGAAACGATTTGAAGGTTTGAATCGCGGAGTATGCAGCAAAAATATTGAGCTTCTCTGGTTCCTTTCAGAACCTCACAAACTCACAAAAGAGATCTCTTGTCACTTGGTGCAACCGCAAACATCACTGTTATTTTTCTCTTAACGCCAAATTCATAATTCTGCCTAAAAGTAGTTTGAGGTGCACTTAAATTCTGAGTTGAAGGTTCACCGTCAGTGAAGTTGAACAGGCCTTTTCCACCACTATGAAATTGCAGACAGCGTGTCAATTTTAAAGGGCTCTTTGCTTGTCCCAGAGGACTGTCTGACTGACTGAGTGTCACTTAGGACTTACAGGTACACTGCTTGTAGATAGGTGAAGAGAGCCATGCAGTGCTATTGTATAGACCTTTCTGCGCTTGGTTGGCAAACTGCATTTTTGCCAACCACGGCCTGCAAAACTATGGAAGGTCCAACACTACAAAAATGAAGAAGAGTTATTACAGATCATCAAAATATTATTTTATACTTGAAAATACAACATTTTCAACAAAGCTACAAAATAATTCCTACATATGCCTTTTTACTATGTGTTGATGGCGTTATGAGGACTTTTTTGGAAAAATATGTTGCCAACCACGGCTTCAATTTATGAGCTTACGGCAGCCCATACATTGTACAAAATGGCGCCAATGTTTACAAACAAAAGAAAGGCCTATAGGATTACCTGGTAATGTCAATGAATGGGCTAAATCCGACCCATTGTGTAGACTGATGCATGAAAAGGCCTCCAGTGAAAAACCATTCTGAATCAATTAAAATACAATTTTGTGGACTGTGGGACACGTTTTATTAGGTTGCCTTTCACCCCTCTGCTGTTTAAACAGTCACAAACAGTCAAAATTTCCATCCACTTCCAGTGTTATACTTTTAGCACAGGCTATTCACCAGCAGTCAGATCATATGTCAAGCAAGCACTGTGACTAGTCAAACTCAGTCAACAGACCACGAACAGACAAAGCAGGCAAGATGTGGGCACAGCTGGCTTATCAATTACCCACAGTCAAAGCATAGCTGTATCGAGTTACGTAAACAGTCGCAGCCATCGATCCAATGCTTTAGGTAGGCTGGGAATTCTTAACTGTTAAAAACAGTCGCTTGATTGATTTTGACTGAAAGGACTACTTGGCAGAGAATGTATTTTTGCATACGAGGATTCAATTAAGTTTGGACATTGAGGAAGCCATGCTGTTGCCATATTCCCAAGTGCGTGCGCTTCCAGTCCAAGTGTGTACAAACTGCATATTGGTTAAAACCATACACAGAGTGAATTTTTCAACGGAAGGATAGTCGGACATGTTCACAACATGAAAGGCACGAGACAGAATCAAACGGAAGCCTTTGCTGAAGCTTTTCGACCGGCCAGGAAATTAAATTTTGGAGCAGTGCTCACAAATTTTTCGGGGAGGCTTGTTATGTTCCATCTGTGTGGGCTTCGCCATGCTGTTTTTCCTCCGTTTTGGTTTCGTATGTCTGGTCAGTGTGCGGTTCGGGGTTAGTCATCGTTCCGATTGAAAAGGTCACCTATGAAGTGGATGCTCTAACTTCTTCTGGAAATTACTTTACGATTTGAGCAGTACTGCTGCAACCACTGTCACTATTAAACACGACAAACCGTGCATTGCCTACATAATGCGTGGCATAGGATTTGCGGAGGCATTGCAAATGTTTGCAGTTGTCTGCAGAAGAGTTCCAAGAACATTGAACAGGGTTCCCACGGTCGTGGAAAAACCATGGAAGGTCCTGGGAAAAAAGTTGTCCTGGAAAAGCCATGGAAAATTGGAAAAAAATACAAACTCATGGAAAAGTCAAGGAAATCAAGATCATGTAAGGGTAATTTTTGATGGGCCGCTTTGAGGATGGCTGTAAGGGGAGGAGGAGGCCATTTTTAATTAAATGTTATTTTCAAAAGCTAACAAATAGTTAACCTAACATCGGCGGTTCATCATAAAACCAAACAACTTTTCTCTGCAAAATGACGGTAAATGTCATGGAAATTGTCATATTTTAGTCCTAGAAAGTCCTGGAAAAGTCGTGGAATTCGGTTTTCAGATTTCCGTGGGAACCCTGACGAAGTAGCTGGTCGTTATTTTTAATTCTCAAAACATTGTTGATAAAGAGGATTTAGGAATTAAAAGTTGCTGGAAGAGTTGCCAAGTAACTGCCAGCACCATTTTGAAAATATAAATTTCTCTCACTAAAAAAAAAATCAAATTTTACAAACACTGGTTATTATTTTGTTTTTGAATTTGAATATCAGCTTTACTCTTTTTGCAAATGAAAAAAACAAACTACATGTATCAAAGCAATGCAAATTAAACCTCTTTTGGAGTGACTTAAGAAAAAGAAGGTTAATGCTAAAGGTTGGGACAAATTGTTGTCTACTAGGCCCGTTTTCATAGCTCTTTGAATCGCATATTCCGCTGTTACAATGATCATTCAGTTCCAACAGTGCTAGCAAACAAAATCTGTGCTATCCCCATAAGACTTTTTTAATACAAAACAGGCCCCAAACTAAATTGAGCTTTAAAGTGTTTTAATTCTTTACTTAATGGTTCTTGATTTCAGTCAACACAACGCTTTAAGTACAGGAAATTGGAGGCTGAAATTTAATTGTATCACCTTGTTCAAAATTGGATATAATTGTCCATGGTGAGGTGACAGACATGATTGCATAACAGTCAGCTGTTATTCTCCCAAAGCTGTTAACAACTATCTGTTTCAAGGATAACATGTTTGTGACACTATGATTATATCAATTGCTTGGTATTTTGTTTTCGTCACACAATTACTGTGATGTTCACTAGTATGATTCAGAGATAGTCCACCCAGAGCAGTGCAGTAAGTGCTTCTCTTATTGCAAACGTTGCCAACATATGCAAATGATTTCCTATTAGATGTGCACAAAAAGATAGCAAACGATGGGAGTGCTTGAAGAATTTTCTTGGGGAAACCCACAGAATCGAGTCGGGACTGAAAACCCAATCCACATGTGAACCAGAACAGGAATCGAACCGGGGCCTCAGTGGCGGAAGGCGAGGAAATAAACCACTGCGCCAACCTGACTCGCCAACCTTGACTTTGTTTGTGACTTGGAAGAATGTTGATAAAAAAATCTGCACAATCTCCTCATGCCAATTTAAATTCATAATCACATCGTCATCGTTAGGGATATCGCCATGACTGAGTAATACCCTGTCGTTGAAATTACAAGTATTACAACGTCAAAGTCTTTCACTGGACCGTAAAACTCTTCCTTGCCCTCTGAATAAACTATTTATCTCTCTGCCCTTTTTGTCGTTCTAAAAATTAAACACAGATAGCTCAAGACGACGACGCGAGGTTATTTATAGCAACGAGACCCACGGGCGCGTAGAGACGACGGACACATGGTATAACTTGACGTCACTCCGACCGGAAACAGACTATTCCATCGAGATAGCAGCCAGGACAAGTGCAGGCATGGGGGTGGATCCGCTCAAACTGTTCCTTTCTACAGGTGAGTTCATTTTTGACCACTCATTTTTTGGGTTTGTTTAACGGCACGTTTTTATAGAATCATTTGCATTCATCCAGAAAGTAACCTACCGAATTGTTAAAAAGCTTTCTTGGATTAAAGGTCATACTGATACTAAACACCACGTGACATTATTCCGTCTGGCTTGCTGTCATTTTGAAAAAATCAAGAAATGCGATGCGATCAAGCTAAATGAGTCGTTTGTCGACCCTGGTCAATTTTTTTTTCACAGATTTGAAAATAGCACAATCTCAGCATTACTGTTGTGAAAACTGCATGCTGATATCATCCTCAGTTCAAAAATTATGGAAGTCGGAACACCAAGAGATGTGATTAAGTGATGAGATGAAGTGGCTTTATTTTGGCCTGAATCTCCAAATGAAAGTTCCCGACAAACGACTCATGTAGCTTGATTGCGTCACAAATGTAGTTGAGCAGTCATTTGACTGATTTTTGTGATAAAGAGTGCTGTTGACAAAATTGTGTTTCTTGATCAAAACTTTGTGCATGGTTTTTCACTGTTTTATCGAAAAGTGTATTATTCACTGAGCTGAAAGTTCAACAGGTTATGTTTTGAACATTCTTCGTTGGATTTTGGGTCGTGCATTGGAAAGGAACAAAATGCATAAAAGCAAATGATCCTATATGGCTTTGAATCAGGATGCATGTAAAATGGAACACATCATCTGGGAGCTTCAAACATTGGCTTGTCTAGTTCCAGACCTATTTACTTAAAACTCAGTGGTTCTTAAGTCTGGAGTGTTGAATTGTTAAAAGGTGGGCCCAATTTCAGGGCTCTGCTTACTGTTATAGTGAATAATCCGTGCTTACAGTAGCAGAAAATTCTGTGCTTATGGTAAGCGTATTTCACAGGTTAGCTAGGAATATTGGCTTATATGCGCATGCATACATCCCTAAGGAACAAAGGATTCTGTGCTTACATGATTTTTCATGTAAGTGCAGAATGGTGATCGAAAGCGCGGAAGAAGAGCCATGAAACTGGGCCCCGGTGTGCAAATGGATAGATGTTTGCACCGACTGACGCAATACTGCCCACACTTGTTGCTAACCAGAAATGGAACCGTGTCTTGGGGGAATGAGTTCAACACATAGTCATAAACCTGTCCACCCAAATGGTGGGTAGGGAGTATACAGACTCCTTACCGGAAGCGTAGAAGACACTGTGTGGCCTACTTTTCAAAGCAAGCATCTTAAAGGCATATTTCGATCATTCACTTTTCTTGCATTTTGTTCATTTCCAATAATAACACCACTCAAAATCCAAAACTGTTCAAAACCTAACCTGTTGAAGTTTAAAAGGAATGTACAACATTTGCTTTTGCTGCACTCTTCAGAAATAAATGGATTTGGAGGATTAGTATGTTATAGCAAATATTGTTAAACTGACTTGTTTCACGTTTTGGGCTTGTAGATGCTGGAAAAACCAAGAAAACCAATCATGTTCTTGTAGTCTGGTTCCCTGACCCTACTTAAGATGAAACAGAGAAATGTAAAGACTTTAGGGAATTGTAAGGTCAAAGAATCAGTCTAGCAGGCTTGTACCCCTTCACAAGTGTGTAATCAATTGCAAAGAAAATGCGGAATAACTAAATATGAAAAATTTTTGGAAAAAAGCCAGTTTTCTCCAACACTGGTTGGCCGACCAGCGTTGGAAAAATACAGTTTTTCTTGAAAATGTCAGCACACCAGGAGCCACGATTTTACAGGATGCTTTAGACTGTCAATCCCTAACAATTCAGTAAGGTATTTCGTGATAGTTTGATCATTTCGTTTTTTGATGTTTGCAAATGTTGTATCTTCCCTTTAAGCTCAGTGGATATTACACTTTTTGAGAAAACAGCGGAAACCGTGCACAACCTGTTGATCATGAAACATGATTTTGTCTATGGCACTCTTTATTGCCAAAAATTAGTCAATTGAAAATCACCTACATTTCTTGCTTTCTTCTAAATGACAATAAGCCAGACTGAACAAATTCACGGGGTGTTTAGTACCAGTAAGCTTTTGATAATAATTTGGTACATGTAGGTTACTTTCTGGATACATGTAAATGCAAATGATCATACATGCCTTTAAGGACATGATGCAGCACTGAAGTCTGCCAAGCCAGGGCACTCAGATTTAAGAAGAAAGAGTTCTTCAATATTGGATATGGTACACAAAGTCCATCCCTTGAATTTTGAGGTACCAATTCTGAATTTTGATTAAAAAAATCCGGTTCACAACTCATGTTTGATACAATGTGGTTTCCCACAAAATGTCACATTCATTTTTCAAAATGAAATTATTCTGTAATAATGCCTAGGTTTTTGTTGGAAGCTTGCCATTGATTACCCGAGACTGACAATGTTATCTTGTCTTGTAACCCGTCTCCTTCCAGGCAAAGCCCGTGCAACCGAGACCCCGCCATCTTTGCATGGTACCACGCCACCCAGCATCACCACACTGTCTGCTACAGATGAAGCACCGATTAGTCAGTTCCCAGGTGGTGTGGCCTATCCACTGTGAGTAACACACATGCCTCTACTTCTGCAATTTCCTTTATTTGTATTTATTTATACGTTTTGTTTTTTTACTAGCCCACTCCTTTTCTGTCCCTGTTACATCTGAAATGTTTGATTTTTATAATTCTGATGCACTCCTTAGTGAAGTTGTGTTCTTAAAGAGTGTTATATGAATAGCAAACTACCCACCCAACACACACACAAATTGTTTGAAGTCATTTTTATTGATACTTGAATGGTAAATTACAAAGTTCCAAGGTAACAGGGACAGGAAAAATGTCAAACTTTGGATCCGAAATTTATAAAGTGACCCACATGGCTGTAGTCTATGGACTATCCCCTTGCACAGCAATGGTCTATGACATGCGAGCAGATTCAGCGACTAATTATGCAAAACAAGACCGCGTCTCGACCTCGACATTCTGACCATTTAGCCAGGTCTTCAATAACCTGTTGTTGTATTACAAAAAACATGGCAGCCAATCAACAGCTTAGTCCAAATTTCTGATTGAATTGAGGTCACAATTTCTAAAGTCGACACAATTTCTAAAGTCGACACAATTTCTAAAGTCGACTCCTTGGCGCGCAGGGTCGCATAAAATTACTCGCTTACATGAGACATTGGTTATGGAGGGAGTTCTGTTGGACAACCTTTGATACTCAGACTACATGGTGATTGAAGTTCATATAACACTGCACTTAAGCAAACTGTCATCGTATTTTAATAAATATCCGGAAACAAGCAAACTTAAAGCTTAAAGATTTTGCACTCTTCTTCGATTTTGTCTTCTCCCCAAAAACGGAAATGGGTATATTCCCCTAAGTCTGACTCTGACTGATGTAGTCTTCAATCATGGCCATAAAATGCTATGCAAGTTAGGTGATGGAATCGTCGTGGGAATGTGAATAATCACAGTGTGTCATTTGCTGATGTATCATTCCTGGGGATCATACTTTGCAGTCTCAAATTAGTTTTGCGTGTAGTTGTAAAACTATAGGTTTGAAGTTGGTGCCCTTTTTTTTTCAAGGGTTAAGAGTTCAAATTTAAAAAAAAAAAATTTAAAACATCAAAAACCAAACAAAAAAAACCAACTGTACGCCAGACTCTAAAATTTAAAAATTGGGATGGGGGGGGAAAAAGGGGAAAGCCTGTGTCAAAAAAAAACGTACCATTGTCAATTACTGGAAATAAGGAACTACAGGAAATAAGGAACTATGTTGTTTTAAGGTGTTGTGAATTTATTATGTATCTGTATAAAGGTATAACAATAAAACAAAACAACAATGTACAGGTTGCAAACACACTATCTCTATCCACTAATGCTGTGTGTATTGTGCGTGTTTATCTCAAACAAATGTTTAATGCTTTCATTGGCCCCAAATTGTATGAATCTGAACAGCGAAGAAAATAAACATAATTAATCTACTTGTAGATGAAGTGTTCGGGAAAAACTGGGGGGGGGGTATGACAAACTTGGGGGAGGGGGGCCCCCCCCCCCTGTAGCGCCTGGCCAAACAAATTGACATGACAAATTCTACATGATTGCAAGTAAACAAAAGGATCATGCATCCTGTGAAATCGTTACGCCTAGTATGCTGTCATTTTCGAGAAGAGTAGAATTTTTATCATTTCTGTGCGACGGTCAGGACTAAACCATCACCCGTTCACCAGAAAGCAACACTTTGCGTTAAAAAAAATGAAGATACAAAAAAAATCTCAGTTTTCTCAAAAAGTAATATCTACTGAGCTGAAATTTGACAGGTTAGTTTTTAATAACCTGCTTCAGATTCATTGCATTGTTGTTCCTTGAATCAGAAAAAAAAAACACATTATTTTTGCAAATGGTGTCAGTTACTTTTAAGTGATTTTTTTTTTTAGAGTCCCTTGCAAAAATCAGGAAGTTAAACTTGAATCATTTTAGATTTTATTATTTGTAGTTTCGGTGCATTTGTATGCTTACTCGATATCAAACATATGTAAATTGGTAATAACTCAATATTTGAACAGCAGGCTGTCAAGGTTTATTAAATTTCGATAAGTGCAATTTTTTGGGGATGCAACGCAAGGTTTCCATTAAAAGCTCTCCCTTCCAAAAATGTTCAGTAATGCGTTTTGACTTGCACCCCCTTGTGGTTTGATCCCAGTTTGTCACTCGGGAAGATATAATGCTCTTTCACTGAAATGTAACTGATTGCAAATTAACAAACATTAACCCTAACAGAACTCAACCCATCAAACTCCAACGGCATGATTTGTTGGAATCTGTCAGGATGGGTACAATGACAGTCTTTTACATTGGGTTGGCACACCTCCAGAATCAAAGTCAGAAATATGTGTGTGCAGTTTCCCATATGGTGTTGGAATTTGCCAGGATGGGTATGGTTCCTAGTAAATCGTGCCAGGGAGTTAGGGTTAATCAATTTTGGAAGACCTACATGTACGATTGTACATTGCACTTTTACTTCAGTACGCCTTTTTTCAGAAATGCATATTTGTTCAATATCTCAAAATGTTTTAACTTAAAGAAATTATGTGGGTTTTTTTATGAATTCTGGGAGGACAAAGGAAATCTGGAGGGGGGGGGGAGGGGCTTTGCCTTTCGCCCTCCACCTTCAGAACCCTCCCTGATTACCAAAGCACAGTAATCGGACGTGTCTGCTTGTATCCTGCTTTAGTTTATGATTAATTGGGTTTTTTTTGTGTTATTCTTTGACTTGTCAGGAACTCATTGATCATCTTCATCACGGCTGTCAGCCTGGCCGGCGCGGCCCTGTGTCTAGCCATCGTCGTCCTGTTGGTCTGGTGCAAACGCCGCGGCGACGAGAAAGCCCGCAAGCAATCCAACTACTGTACGTTGCATCACGTATTTCTCAAAAAAAAAAAAAGCATTTATGTATCGGGTGAAATTAGTGTCAGACATTTGACATTTTCGGACCATTTACCACGTTCAGTGTGTAGACATAGTTTTGTCTACATAAAAACTAAAGTTTGAAGTCAAAGTTTGAGCTGCAAATGCATTAAGCGTTTAAACAAAGGAATGTGACGCTGGGAATGTGACAATTCAAACTAATTTTTAAACTAAACCAATTTTTGAGTAAACTTTTCATCCTCTTTATGTCATACACATATTTTTAAGTGTTTTTTCTATTTTTATTTTTAATCATTTACGTAGTGTGATCTCAATTTTCAAATACAACTTCTTTTTTTTAATTCCTTTTGAAGTTAATCATTTAACTGGTTTTAAAATGGAAAAGTTTATGAAAACGGTCTTTGAAAATTTAATATTTTCACATAAATTCTGGTTGAAGTGTTGAAATAATGAAGATGAGTTTACAACGAGGCATTTAGGGAAGACAGAAATCAAAGACATCAATCAGTCTAGGAAGTGAACAGAAATGTTGAGGTGCCTAAAAAAAATTGTATTTAATTTATCTTTCCTTCAGAAACAATTTGTTTCCTAGAAAATTTTTACATGAACACATGTATCTTTCTTGTTTTACAATAATGAATGTTTTAAAAGAGCTCCAACTGTCACATTTTAGAACTCGCATTCATATTCAAAATTCACAATGTCTCCTAGTGAACAACTGTTGACTTATCAAATTGAAATAGTCTTCACACTTTCATTAAAGTTTGTACGACATTTTAGGGCCATTCCTTTGCACCTATTTTATAACGAAGAACCTTCTCTGTGCAATTTTACTTCTATTTTTAGTGATCGACAATGATCAGATGTGTTCATCCAGCCAGCGCAGTGGGAGCGATGACATCATCCTGGATATGTCATCCAGACCAAAGTAAGTGTCGCCAACAAATCACAAATATCTCGACAAGTCATTAAAGTTGCTAAGTCCTGCTACACAGGTAGCATTAGGGGGAGGGTGGTTGAAGCCCAGCTGAATACTGCATGTCGGTGGTGATGTATATAACTTTCCAAATTTAGCCACATTGTGTCATATTACTGAGGTTGTGTGCACTTTGCATGTATTTGTAAAGGTAGTCTCAACGTGACTGTGTGTATTACGGTCAAAGTACTATTTCAGGAATGCATGTAAAATAGATTGATTCGTTAAAACCTTCCTATGGAAACATGCATTGTCAGCTTTGTTATTACTTGGGTCAATATTGGTCAAGACCCCCATTGGTTTGTACACAGTAGGCCAGGAGGTGAGGAAGAAAATTTTGACCATTGGTGACCTCTTAAATAGTAGGAGGGTCAACCCAATAGCACCTGTTCTACATTGTATTACATTGTGTTTATTCACTGAAGAATCGATACAACCATAGAGTGCTTGGATTTTTTGGGTGCTACAGTTAAGCCTAGCCCACTGCGCACTTGGGAAAACAATGCGTGTGCCTCTTTTATTGCAATATTCCAGCCACGTGGATCATACACGTGTGCACACATTGTGGACTTTCGTACTCGCATGTCAAACATTAATTACGGCTATGATTGGCCGAAGCGTTTTTATTTCATTGGAACATGCAGGCAATATTTTCAGCAGATGAGGCATGGTAACAACGCCATTTTCTGGATACAAATGCCATGTAAAATCCTATTTTCTGAACCAGTTGAGTAACTTTACTGAAATCTGGGAAAAGAATATTGCAGGCTTTCAAGTATTCCTACTTTCCCTACTTTTTCTCTTGAAATTCCTACTTTTTTCCTATGTGTTCCTTCTTTTTTGTCCCACAACTCCGAAAAATGAAATCTCATTGAATATTTGTCATCAGTGTTACACACTTTCATGTAAATCCCACAATGAAGGGCTTGGGCGCAGGAGTACTGCAACTGTACTTCCAAGGGCTTAGTTGAGGATGGAGCACAAGTGTTGTGAGTACAGAACATGCTAAATGAGGCTTATGATGCTGTGGGCATGGGTGAACTATTCCTGAAAGCCTGCACAAAAGTCCTACTTTTATCCTGATTTTGTCCCAAAGTCCTATTTGCGACCGTTTTATTTTTTGGTCCTACTGGTCCTCTACTTTTCCACCTGGGTCTGCTTGAAAGCCTGATAATGTGAAAATGTAATTTTTAGGCTGTAGCAATATGTAAATGTATGTCAATAATCTGGAATCCAAGTCTTTTTACACTCTCAAATGGCATTGTTACATTCCCTCGTTCTCACTAAAATAAAGTTCAGACAAATCTATCAAAAATCCATGCTTTCTCTCCCATTTCTATCAGTTCCAAATCGCCGTCTGCGGCCAGCTCCAGGAACCCCTCCCGCCTCCCCTCAGTCTCCACCCCTACCCCTTCCCCGCCGGTGGAGTTTGCCGATCTGAGCGGCATGGTGGACAGGCCCGGAGATCCCAACCGCCCTCGGGCGAGCTCCTCCCCTTCCATGGATCACCGTCGTGAGGCTGAGGCTTACGCGGCATACGGGGCCGGGCCAGTGGATCAAGGGTCTGGCACTGTTCCTAGAGCTAATGGGAGATTGTACACGCCGGCTAGGAGTAAGTTTGGAATAAGTATTTAAATGTTCAGTAGTATATTTAGGTAGACGCATAGTATCAGTTTAAATGCAGAAATTTGGACCTAATCTTGCATGACCACAATTTGTTTTCTCAGTGTACATTGCCGTATGCCCAGACTCAACAGGCAGGTTTAACAAGAATTTTCTTGCCTCCTTTAAATCAATCATTGCGCAGGAATCCCAATGACACATTCTTTTTTTTAGATGCATCTTTGTGTCCCATTTATTTTCAATTTTGTTCTACCATTTTCAAGGGTATTTTAGTGCCTTTTTGGTGCCATATTCATGAGCATTCCAGGCAGAAACCTCAATGTTGCAGCTATTTCAGCACCACCACTTGCAAGACTTTTGGGTATTTTGCTGTCGTGAATTTTCATTTCTTTGGTGATTTGTTGTCGTGTCAGTGAAGGGTAATAAGCCAATGAGCAAACTTTTCTCACAAATGTTTTCAATGAGCAAATTGTTGGGTTTACAATTTGAACACAAAACCCCTAAACTGAACAGTGCCTTCCTGAAATGACATCACAGCAACAGCGCCCTCTGTTGTCCAGCAAGGCCTGGATTTTAATTTTTTGTTTTAATAAAATTAACTCAGAAGGGATGTCAGATAGTATTCATACATTTAAGAGGAGGAGAAACTTGCACAGGGCACGTTTCTATTAAATAAAAAGTCATTGCATAGACCCTTTAACAGTCCATATTCGATTCATTATTCATGGGGAGATGACAGCGAGTTGAAAAATGTGTGTCGGTTCATTCAACAGCTTAAAAAAGGACTGAACGTGAATATCCCGTGTATTTCCTGGTGATGCATGTTGGTGCTAAATGACATGCCACTGGATGGACAGCGGAAATGACTGTAAACATTGGTGAAGGAGAAAGACTCTGCTTAAAGGCGGTTTCAGCTTAGATCTTTCACAGTGTAGAAATATTGACAAGAAGTGCATTAAGGCTGTGCTGAATATACCAGTATTCGATTTTGATTAACCGAATATCTGGATAGTGTGTTTTTCAATTCAAATATTTCAACCGATTATCTGAATAGTGTGTTTTTCAATTCAAATATTTCAACCGATTATCTGAATAGTGTGTTTTTCAATTCAAATATTTCAACCGATTATCTGAATAGTGTGTTTTTCAATTCAAGTATTTCAACCGAATATCTGAATAGTGTGTTTTTCAATTCAAATATTTCAACCGAATATCTGAAAAGTGTGTTTTTCAATTCAAATATTTGAACCGAATATCTGAAAAGTGTGTTTTTCAATTCAAATATTCGGAAAATTTGAGTGATCCCCAGAAGAGGGCTGAAAAATGTCCACGCTGTTATTGTTTTATCGTACAAACTACATGGTTTTATTGTTTTTCAAATGCCACACTTCTGCATGCATAACTTGATCAGCACATCTCGAAATTGAATATTCAAATATGTTATCAAGTTGGGAATAATCGCATACTAAATTATTGAAAATGTCCTGGGGTATTGAAGTTACAAACGGAGAGTTGTGGGAGACCATTGGGAGTTTCTCAATCTCCAATGCATTGCTGAAGGCACCTGTTACTCACGCGAAGACATTACCGGTCGGTGTGGATTCAGAATGTAATAGTCGAGCATATACTTAATAGTGTAATACATGTACGCGCACACCCATGTTTACGTTACATACCAAGTGTGGACATTCCCTTGGTTTCGTGTAGTTAAGAAAAACCAGTGAAAAAACTCATTTTTCTCAAACTGTGAAAACTCTTTCAACCCAATTTTTTTTTCTTTGATTCCCTTTAGTGTTTCTCTTCATTCTGCCACAGATAAACCTAACCCAAAAATGCCTCTAAACCTGTTTTCCAGAAATGGGGAAACACTGTGTGGACTTGCCCAAGTCCACACAACGTCTCCTCTACCTGGTTTATGTGGACCTCTTTTGTTCGGAAGTCCACACAGTGAATGTAATGCCTACCCTAACCAGTACGCACATGCGATCCCCTCCCCCGGGGAGCTTTCAAAGTGGTCAAAATTATCACAACAAGAAAGTGAACATTTGTCTGTGAACATTTGTTTGTAATAACTGTTGTTTTTTTGTTTTCCTGTCTCAGGTCCGAGGAATCCCAAGTATCACCCAGGCTCCTCCAATCTACAGCTAGAAAGCCCAGAGACCACACCAGATAAACTCGATGAGCTTTATAACAAGGTGAGAGTCAGAAATTCTTCACTTGAACAGTTTTCAGGGGAGGGGTACTCAAGACATTTGCATTAGAAATTTGCGTGGGACTCAACATTAGCGCAAAAATATTGTCCTGTTCTTTCATCCCTGACCACTAATACGACCAGTGTGACCTCAGTTTGCAAAAACAACTTGAGTAAAGATATCATAATCATGGGCTCTAAAAAAAAATGCTACGATAAGTCAAAGTCAAAGCGAACACCAACTTAAGCTAAGTTACTAGTTTTCATAGTGTACAGTGGTGTATGACGTTGTGGAAATATCAGACAAAACAAGATTCATAAATTGGAAAGTTCTGTGAGTGAACTGTTTGAGCCAATTTCAAAAACTTTCAATTTTTGTACGTACATGTATAGCTAAAAAGATGGAACTTTGAAAATGCCCAATGCTTGTACATTTGAAAGCTTTTGGGCAGAAATGACATTTGGAACACCGTCAGAGCTCGAAACTTTGTCGAGTATCTTTTCCATGACAATGAATAAAATGCTACAAACTGCCGAATGACAGGATTGACCTAAATTAAACAAATTTTAAAAAAATTAAGACGGTCTGACGTTTCAATCCTGGCAGCATTTGTTCTCCAGTTTTGGATACTGTAAGCATTATTATATCCAGGGTTCGACCTTGGAGCAGTAGTCCATTTGCCAAAAGTGACTAAAAACAGCAGCGGACTAGTCAAAACAATTCCTAAGTATCCAGCCTGGCGAATCAAAATTATTGTTAATAAATAACATTGTTGTTTATGTAATTTTGGTGCAAACATTTACAAACTCTATTGTTGACAAGTGAAAAGGCCCGCGGCTAGATAAGAGTCTGGTTCACTAGTCCGGCTTGCTTAGTGAAAAAAGGGCAAACCCTGGTTATATCTTCACATCCAATCCCTTTAAGACGCAGAACATGTACATCGGTTTCAAGTTTGGTTCTCTTTCTCCCAGGTGACGATGTCTTCCTCCCGAGGGCCTAGCAGGATGAAGCAGGACAGCCTGGCAGCCATCGCGGTCCTGCTGGATCAGGAGGAGACACACAGTGACTTACAGCCACCAGAAAGCCCAACGTCCGTGGTCATCTCCAACCAAAGGACTACCCTATAACACTCCAAACAGCTTGCCAAAACAAGCTAATAGTCTCTGTAAATTATGAAGAAATAAGCACTCCTACTTTGTACATGAAAGTGTGAGGTGGGCACAGCACTTGTGTTCGAAGTCTTCGGGTCGAAAACTGTGCCAAATCGGACTCCTGGACAGAGAGATACTACCTTCAACTTCCAAAAATGAGATTTGTCACGTCGACATCGTAAACTCAGACCGTGAATTCAACGCTCCAGACCACGAGGCTAAGGCACTCCCATGAGGCCAAGGCACTCCACACACCTTTACTTTTTCCCATACCTTCTCTGGGAATCGATTGCCATTCTATGCATCAGTAGTTTTGCCTTCGTTTTTGATGGTTTGTTAATGGTCTATTGTAATATTTGTTATAAATCTTTAAAAAAAAAGAACAGGAAAGGAAGTGCCAAAAAGTTTATCCAATGTAAGTGATACTTTTAGCATTTTTGTTGTTGATGTTTCAAGTTGCCTTACTTGATGTGGATATTTCATAGTATGATGACTAGGGATGTGAAATAATTGTTGGCTTTTACTGTGCCGTCAACCATGTCAATGATTCTCTGTAAAAAGGCTGTGCCGTTTTACATATAAAAGATTTGGTTTCGGGGCTTCTGTGAAAAACATCTAAGAGTACGGAGAAAACTCATGCTAAAGGAGACTATAATAATATAATAACAAAATTAATTAGTGTGATTTGAACCTGCTTTCTCTTGCGATGAATAAACTAGGAAGACTGAAAACTGGACAGCATTAAACATTGAAAAGGAATAGAACGTGCAGTTAGGTTTAGTGGTGTGTGTATTTACAGGTAGTATGGGAACCAGGGTACCCAGAAAAGAAATCCAACCCCAAAATTCAAATCCCGGAAGTTGTCTGAAGGGCTTTATAGCTTTGCGGTGTAAAATGCAACTTTCGCGAGCGTCATCTGTTGCACGTTAAAAATGCACATAAACGTGAAATGTGTTTTGATTTTCAATATAGCCTGGTTTTCTTTGAAAATTCCCACAAATGGCATTCAAACCCTTTCTTTTTCATAGTCTGAGAAGTAACTAAGTAATTTGTTAAGTTGGTTACGGGTACCCGATCCCATAATCTGGAACCGGTTCCCGATATCAGCGGGCAGGTACCCAGTTCGATGCACAGCTCTTGTTGGGTTCAATATTCTAGAAGGCAGAACTAAAGGAAAAAGTCATCAAGATTAGCCAGTTATATTCAAGATGAAGTCATTTTTTTACATAAAGTGGGTAATTTTGCTTGTAGGTTTGTGTGTGTGCCATATTTAACCAGGCTGTGCTTCAAATTCATTTATTTTGGATTGTTTACTCATAATTACTTGTGTGTGGCAGTGGGTGTGGTACTTTATATTATAATCATGTTTGATCGTTATTGGTATTATTTTTAACATTATGCATCTAGATTTGACCATCATTTACATATGTGCCTTTGTATTTGCCTCGGTATTTTTGTGAAATTTCTTAATCAAACAACTCGCTTAAGATTGTAAAAAGAATTGTTAGGTACTGCGAGTGGTCTGTGTTGAAATATTCAGTTCAGCAGACTTAAAATCAAATGGCCTTAAAAATCGAAATGTAACTTTTACATGTGCTTGTTTTACTATTGGCTGGATGAATCATTTTGTTTGGTGGGATCCGACATAATTCAATTGAAACATTTGCATTTATGATAGAGAGAAAAAAGAAAGTTTTTTTTTATAAATACAACTGTTAATGGAAGCTGCACATGGATTCTCATATCACATTAATTTTGTTGACAGGTCTTTCTCCCACAAAGAGGCCTTTTCATTGACTGATGTCGCTCGTAAAAATTCCTGTAGGTTTATAAAACATATCCAGACATATGTGAGGCGTTCTGGCAAAATGAGACAGAACTAGGCAGAGGTTGAAATGAGAGTTTGCAGATATTAGGAAAGAGAATAAAATTCTCCTTAGAATATTGTTTGTTGCACTTCAATCAAACATTCCCTTTCATGACAAGTTATGGCTGTTTAAAGTGTGCACTCATCAACATGTCTAAAAGTAAAACACTGAGAAAAAAAGGCCTTTAAAGATTTGTAGTGGTGCAAAGGAAACATGCCAATTGGTTTTCCATAAAAAAAACGCTTTTATCCCACAATTTTTATACTGTTTCTTTAAAATATGTGCAGTAGACATATCAAAGGTAATAAATATCAATAAATCTGAAAACAAAAAAAATCACCCCAAACCTTTTTTGGGTTTCATTTTTCTCCACTACGGCCTGTGCCCAATTCCGTCTCATTTTACCAAAACGCCTCACATATTAGAAGCATGTAGTAATTAGCTATGCAATCTGTCTTTATGTGGAGTTGGGTCCAAAGGGTTAAGGCTGAATTTTTAAAAGATGTACATAACATGTACATATATGTATATTATTTTGTAAGACCGTGTTTTCTACTGAATATTTTAATCAAGTTTAAACCAACGCATGACAAAACAGACTGCAGTGCATATGTGTATCTGGATACACATATTAAGTGCTAAGAAATTATGTTTGTAATGAGTGTTGTTTCTTGCATAATTTGGGCATATTATTGCCATAAAAATGGCCTGTATTCCGAAATCATGTATTGAAACTTATTTGGTTCACCATTGTCATTAAGTATGTGTGATTACTTAATATTTATTTTGTATTGTTTGTGATAAAGTTTCTCATATTCTTTGTAACACCTTAATTTAGCCTGCAAATTGAACCAGTGCTTATGATTATAGGTATGGTATTTACCATTTGGCAACCAACCAAAATAATGTTGCTTTCTGCAGAGTTCGATGCCCTAAAAACAATGTTTTTGTATTTTGTATTTTGAAAATACAGTTGTGGTTTTTTTTATTGTATAAATGTACGTCACGTTTTCCAAGAGTTTTTGTAATAAAAAAATGTGTGGATAAAATGACAAATGCTTGTGCCATGTTGGTGTGTAAGGCTTTTGGGAGATATTTGCATAATTTTTGCATAACAATACTTGCACCTGTTTAATTACCTGACATAAACCTGCGAAGTTCAAATTTGCATGCGCATATTCCATTAAAGACGATACATTCAACAAGTGAACTAAGGCTTTTGTGAGATAAATTTGCATAATTTTAACATAACAATACATGCACCTGTTAATCACCTTCAGTTAATCTGGGAAATCCAATTTGCATGTGCACATCCATTAAAGACAATGCACATTCAAATTCAACTTGCAAGACTTTTAAGAAAAAATAATACACATTTCAAACACATTTTTTACCAACACAAGGCTTTTATTCACATAAAAAATCATCTCCCCCAAAAATCGGTGGTAAACTAAAACAGGAAGATGCATAGATGGACTTGACTTTATATTCAAGAATCACTTATACACAAATCTATAATACAGAAAAAATTCTGAGAAATTGAAAAGTGAACTGGACGGCGGTTACAATATATAATTAATACAATGTATATACATAGTAACTCTTTACAGATCTGTGAAGCAACAAATTTATTGGACGGAATTTTCAACATTAAATCTGAAGTATTTATTCAAACAAACTGATGCTTAGAATAATCTAAGCTATCAACATCTCCAAATGTAATGGACGGAATTGAATTACTAAAATGTGATGTGATCAAGCTACACGAGTCGTTTGTCGACCCCAGTCAAAAAATTTTTATTACAGATTTGAAAAGAGCACAATCTCAGCATTACTGCTGTGAAAACCGCATGCTGATACCATCTTTAGTTAAAAAATTATGGAAGTCGGAACACCAAGAGATGTGATGAAGTGATGTGATGAAGTGGCCCTATTTTGGCCTGTATCTCCAAATAAAAATTCCCGACGAACGACTCATTTAGCTTGATCACATCACACATATTCACTTATAAATACCAACGGCCCCTATGCAGGGGTACTGGTATACAAACATTAACTGCTTCGAGTGGTACGGTAAAAACTAACATCCTGAGGTGATCCGTGGAGCATTCTGTTTTCCCGAGGCACAGCTGAGGGAAAAGGCATGCTCCATGGATCACTACACCACAAGTTCAAGCAGTGAATATTTTGTTTTACTTACGCCTCTCCCACAGATTCTGCTTGATTTTTTTAAAGTGATAACTGATAAACTCAACCAAAACCAAATTAAAATGTTCTTGTATTTCAATATGAAATTAGTTGACACTGACCTCTTGTTAGTTTGGTTTCTCTGTTTTTAGTAATTTTTTTTCAGGCCAAGGCAGATGTATAGTCTTTTTAGCCGTGAACAGCAATATACCTAAAATAGCGAATGACATGTGACTCTCTCTCAGCCAATCAAAATACAGAATCTGTCGGTCAGGTGTTATAATGTACCCTTACTTCGGTACAGCTCTCATCGGATGGTTTTGTTTACTTGGTGTCTTCGGGTAAACACTTCCATGTGCGCAGGAACTATGCACATAGAATATAAATGTGTTGCTCATCGCAAGCAACCAAGTGTGATGCTTTGCAACATCTGCATTTTGCGGAAGAAAAAAGCGATCACCGGAGCCATTGGATAGGGTAGTAGGTACGAGCTGAAACAATTTAATCATACTGGTTCAGATTTGAAATAATTTTTTAAATTAATTTCTAAATTGGTACAATTTTCTCATTCAAATAAGTGACTCAATTAGACTCAATTGGTCAAAAAACGCCCCTCCTATGGAAACATATATTATTACTTGGTCAATATTGGTCAAGACCCCCATTGGTTTGTACACAGTATGCCAGGAGGTGAGGTACAAACATTTTGACCATTGGTAACCTCTTAAATAGTAGGAGGGTGAAGCGAATGCGGCTTTACAATCCCCAGATTGGTATGCTTTAATGACTGTATGTACAAATGATTAAACCTTAGCATCTGCTCCAGTTTGAGAAGACAGGCTCAGAGCGTACATTATGGAAATGCACAGTGCTTTCAAAATGCTGTGAGAGTTAAGGCTATAGACCTTTATCATGCTGCCACCATTTTAGTCACGTTCCCTGGATCCAATAACAGTACTGAATGATAATGCTCTTTGTGCAAAAAGGAACCAGACTATTTTTCCTTCCAGCCTCGCTTTGGTTACATTGATTTGAATGGGAAAAAAATCAAGATGGCCGCAACATGATAATGGTCTATTTGGGATGCAGAAGAACCACCTCCAGACAAAACTGCTGACCAGTCACCTGATCAGACATCTGATCAGACACCTGACAAGTCACTTGACTGAGATATTTGAAAAGACACTGGATGTATCGTGCAACCATTAATGATCATGTGGTCATCAAACACCTGACTATAGTCACCTGACCACCTAATTATAACCTGGGACAACAGGTTCATCTTTTGCTGGATTTATTTACAATATTCTATCAACGGTACAGTATTCGAAACTTTCCTCAATTTTCTATATTAATACAAGTCTTTGACTTTCTTGACAGACCTCTGCCAGCTCTCTGACCATCGCTTCTCAGCCGTTAGTTGCTCCTCTTGCTGACAGTCGATGTCGGCTAGGTTCTTGTCAAATGCTGTCAGGTAGTCCTGCAGAAAGAGAGAAATAATGAGAAAAAGAGTCATTTTTTAGTTATTTGGACATTGTTTATTTTGTGACCTACACAAAACTGTCCTGTTTCTGAGTTCGGATCAGCAACAAGTATTCGGCTAAAACCGGCAGTAATACCCATTTCACAAATTTTCTATTCAGGCAACTTCACACAAAACAACTTAATCCAAAATATGTGAATAAGTATTATTCACAGCAGGAATTCCTGAAGAATGCCACATTTTAAAGTAAATTGCTTCTAGAGGTACCGGTACCATTCCTAGGCTTGAAGCAACTGTTGATTATCAAAATTATTAAAAATGGTTCTTAAATAGCCAACTACAACTGAGAAAAAGGCAGTGTACAGATAAATTCTGGCTTCTTGATAAATTCTTCTCAAGTCATGCCAAAATGGATTACATAAACAGATGTTTCATGTCTCTTTCTAAACAAAACCCTGTCTGAAACCAAGCTTCATGTAGCCTTAGGTGCATGAGCTGTGCCACAAGGCAACTGTCATGCCATGGCCTGACTGAAAGAATTTGTTTAATAGGATAAGCAGCTTGGCGTGAAGATTTATTGCCCATCGTTGGATGGCGACCAGCAAACAAGAACGCTTCAGGTGCGGGTGAAACCCTGTGAAATTGCACATGATTTTCATGAGTCATTGTAACTGCTCACATAATCAATCACCTGGAGTTTCACACCTGCAAACAACAAGGTAAAACCCCCCAATTTCCTTCCAACATTACAAATTTCCAGGTGTAAATCTGCACCTGAGTGAATGTCTCGGCTGAACATTAAGAAACCACAGTGTGTACTTCAGCCTGCCTTAAAGGCATACGGGAAAATTTGCATTTATCCCAAAAGTACGGTAACCTACCAACTTATTATCAAAGAGCTTACTTGGACCAAAGATGGTACCGGTACTAAACAGTCTGTGAAATTATTCAATTTGGCTTGCTGTCAATTAGAAGAAATTAAGAAATGTAGGTTATTTCCAACGATCAGTCAATTGACTGAATACAGAGTGCCATGGATGTTTCGTGATCAAAAGATGGTATATGTTTTCTGCTGTTTTCTCGAAAAGTGTAATAGCCACTGAGCTGATTCTTCAACAGGCATAAAAGGTTTTGAAAATTCTTTTTTGGATTTGAGTGGTCTTATTATTGGCTACGAACAAACTGTTTAAACACATCATATGATCCTTTAAGGAAATATGTGTCTATGTGTAAATTCTGAACCTGCCCTAAACACAACAACAAAATCACGTAGCTTTTCAGAGTATGCGTCTAGTGTTTGATGGATTGATCCAGGTTCAGCCCAAGAGGATGGGTGGAGGGAGGGGCAGCCTTCCCGAGGGCATGATCCCTGGACAAATTTGACAGCTGGATTTTCTGGGCAAAACTGATTCCTTTTCCTTTCCTTTGCAGTAATTGTATGTGTTTTAAAAAAGCCAGTCCCTTTACAATCCGTACCTGAACCTCATCCCCTAGGGGTGTGCATTTACGGGTAGTATGGTACCCAGGTACCCGATTGGAAAAAAATGGGTACCAGGTACCGGGTACCCGATTGAAAAAAAAAAGGGTACCAGGTACCTGAATAAAGAAACTTAACCCCAAATTCAAATCTCGGAAGTTGCTGTTGAGATTGTTCATACAGGTCCGCACGATAATACTACCACATCGGTGTATCAATACAGCAAGATACAAGTGTGTACAGTGAGTTTGACAGCTTCTGGTGAAAACTGCAACTTCTGCGAGCATCACAAACTTGAAACCTGTTTTGTTTTTCAATGTAGCCTGGTTTTCATTTTGGAAATTCTCCACAAATGACATTCAAAACCTTTCTTTTTCATTGTCTGAGAAGTTACTAAGTAGTTTGTCAAGTTGCTTATGGGTACCCGATCCCATAATCTGGCAACGGTTCCTGACATCAACGGCCGGGTACTGGAGTACCTGGTTCCGATGAACAGCTCTAATCCACTGAGGATTTTATAATTTGAAGTACTTGAAATTTTTACGGAGTAAAATATTACATCCATTAATTGGAGGGAGGGGGAAGGAACCATTGAAAATTCTCAGGGGGTAATGAGGGGAACTTACTGACTGATATCTGTCAAATGAGGTACACATTAAGGGGATAAACACCCTTTCCCAACACATTTACAACATGTATGCTTTGACAAGTGGGAATATCTTTATGCCATTACATGTATTTGCTTGCCGACTTGTCAAGCACTCTCATTTGGTGATGTTCAAATAACTCCTCTTTTGAAGCAAAACTATAACAATAATCCTGCATAATATAAAGGAAACACCCCCCCCCCCCCTCCTTTCGAACAAGAGTTGTGTCATGTAGGGAAGGGTTATTTTGACCATTCTAATTTTGTGTCAGAAATAGTGCTTTCCAGGCGATCATTTAAACTTCCACTACTGCCCTGCTCCAGGTCATGCAAAGACAACTCCACTACCACGCTGAAAGCCCAGGGATGTCATATTACAATAACCAGCTTCAAGAAACTAATTGACCACCGGATTTGACCCTATAACTAAACCAGAAGTTGGCTAAAAATTCTAGTTTGTTCCTTTTTCCCATGAACAAAAGACAAACATCTCCCTCCCCCTCCCCAACATATAGAAAATAACTGACCCATCAGGAAGTCAGCTCAAATCAAACTTTTGTTTCTTTTTCCCATGAAAAAAGGAAAAAGGCTTCCCTCAAACCCCTCCCCCCTCCTGACCTCCCCCAGCTTCAAGGGAATGACTGACCACAGGATTTGGCCATGAACGGAACCAGAAGTTGGCTGAAATTCAACTTTGTTCCTCTTTCCCGTAAACAAAGAAACGACTCCCCTTCCCTATCACCCCCCCCCCTCAACCCCCCCCCGGACCCCCCCCCCCAGCTTAATGACTGACCACAGGATTTGATTTGACCTCAACAGTTACCCAGCCAGAAGTTGGCTGTAAGGCTTTGTTCTCCCACGTATCCCCCCCCCCCTTCCCCCATCTCAAAAACTTGACCACAAGTCCGTTTCAGGATGTTCACTGCTTTCAGCGAGGCATATTCAAACCTACAAAAGCCCCAGGACCCATATGCACGAGCAGCCAGCTAGGTGTTGATATACGTATCATGAAGTAACTAGGCATGGTAATGATTACATGACTGCCAAAACGGCAACTCTGGGTTAAGGGCCTTCCCGCGGACCTCGCCTATGTTCTAAGCTTCGAGAGAACTGTTTTGTCGGTTTGGGGCCTTATCTGGGAATTGCACATATCCCGAGGGGGGCAGAAGGGGGGGGGGAGAGGGGGTCTGAAGGAACGTGGGGTAACACAGAGTTCCAGTGGTCTAGCACTTGAGGCCTTACAGAAAAAATTAATTTGGAATTACCGCAGATGATTAAGTCCAATTTTTCATGTTGACATGTTCAAAGTTCATCTTGTTTGATGAAATTCATGGGCATAGGGGATGCGTCCCATTAATAGAACTTATTGTATAGATTATATGTTCTGTTCACAGAATTAGAACAGACTACAAAAACAATCAAAATCTCTAGATTTGTGGCAACACGGTGAATAGTTTGTGCCCTGTACAATCCAGAGTGTTGCCAAATACACAAAATCATCCACAAAGAAAGGAAAACTATGAAATGACTTATATGACTTATAATTTAGGTACATACATGCATGCACAATAAGCAATAAAGCTTTTCGTGATTACAGTAATTTGTTTTGGGATTTAATCTTCCTGCTATCTGAACAGTCACAGACAGTCAAAAAATGAATCCTCTTCCTCTACCACGCCTTTTACACAGGCTAGTCACCAACAGTCAGATCATATCTCACGCAGGCACTGTGACTAGTCAAATTCAGTCAACAGACAAAGGCAGGCAAGTATAACATAAACAAACACATACACACATACACATAACACACACACAGCATATCAATTGCCATTGTAGGCTGGGAGCTCTTAGTGTTCCTCTTAACTGTTAATTGACTAATATTGACTGAAAGGACAACCTTCCACAGAATACATGTTTACATAGGAGGGTCAACAAAAATAAATACCTTAAAAAAAATAAACATTTATTTAAAAAAAAAATTAAATATATATTTGACCAACTCAAGAAAAATGGGTCACAAGTCTTCAACTTTGTTTTTCTAACATTTGTGTTTGATACACTTCATTGTCGTAAAGTGAAAAAGAAAAACATAACAAGTGCCTTTCGTATTGGCTCACATAACAAAAGACATAACAAGTGTCTGTTGTTTCGGCTCGCAGCTCAAATCAAATTTGCCTGATGCACTTAATTTCCCTTCAGGTAACTTATATTTCCTGCTGTGATTACACAAAAATCTGTGTGCACATTAGCCAGATAGCAATGTAGTACATTGCATTTACTCCTTGAGAAATCCTTATTAAAAACCGTAGTGTGCTGGGGCTGTATAAGGAAATACATGCAGGGCGTCAATCGTTTCTCAAAAAGGGGGGGGGGGGGCATATCTTGATCAGAACTAATGCGAGCGCGAAGCCCTAATGGCGTGGGGTCCGAGTCCCGCAATAAGGGCACCGGAAAATTTTGGATTCTAGATGCTCTGTGGTGTGACCTGTGGCAATTTATAACCACTTTAACCAAATTTTTTTTTTTGAGGAAATGATCATTTAAACATCATTTTTGAGTTTGGAGTCATTGAATCAGCTATTGCGAGCTATAAAATGAAATATAGGCTACACTTTTTAGTCGTTGATGAAAAAATATGGGGGCGTAGGAGGGGGGGGGGACAAACGATATGATACCCCCCACTTTAAAAAGTGTGGTTGATTGACTGATTGATGCCCATGAAAAACAGGCAGGGCACTTTCGGGTGGTATAGGAATTAATGGGATTTATTAAGTGCAGCTGTTTAAAGGCCATAGGATCATTTTCTTTTTGTGCATTTTATTTCGTTTTAACCAACAAAATTGCTCAAAATCTTAAGAAGGGTGCGTAACAACTAACTTGTTGAAGTTTCAGCTCAGTGGATACTATACATGTTGAGAAAGCAGAAAAAAATGTATGCACAGTTTTTGGGGTCTTATAAATGGATTCCGTTGCTAACACTCGTAAAAACTGTGCCCACAGAACGCACTTTCTTAAAACTACCATTGATAATTGTTTTCTTCCAAATGATATCAATGCGTGGATTAATTTCATAGGGTATTTGGTACCAGTCCCATCTTCACTTAGGGCAAGGATTTTCTTTTTAAATCAGTAGGTACATTTCCAGGTTATTGCAAATGTTCCTACGTGCCTTCCAGTAGTCTCTTTGCACCAATTTTTTTTAGATGACTTCATAATAAAGGCAGGCAATGAGTAAACCACTATGTTTTCCTCAAAAACGTAGGTTAAAGTGGTCAGAAATTGCCTCAGATTGCACTATAGAGCATCTAGAATCAAAAAATTTCGGGGCGGGGCCCTTAAGTGGGCCCCGAACTCCACGCCGTAATTTTTTTGGACACGCTTTTTGGGGACCACCTTTTTTTTGGCCCCCCCCCAAATTGTGTTCTGCATTGCACAATGCCCTTTCATTGCACTGTATGTTACTTTTTTCAAGGAGAAAAAAATGGTTTAGGAAAAAAACACAGAGGTGTGTGCTTCGGTACGCCATCTATATGACAAGCACAATAGACTGACAGCGGCAGGATATCAAGACTGAGCGCTGAGGCCAAGAAGAAACCGCTTGTCATTTCTAGGCCATTCTAATGATGTTGAGCAGCCTGAGGCATTGATCATATTGTCAGGCTGAGCGGGGCTCACACCCATCCTGTGGCCAACAAAGGCAACGGATTCGCGTTTGACAATGTACATGATAGGGGCAGAACAATGGAACCGTAATTACATCACCTGCTGAAAAGCCACGTACCAAAACCAAAACCAAAAGGTCTTTGGAGTTAAAGAGCAACTCCAATAAATGTAGAAAATGAGGTTTTGGACCTACAGGATTTTTTTTTTACAATTGGCAATGTCAATATCGTGTTAAAAAACACAGATTTGTTTTTTTTCTTCTGAGAAGTATGCAGCTGTATGCACTTTTCCCCCCTTTTAAATGGTCGGATAGACCAATCTGAGCACGCTATCATTTCTATCACATTGGCCCCCTTCAATGGCGAAAGCATTGTGCTAGCTATTGTTCAGATAATCCGTCATGGTGAGTGTACAGTGATCTTGTTCCCGGTTTCGTCTAAAGCCCGCTGCACACGAGAGCTACGTGCTGAGCAAAAAGTCATTCGAGGCTGTTTGCTCAGCACGTGGCTCACGAAATATCCCTGTGTGCGCCAAATTTTTGCTTAGTTTTCCGCCTCGCGAGGCCGTGAGGCAAATATCTATCCTGTTTGATTTCTTTCGCCTTGCAAGGCGAAAAACTCACCCTGTGCGGTCAACCTGAGCTACATGCTAAGCTAAAGAGATTAACTAGCCAATGAAAGCATCTTGTTTGTCGGTCGCGTGATTTAAAAAATGGGGACAGCCAGCAAGCTGTAGAAGATTTGCTCAAAAATATCTGAAAATCACGTGTACAGAGTACGTGATTTCATTGGCTAGTTAATCTTTTCAGATCAGCACGTAACTCAGGTTGACCGCACACGGTGAGTTTTTGCCTCGCGAGGCAAAAGAAATCAAACAGGATAAATATTTGCCTCACGGCCTTGAGAAGTGGTTCTGTGAATGTGTTCAGGATGATTCTCAGGAGGAGAGCTACACACTGACAAAATCACAATTCCTAAAGTAATGACTATTGCAACAGAGTGGACAATTTTTACAAATATCAGAGCAAATATCACATTTTATTTCTAAAATTTTATATTTGTTTCAAATAGTGAACTGCTTTATCTTTTTGGTGAGAAATAACTTAGATAGATGCCAAAAGTGAATTACCATTGTTTGTGTTTGTTTGTTTTTTCTTTGTTTTATATTTTCCATTCATTGTTGCAGTAAAGTCCTTTGATTTCATTACTTGGGCTTGAATCTCTTGAAAGTAAATCAGAGTTCCTTGGTAACAATCATATAGCCAAGAAGCCAGGGAGAGACAAGGAAGGAACAATCAGTCCTTGGATAACCTGTTTGCCTTCATAAAGAACCAAAACGGTGGGTATAAAGTTTCAGCAGACTAAGGGCTGGAGGAACATGATATCTCCCAAGAGGATGCCAGGCCCTGATCCACTTGAAGCTTAGACAGAGGCAGGGAGTACAATAAAGCTGACATTCTATATCGGGGAGAAGTCAAAATCTTTACCGCTGGCATCTATTCTCATACAAATATGAAGCAAGTAAAGGGAAGGTTCTATGTCCCTCCTAAAAATCTTCTTTTTTTCAATTTAAAAAAAATTATTTCCTGGAATTTGCATGAAAAAAAATTTCAAAGGTTCTTGTTTGCTAAGGCATCCCCTCTAAAAATGTAACATTCACATTTAGACATCTAATAAAAAAGTCCCTGTCCAACACACTGGTTCCTTTCGCATACATGTAGATGTACGGTCTTTTCCCAAGTAGCATAGCAGACAACTTTAAAGTGCTAAATTGTGCTGATGAAGATCGGAGTTTCAGACAAAAATTGTTATTTGTTACTTTTGTGAAAAGAGAAACCATATGTGACCGGCTCCACAAAAAAGGGTATTAAGTCGCGCTGAGCATTATTGTGTAATGGCCCGCTCAACATTGAGAGAGTGAAAATTTCGTCAAAATGTGATTTTCATATTTTGTCATGAATGTCATCTTTAATACCTACAGTTTCAGGTTTCATTTACAGAAATGTTGATTTTGATGAACAAAGTGTAAAAAAAAACAACCATTGTATGTGCATCGTTCTGTTCTTCTACAACAGAGCCAGCTATTTCAAAGCCTGTTTTCTCAGTCGCGCAATTTGAACTCCAAGGAAGTAATTAATATGTAAATACATCATATCTCCAGAACGGGAGGGGCTATGGAGCTCTATTATATACCAAATGAAAGCTTACATTGTGGGCTTTCCAACCATGTGTTTAACTCAATTTCACTTTTTTTGCGACATAATACCCTTTTTCTGTGGAGCCGGTCACATATTTGGAATATTTTTTTCTTAAATCACACAGCTATAGATGGATTGCATAAAGCAGTCATCTTGGGAGGTGTGTTTTCTTATGTAAATTAATTAACAATAAATGCACAAGAGGTCTACTCAGGCGTACCCCTGTTGAACAAAAGCACACACCTCAAACATGGCTGCAGTGCAAACAATCTACAGAGGGACGAAGCATCATGTATCCTTTTCATAAAAAAAGCATTATTTTTGAAAAAATTGACTTTGATATTGAAGTCTCTATCCTCTCCAAACAGAAAAGAAGGTTTACTCCACATCATTAACCCTACTACCGTTTGAACAGTCACAGACAGTCAAAAATTCCATCCACTTTCCCTGCCGCGCCTTTTACACAGGCTAGTCACCAACAGTCAGACCATATTTCAGGCAAACACGGTGACTAGTCAAATTCAGTCAACAGACAAAAGCAGGAAACTGGTGGTTGCAGCTGTCCTATCAATTACTTACAGTCAAAGCATAGCTGTATCAAGTTACATAAACAGTCATAGCCAGTCAATCCTGTTTTACGTAGGCTGGGAGCTCTTATTTACAAACAGTCATGTAACTGATTTTGACTGAAAAGACAACTTTGCACAGAATGCATGTTTGAATTGGAAGGTTAAACAAACTGGCCCAACTTAACCAAATACATATCTAGGTTTAAAACCGCACCTATTTGGGCACTGTATACTGATAAACTATGTGCTCTTACTATTGACAAAATTACGCTACGGCGTGCTTCTTTCAAGGCTTGCGCATTCTACTGAAAAAAATTAGAGGGCATAACATGCATCACGTGTGCCTTTACGTTGCTTATCATGAGTACACCACATACTGAGTGTCCTGTACTGTTTCAATACATAGATCAATCACTGCCTTGATTGATGTCCGACAAGCTGGAACAAAAGTCTGGCATGCGTGCACGTACGTATGACGCACGCCGCTGGAATATTAAGGCATTGGGCAGTCGCACGTGATGTTGCCCACGTTTGCAATTGACAGATGATCGATCCATTGCCCGTACAATCTTCCTTTTGTTCTCCCGACCCCTGTGCTCAAAAACTGGTTCATGGAGAATGTGTTCAATTAAACCACATGTCCAAAAAAAACACATGTCCAACGAATCGTTGACGAAACGCAGAACAGACAGACTAACATGCACATGATGGATGAAGGATCCTGTAGGAACCGAGATACCCAGATACGGTCGGGCTTGTCCATGTTTGAAAGCCGACGTCATCCTCATTGTTCCTAGATTAATGCTATCCGCGTGGGTAATGGGAAGAGGAAACGCTGGGTATAGGGTGGCCGGGGGCCGATAGGATGTGCCCTCAGGCTAAACTTGGGGCTGTTTGTGGAGGCTAGAATGTCAGGAAATTCTTGGGGCCTTTATAGGGCCTGTGAAACATGATAACCTTTTGTCTTTGATGTATGCCTTCAAGAGCACATGAACTTTATATTTTGTCTTCAACCCCCTACTTGAGAAGGGCAATCCCAAACAAAATTAATTTAAGCTGAACGGAATGGAACCAGTTATTTTGTCTTTTTGCATATGTTTTGTTTAAACAAATTTTTCACGTCGGTGAAGGGCAAAACCTAATTTGAACAAATTTTTTGTTAACAGATATCAAAGAAGAAAAATGCTTTGAAAAGTTCTTAAACAAAGATGAATGCACAAGAAAAACTTCAACGTTCTGAATTTGAGTATTTATACAAACTTTGTAAACAAAAAATATTACTCGTGTTCCCCTACCCCCTCCCTCCCCCCATTGCATTTTTTTTATGTTACTTCTTCCGGCTCTGAAGCCAGCAACAGAAGTATTTGCTTGCCCCAGTAGACACATAACACCGTATGTGCACTTCTCTGGACATCAGGGGCAGGCAAGAATTGTATATTCGTTATTGTTTTAAAATTGTTTCTACCAATTTCAATTTCTGTCAACGTTTAACTCTCGAGTCTGTCATTATACAGTTGGGGTGTCCATATATTTTTTTTCAGAAGATGAGGTTAAAGAGCCCAGATTGTTTTTCCAGCTGCACATGCGCACATCAACAGTTGATGATTTTGACATCGACTTAACAAAAATCAACGTACATAAATCTGTTGGCAAAGTTACCAAACTGCAGTCTGATTTGTTTGCGAAATCCAAATGAAGAGGAAAATATGGTTTGCACTAAGTTGTGGCAATCAAATGAACTACTACCAAAAGGCACCCCTTTTGTGTAAATTACTCAGAATATTACATGGAATTCAATGTTTGTCATTTTCTTCTTGCTTATACCATTGCTATGACGTCACACTATTGTTAAAAGTGTGGATTCGGAACTACGAATCTGTTACGCTGGTCACAAAGTGTGGATTCGGAACGACGAATCTTTAGTAAAGTGTGGATTCGGAATTACGAATCCACACTTTGAACACGTCGGACAATTGTTCTCCATAATGAGCATTAATAGGACCATCTGCGTGACAACTTTCCTTCCGTAATTTCCAATGCATCTTCACTGTCAGATTCTCCGCCGTCACTGCAAAAACTACTTTGAGTCAGAAACAAAATGGTTGTATGAACTATCCATGTTGACGTAAGGACCCTACAAACAAAATGACATGGTCGTACAGGTGTGGCGATACACATGCTAAACACACCACAATGCTTGATAACGTATAAAAGCCTCTAAAAACTCCCTCGTAAATTACCCTAATGGCCACGACTCGAGTACAGGAGATATGCAAGTCTTTTCATCTCCAATCACTGGACTGTTAATGACAATACTTCTGTTGACGCAATGGTTTAAGTCGGACAATACATTCGCAAGTGTGGGTTCTTAATTTACGAATTCACTCAGCGCTTTGCGCCTCTTGAAATCTTTAAATACGAATCCACACTTTCTCGTGTATTCTCCTTAACATATTGCCTGGAACAAGTTGCACGATAATTACCTTGTGTGACATCGTATTTAGAATATCTTATAAAGCCTTGCTTCTTACCTTGAAGACGTCATCCCTAGCATCCACCAGAGCCTGGTGGGCCAGCGTTGTCTTCCCAGTGGTCACTGCAGCGGTCAGCTGAGGCTTGACCGGCCGTTGTTTCTCCTCGTTCAGCTGGTCAGTCGGTATCCCAGCCCACTGGCGACTGCCCCGCTTGATGAGCGGCACATACTCATTGTCCTCCAATGGCAAGCCGGCTTTCTTGCGGCGAATCAGGGCGCTCGTCTTGAGACGTTTAGGATCAACACCTAGGAGAAACAAATGAGGTTGTGATGTACATTTGTTTTTAAAAGGAGAAAGATTCTCCTTAAATCAAAATGTCAGGCCTTCCTAATTTCTGTAATTTATATATTTCAGGCTACTCCAGTCAGTCAGTAAGCTGTTTGCAGACTTAGAATTATATTTCCGCACATTGTAAATTCATACTTGTTCTGCTCTGTTTGTGCCTTCATTTCTGGCACAAATTCCTGAAAGCAACCAGAATTATCCTGGTCTCAGAAAACTTAACAAACGTCAAACTAAATGTTAAGCACTAGCCAAGAAGACATGCGGAGAAAATAAACATGCACTGTACAAAAAAAAATTCTTTTACAAATAAATTCTTTGGCTGTAAAAACTATTTAATTAAGGCCAAATTTCATGGCTCTACTCACAGTAAACGAAAAGTCCTTGCTTGTTAAAGCAGGGAATTCGTAGTTAGCACATTTGAAGAGCTAGCAAGCAATTTAAGCTTTTGCACATGTGTGCATCCCCTGCCTAATGTTTATGTGCTTACAGGATAAATGTTGAATCTGTGTGTTTGGCTTGTAAGCACAGACTAGTGATCACATGCACAGAATTCTATGGTTAGCAAAGCCAACAATTAGGGCCCTGATTTGGCAATTTTTCCTCATAAAAGATAAAACATTTTGGCCTGTGTACGCATTCATCACTCTCTAACAGTGACCATTGGGCTTGGTAAAAAGGTTAAAAAACGTGGTTATCCAAGTCCATCTGTTTGTGTCTTCATTTCTGGGACCAATATCCGACACCAACCAGAATTATCCTGATCTCAGAAAAATTAACAAACGTCAAACCAAATGTTAAGCACTATAGCCAAGAAGACATGCGGATTAAATAAACATGCGCTTTACAATAAAAATTCTATTACAAATAAATTTTAACTAAACTATGTAATTAGGCAAACAGGTTGGCAAACGGGTTGGCAAGCTGATTTGGCAAACGGGTTTCTTATGAATTATTCTTACGTCCCACTTCCACCTCATCGACGGTCAGTAGCGAGTCAAACATCAACAGCAGTCTCTCTGACGTACTGGCAAGCTCCTGGACAAAATCTGAACCCAGAGACTTGGCCGAGTCCTGGTTGAAAAGAAAAGGAGTGGACATTATTAACAGGGACCAAATTCATGAAACTGTTAATAACATGGTTTAACATTTGTTGTCACATAGACCATTGGTAGTGAACATATCACATTAACTTCACAGGCATGACAGGAAGAGTTTGCTACAGTGGAACTTTGCTATACCGAACAATGCTATACCAAACATTTAGCTATACCGAACATCGTCCTTGGCTCCCGATTTTTGTGTACAAAATGTACCGAACACTGCTGTTAAAAAAATGTCAGCAGAAGAGTGACAAGTGGCTATTATTTGCCCAAGGAATAGAAGGGAAAGCCACCCATTGCTGTAGGTAGTAAGCTCAAAAACTTTGTAAAATACATAATTCAATAGTCGGCACGTGTTCAAAGTCGTCTTTCAGTAACTACAAGGGCGTGCAGGGTAAAGTTATGAAGGGCGCTAATTATTGAGAAGTGAGTATCACAAATGGGCCATGTTTTTTTCGACTGTAAACTTGAAAAATTGACTCTCCATGGCAAAATCTTGGTGACTCACTGCATTGTGAATCGCCTGAATTATTTGATCGATTAGATGAATCTTTTGAAAAGGACAGTTAGATGATGTTGGGCCCATACCTTCAGGTTCTGTGTGTTAGCCTCCACACCGTTGATGTAATCCTTCCTCCTTGTGTCTTCGTTCTCGCACAGTGACTCCAGTTGGTTGCGGTTGTGGGGATGGCCCAGAGTAGGGCGCAGTAAGATCTTATGCTCGGACTGAACAAACAATACAATACAACATGAGATAATAACGCCTTCAGATCCTGCTTATGTGTTTATTGAAAGCAATGCAGAGGTCTGGTTACTTTCTGCTGAATCGTCTGAACTTGAGACCAATTAATATGGCAACTGTCTTAAAAGACCTCTTTGGTGAAAAACCAACACATTGTATTCAAAGTCAACACGGGTGCGAACTATAGTTAATCATAGTTCGACAAATTTCGCTCGAACGAAGGATGGTTGAACTACTCTAGTCGACTGTTTGCAACCAGAGCACCAGGCACGGTGCCATCACTGGTTACCAATAGCCGCAGGCCTTATAAAGCACAACGGGGAGCAATGACTTTCGACCATCGTTTGACTAGAGGCTTTCGCGCATTGCTATTAGTGCGCAGGCATTAGTTACGTCATGAATAAACCACTAGTCGACTAATTGACCTTTTCCCCCCCCCTTTTTTTCCCTGAGCAAACCCATTGCATTATAATAATAATAATAACGGAGTCTTATATGGCGCATGTATCTACCAACAATTAGGTACTTATAGAACTATAATTCATAATGTAATCTTTTCCTTTACTTTGCAGCCGCTGTTGTCATTGGTTGATGACTAATAAATACCACACGAACTATCAACTAAAGAGTTAGACTTATTGATGACAACAGCGACAGTCCAGACTCTCTGGCACGCTCTACCCCTCCCAATGGCTCACGTCAACTGCTCGGCTCCTGACTGTGAGGCATCCTGGCCTAGCAACACACCCCCAGAGGTGCTGCTCGCCTTGATCAACCTACACGCCCGCACCGCCCACCCAACCATTCCTGCCCCTGCACCTACTCCCGCCTCATGCGCCGCCAAAGTGGAGAAGGTCAGACGACCTACGGTCATGGCTGCCGGCACGAGTGAAGAATGGTCCTACTTCGAGCTACGATGGTCCGAATACAAAGAAGCCACACATCTCACAGGAACCGATATAGTCTACCAACTGCTTGAGTGCTGCGACGACCGACTCAGGAAAGACCTGACCAGAACATTCGGTGCCCTGACGTCGCAGGATGAACCGACCATCCTCAAAAACATCAAGAGCTTGGCAGTTTGCCGAGAGAACATCATGGTGGCTCGTGTGCAGCTCCAGCAAATGCGACAGGACCGCGACGAGCCAGTGAGGGCCTTTGCCGCCCGCCTTCGTGGCCAGGCTAGCGTCTGTAACTACAAGAAGGACTGTACGTGCTCCCTAGTCGTTGACTTCAGCGACATCATAGTCAGGGACACTCTCATCCGTGGACTGGAGGATGAGGAGATCCGCCTGGATGTCCTCGGACAATCCAAACAGGACATGCATTTGGACCAAGTGCTTCAATTTGTGGAAGCGAAAGAGAGTGGCAAACGCTCTGCCGGCCGACTTATCGAGGGTGGTGCCACTGCCACTACGACTGCTGCAGCTGCCAGCTCCTACAAACGAAGGGAGAGATCCAAGCTACAGCCCCGCGACATTAAACTTCAGGTGTGTGACTACTGTGGCAAGGCGGGCCATGAACGTAGCAAACAGGAACGCATTAGGAAGTGCCCTGCGTACAATCACACATGCGCGAGATGTGGCATACTCCACCACCACGAGAGTGTGTGCCGCCAATCCCAGCGGAGACAGCAGCCAGCCACGCCCAAGGCACAGGAGTCACCTCACAATGCCACCGCAGTCTTCGAAACCCTGTGCTCTGTCGACGACGCCCCACCCATGGACGCGAATGCAATCACTCTAGAGCACCACATCTACAATCAGTTCTGCGATGCATGGGAGAGGCGAGGATCTGACCCCAACCCATCGTGCACGTCTCTCTCAAAGCAACTCCTGAGGATGCTCGTGACCTCGGCCTCCCTACCCCCCTGCTCAGCACCACCTCCTCAGCCACCTACCCTGCCATGGCTGACACTGGCTGCCAATCCTGCCTGGCTGGCACGAAACTCCTATCCAAACTGGGACTTGAAAGGAAACACCTCATCCCTGTCACAATGAAAATGAATGCTGCCAACAACTGCCGCATCGACATAGCAGGTGCCCTGGTCCTCCGCATCTCTGGCACCTCCCAATCTGGAGAGACACTCGAGACCCGGCAGATAGTATACTTCACCGACTCGTCCGACCGGCTGTTCTTATCTAAGCAAGCCTGCGTCGCCCTGGGCATGATCTCAACCAGGTTCCCCACCATTGGCGAGGCAGTCAGGCCCGACAGTGCCAGCGTCGCATCCTCTGCCACCTCCCCGACGCCCACACCAGCAGCCTGCCTCACACCAACATGCGAGTGCCCAAGACGCCAGATGCCACCGTCTCCTCCAACAGCCCTCCCGTTCCCAGCCACTGAGGAGAACCGGGAGAAGCTTGAGACGTGGCTGCTGGAATACTACAAGTCGAGCACCTTCAATGTATGTGAGCACCAACTACTCCCCATGATGGCTGGCCCCCCACTGCGACTCATGGTGGACCCTGACGCCGGCCCGTCGCCTGTCACACACCTATCCCTGTCCCTGTCCACTGGCAGGACAATGTAAAAGCAGGCCTTGACCGCGACGTCCGCCTCGTCGTCATTGAGCCAGTCCCAGTCGGCACACCTGTCACATGGTGCCACAATATGTTAATCTGCCCCAAAGAGTCAGGCCAGCCCAGACGGACGGTTGACCTCCAGTCACTCAATCGTCACGCTGTTCGTGAGACCCACCACACACAATCACCATTCCACCAAGCACGTGCAGTTCCTCCCCAGACTCGCAAAACCGTGTTCGATGCATGGAACGGGTATCACAGCATTGCCCTAGCTGAGGAGGACCGCCACCTCACCACATTCATCACACCTTGGGGCCGCTACCGATACTGTGTCGCCCCACAGGGTACATCGCCTCCGGTGATGGCTACAGCCGCCGCTTTGATGAGATTGTGTCTGACATCCCGAAGAAGACCAAGTGCGTGGATGATACCCTGATATGGTCTGACTCCATCGAGGAGGCCTTCTTCCAGGCAGTTGAGTGGCTCGACACTTGTGGCAGACATGGCGTCACCTTGAACCCCAAAAAGTTTGCCTTCGCCCAGATGACTGTCAAGTTTGCTGGCTTTGAGATCACCCCAACCTCTGTACGCCCTGCCCTGAGTACCTTGAGGCGATCCAGAATTTCCCAACGCCTCGTAATATCACAGACGTGCGCAGCTGGTTCGGGCTTATCAACCAGGTCTCCTACGCCTTCGCCATGACTGACCGCATGCTGCCCTTCCGCAAACTCCTCAAACCTGGTACCCCCTTCTCGTGGACCGATGAGCTGGACTGCCTATTCGAGGAATCAAAGGCCCTCATCGTCAGCGAAATCCACAAAGGGGTGGAGATATTCGACAAGACCAAGCCGACCTGCCTTGCAACTGACTGGAGCAAAGATGGTCTTGGATTTTGGCTGCTCCAGAAGCACTGCGACTGCTCCTCCTCAAAACCCTTCTGCTGCAAGACTGGTTGGAGGGTGACTCTGGTCGGGAGCCGCTTCACTTCAGGTGCCGAGTCCCGCTACGCCCCAGTGGAGGGGGAGGCCCTTGCTGTCATCGATGCACTTGACAAGGCCCGCCACTTTGTCCTTGGCTGCTCTGACCTCATAGTGGCGGTGGATCACAAGCCCCTCCTGAAGGTGTTCGGTGATCGCTCACTCGAGGACATCCCAAACCCTCGCCTCCGCAACCTCAAGGAGAAGTCACTGCGCTACCACTTCCGCATCGTCCACATACCTGGTGCACGCCACGCTGCAGCTGATGGGGTATCCCGCCACCCTGTTGGTAAAGGCACACCGCTACAGCTCCCTGACGATGTCGCACCTGTGCTCCATGACCCAAGCGAACCAACGACCACTGTGCTGCCAAATGACTTCCTTACTGCTATCCGCACCAGTGGCCCAGACCCTGTCCAAGTATGCAGTCAGTCTGCCACCACAGCCGCTAAGGTGATCAAATCAGTCACATGGAACGATGTCCGCCTCGCCACATCCAGTGATCCCACCATGTGCAGACTGATTGAGATGATACAAGGGGGCTTCCCACTCTCACCGGTGACCTCCCCGTGAGCTCCGGCCATACCACCAGTTCCGTGAGAACCTGTCAGAGTTTGATGGCGTATGCCTTTACAATGACCGCATCATCATCCCTCGTCCCTCCGTGCCCGGGTCCTTGAAGCACTACACTCGGCCCACCAGAGCGTCACCATGATGTGCGCACGAGCTCAGTCCTCATTCTTCTGGCCAGGTATGACCCCGCCATCACCGACACACGGGCACGCTGCTCTCCCTGCAACCGTATGGCGCCATCACAGCCAGGCGCACCGCCCACGCCTCCCGTCCAGCCCGATTATCCATTCCAATGCATTGCCGCTGACTACTTCACCTACCGCGGCTGTCACTACCTGGTGGTGGTGGATAGGTACAGCAACTGGCCAATCGTCGAACAGGCAGCCAACGGCGCCAACGGACTCATTACTGCATTGCGCCGCACCTTTGTGACCTATGGAATCAGCGATGAACTGTCCTCAGACGGTGGCCCAGAGTTCACCGCCGGGGCCACCCGCGCTTTCCTCCGCAACTGGGGCGTATGTCACCGCATCTCATCCGTCGCCTTCCCAACCAGCAACTGCCGTGCTGAAGTGGGCGTCAAGACTGTGAAGCGCCTCATCACTGACAATACTGACGCTGAAGGCACACTTAACACCGATGAATTCCAGCGTGCCATGCTCCAGTACCGCAACACGCCCGACCATGACACACACCTCTCCCCTGCTATGTGTGTCTTCGGGCGTCCCATCCGTGACTTCATACCCATCCACCCTGGGAAGTACCACCCACACAGCACATGGCGGGAGACACTCACATCCCGCGAGGAGGCACTGCGCAACCGGCACATGCGCGCTGCAGAGCGTGTCAGAGCACACCCGCCCCTCACGCCACTGATTGTCAGCGACTGCGTGCGTATCCAGAACCAGACCGACCGCACCCGACCAAGTGGGACAAGACCGGGGTTGTGGTGGAGGTGAGGCAATTCGACCAGTATGTCGTGAGGGTTGATGGATCTGGTCGAGTCACCCTACGCAACAGGCGATTCTTGCGGAAGTACTTGCCTGTCGTTCCACGTGCGACCCTCCTGATGGCATCCGGCCCAACGCCTCCGCTGCCGGGTCGCATGAAGCTAGCCAGCACCCGAAACCTACCCTCTGGTGCAGGCCAACAACCAGTTACCGCAGGACACCTCTGCCACACCACCTGCGATGCTTCCAGCCGTCTCCCAGCCAACCCGCACCAACCATCCTCCAACCCCGGATGGCTTGGAACCGACTCCCACCTCACCTGTGACACCCACCGTGGCCACCGCGCGTCCACCCAATAGCCAGTCCCACCCAGGCTCCGTTCCCCGTGCACTCCGCGGCCTTCTGCCACACAATACTCCTGGTCTGAAGGAACACCTGGCCCCGACCGTGGATCTGCCACCCCTGGACCGCTCCTCGACTGCCCCTCGCCGCTCCACTCGCTTGTCACGACCGCCTGCCAGGCTTCGGGATGAACTATAGGACACCCATATACTCTGAACTTTTTTTTATATAGCCAAAGTTACAGCTACAGTTTACTTCCTATAACCTATGCTTATTCTTGTTTTGATCTTTGCTAATTGTTCATGTTCACGCCTTTGCAATCTGTGCTTTTCTTTAGGTTACTATAGTTATGTCTGTTACATTTTTGGAATCTTTTCTTCCTAGAATTGTTAGCCTTTGTTATTCCCAAAGACTTGGGGGGCATATAGAACTATAATTCATAATGTAATCTTTTCCTTTACTTTGCAGCCGCTGTTGTCATTGGTTGATGACTAATAAATACCACACGAACTATCAACTAAAGAGTTAGACTTATTGAGTACTCAAGGCGCTGGTAATTATGTCTATTTTTTTAAAGATAGGTAACTGAAGTTTATGAGAAATGTGAGACACATTATGTAGCATCTTTATAAAGGGTTTACAAGGTGCTGTGGCGCATAATGCAGCCACTGCCAGAAACACCAGGGCAAACCCTTCTCTTATTAGCAATAGGCCTAAGTTCATGTTTCTGGGTTCTTTAATGTGCATTACACAACACACGGGACCTACGGCTTTACGTCCCATCCGAAGGACAAAGCAATGATGGTAAAGTGCCTTGCTCAAGAGCACAAGCACCATGTTCCCACGGTCAGGATTTGAACACATGTACCACGGCACATGAGTCAAACACCATAACCATTGGACCACAGCACCCCAATGAAACCAAGAAATATTATGAAACAAAGAAATATTCATATGGTGTTTTATCAACCCAAACTTATGTTCATGTTTTGATCGCCTGTGAAATGGGCAATCCCCATGAAGCGGGCAACTTGCTGGCTTGAAGCCACCTCCCCATACAGCAGGTGAGGCCTAAGGCTCTTTCCTCAATCAACTACTTATAAGTTTTACGTGCAAATGTTAACACGTTGGTCATAAATTATGATCTCACCCTTTCTTTGTCCCATCTGCCCATGTTCTTCTTGAATCCCTCAGACACCTTGTACAGCGAGGTCTCAGATATCTTGAGGTGCTTGTCTAGTATCTCTCGGATCACCAGCGGCGGAACTCTGCCGTTGTAGATCTCAAGGCGTTCAAGCTGCTCTCGGAATTCTGAAATAGATTGTCAGCAATCTTCATAGACGTATCCGGGCACGTGATCACAGTACCCTGATGAGGCCCCCTTCAATGGAGAAACCATTGTGCATGCTATTGTACAAAGCAACTGCCCCGTGACGGATTTTCTGAACAATAGCTAGCACAATGCTTTCACCATGGAAGGGGGCCTTCGTGATAGATGAGATGGCATGCCCGGATTGGTCTATACCCTGGGTGCTTATGGGCTCCGTGCGCTAACAAAAGAGGGCGCAGTTTTGCCCCTGTTGAGAGCCCCTTGGACGCCAAGAAAGGATTAACCCTATAACCTTCCCAAATCCTCCAAAATGCTCTTTGCAAAATGGAGGATTTTGCAGGATTGAGGCTATCCGCTCCCTTCAGAAGTACCCCCTTACCGGCAAAGAGAGTACAGTTGGGGGTGACCGACCAACGCCATCTTGCCTGACTGCAATTCATTTGTCGCGAAGCGCGGCCACTGCGTGGACATAGTACAAATCCCCTTGCGTACTGTATTGGTTCACGCGCGAAGTACGCACAACTTTCTTTATCCTGAATGTGCACGAAACTAAGCCGTAGAGTCTTCGTGCGTGAGCGTCAGGCGTCGTCAGCACGTGAATACGTTCGAATTTAACTTGCGATGGTCTCCCAGACTAATCCCCGCCCCCAACTCTCCTTTTCTGGGTACTTGTGCACGGGGCCTTCGGCTACACAGCACAACCTACCGTTCCAGCCATGTCATTCCAGAAGCCAATTTCACAATAACAATCTGCGACGTTATAACTCCATGATAACATTACACATTTTTTTGTAACATTGTGCAACAAATTACGGCCCATTTCAGACAGTTACACAGTGCTGCATAAGGCCATTATTTATGCAACCAATAATTTCTCTATCTTATGCAGTCATTTTAAGCCCGGTTCATATTCGGCGCGAAAGCGAAAGCGAATGCAAATTTGTGACGTCATGGCAAGTTTTCACGCTGCAAATTTGTAAAAGTTGAACATTTTTCAACTTGGGCGAATTTCGCAGCGAACGTGCCATGACGTCAAATTCGCTTCGCACTCGCATTCGCGTGAAGTATGAACCGGGCTTCAGGTGGTACAACCTATGGCAATGTGACTGCACACAGATGATTTTTGAGTTCACCATTTCCAAGCTACTCAAAATTGGTAATCCATTCACAGTTTTTTTGGGGGGAGGGGAGGGAGTAATGAAATGCTGGTTTAACTGCAGGTGAATGTTGAGAGTTTTGGGCTCAGTGCACAAGTACCCCCTCAACGGTAAGGAAGGGAGAGTTGGGGGAGACCGCTTAGAGTGACATTCGAACACATTGTCGACGACGCCTGATGCTCATGTGATGACACTATGGCTATGTGCACATTCAACATAAAATTAGTTGTGCGTACTTGGTGCTATACACGCGCGAACCAGTACTGTGCGCACGCGGTGTGTACGGTCCAAGGGGCTCTCAAATGTGGTAAATATGCGCCCTCCCTTGTTTGCGCACGGAGCCCATAGCCCTACTCTGAAGAAAGTAAGACTCAACTTTTTTTTTAAAGGGAAAATACAACATTTGCAAACATCAAAAAATAAAACTACCAAATCATTTTGAAATACCTTGCTGGACTGTTAGTGAATGACAGTGTAAAGCATCCTGTAAAATCATGGCACCTGGTATACTGTCATTTTCAAGAAAAGTGGTATTTTGTATCAATTTCCAACGCTGGTCGGCCGATCAGCGTTGGAAAAAACTGGTTTTTTTTTCAAAAACTGGCCCCAATTGACCATCGCACTTGTTTGCGATCGATTACACACCTATGAACGGGTACAAGCCAGGTAGACTGGTTCCCTGACCTTACAATTCCCCAATGTATGTAAACTGCTCTGTTTCTTCTTATATGGAGTCAGGGAACCAGACTACAGGAAAATGATTGTTTTTCTTGATTTTTATAGCATTTTTGAACCCAAAACCGCAAAGAAGTCAGTGTAACTATATTTGCTATATATTTCCAACCCCCCAATTCCATCCATTTCTGAAAATTACAGCAAAAGCAAATGATTTATATTCCCTTTAAACGTTGGTTGAAACTAAGTCAAATTTTGTGACATAACTTGTAAAACTACGTAAACCGAAGCCTTAAGGACTGTTTGGGCTATGCATACGACAGAGCACAGAATGCAAAAAAATGTGACCCACAACAGAGGTGTGAGTGACCACTGATAAAAATAGCTGAAAACAGCTGAAAAAGGTGTTAAAAAGCTGAACTTTGGAAATCTCCTATACATTTGTACACAGCAAGTGAGGGAAAAAGCTGAAATCAAAAAAAAGAAGCTGAAATCAGCTTTAAAGCTGAGATTTCACATCCCTGCCACAAGTAACATGAAGTAAACGTGGGTCTGATTTGTTACCTTGTAGACACTGATTATGATACTCCTCAGCTTGGATGAAGTAGGACTGTAATTTGGCTACGACTACGTCTGCACACAGCTCAAAGGTCTCATGTATGGCCTGTGGTCTGGTGGGTGGCCGCAATCCCTTCTGACGGTAGTACAGCTGCAAAAATCCAAAATATTTGTGTGTAATACATAAGTACGATGGATTTTTAAAAACACTCATCTTAAATCCGAATCTACTTTCTTACAAGAGGCTTTAAAAAAAATCATTTCTCAAAAGAAAAACAGACTACATAATTCAATTGATCTTTTACATCAGCAATGACAGTTGGCTAGGATGGCATTTGAATGTTCAAGTAAAACCTAAAATAATGGTCTTCCCATTGAGCCCACATTTTCTAAAACTCTTTTAAGATTGCTGGATGATTTAAAAGATGAACAATAAATCCACGCCAATTTTTTTTTTCCATACAAGCCTGTCCAATAGACCATTATCGTGTTGCGGCCATTTGTATTTTTCCCATTCAAATCAACATAACCAAAGCAAGGCTGGAGGGAAAAATAGTCTGGTTCTTTGTGTGCAAACAAAATTATCATTCAGTACTGTTATTGGATACAGGGAACATGACTGCAATGGTGGCAGCATGATAAAGGTCTATACCAAATCTACAAGATGTGGTTTGTCAAACATTTGGTTTTTTTAGGAAGCAGGTGGCAAGATGTTTGAAACCAATCACATTTTTCTCAGTGAACAATTGCATTCGAACTTTTAGCATTTGCTTTCCAGGCAACTGTAATGACATTATCTTAAATGAAAATATTGAAAAGACCAACAAACAAATAACGACATCAATCTTAAAGGGAATATACATCATTTGCTTTTACTGTAATTTTCAGAAATGGATGGAATTGGGGGGTTGGAAATATATAGCAAATATAGTTACACTGACTTTTTTGAGGTTTTGGGTTCGAAAATGCTATAAAAATCAAGAAAAACAATCATTTTCCTGTAGTCTGGTTCCCTGACTCCATTTAAGAAGAAACAGAGCAGTTTACATACATTGGGGAATTGTAAGGTCAGGGAACCAGTCTAGCTGGCTTGTTCCCGTTCATAGGTGTGTAATCGATTGCAAACAAGTGCGATGGTCAACTGGGGCCAGTATTTGAAAAAAAGCCAGTTTTTTCCAACGCTGGTCGGCCGACCAGCGTTGGAAATTGATACAAATATACCACTTTTCTTGAAAATGACAGTATACCAGGTGCCATGATTTTACAGGATGCTTTACACTGTCATTCACTAACATTCCAGCAAGGTATTTCAAAATGATTTGGTAGTTTTATTTTTTGATGTTTGCAAATGTTGTATTTTCCCTTTAAAAAGTTTACTACATGATGAAAATATATAAACCTTACAATTTTTTCACAATTTGACTTAAAATAAAGAAGGTAGCAAATACAAACCATCTATGAACACTACGGGGGATTTCGGTTCCACCTGCTTTTGGCATGCATATTCATGAAAGTTTAAAAGTCCTACTTTCACAGCCCTTGAAATTCAGTGATGTCAGGCACATTTCGACCACAAGACAGGCCCGGATTATCCAATAGGCACAGTAAGCACTGTACCTAGGGCCTACGAAAAATTCGGGGGCCTACGAAAAAATACCGCAGTGTGCCATAAAAGGTATTATAGGCCTACCCACACACACATCCACACGCAGAAAAAAGTTTTTAAAAAGTTTTAGGGTCTCTCTCCAAATTTTGGATTTCACCAACTCACGCTGTACAGCATGTAGGCACACATGTAGGCCCTACGTATTCAATTTACGTTTAAAGTCTGCCGTTCTGAAGCACGGTGCCAACAATGGGCGTAGATCGGTGGGGGACATGTTGTTTCCTAGGGCCTGCGAAACACTTTAATCCGGGCCTGCCGTGAGGATCCATTTTTGGACCATAAGGAGTTTGAGAAAGATAAGCAAGGTGTTGTCCCCCTAACATCAGATGTGAGAGGAAACCGCGGTCCATCATACTTACGTCTGCAGTCATCAGCAGTCCTTCCAATGCGTCCTGCAAGATTCGTCTTATCTGCGCTAGGAAGTGCCTATTTGTCAAAAGCAAGAAGGTTAAACCGGGCTGGCACCATCCGCCAACATTTTTTCTCTCACCTTGCAAAATTACATTAGATACAAAACAAAGTCTTGAAAGGGGCCAGTCACGTTTGCAATGTTTCCTCAATAATTATTTGTCATTACTCTGGCAGCCCACTATTTATTTTACCTCTGAATCAGCATGTAGACTAAAGCTCAAGTGAAAGTAAAGATCTGTGTTTGAAGTTAGTTATGGATGGATAAAAGCAAGTCCGTTTTCACTGAAAATTGAAATAAATTTTCAATTTAAAGAACACAAATCCTTTTTTAGGTTTACTTCAGTTACAGGAGAGAGAATTTGGATAATGACTTACGTCTCTCGCTCTGGTCTATCACCAAAGACGTAATATTTTGGATCAAACTTGAGGTGGCTGTGTTTGTTGCGCTGTACCCTGCATTACAAATCAACACAAACAAAAGCAAATCATTCAGTTAAAGGGTCCATGCAATGGAACTATTTTAATGCAATCCTTCAAAATGCACCTTTGTGTCCCATTTAACGTTATCTTCAATATATGTTTTGCCATTTTCTAGGGTATTTTGGAGGGTATTTTTGGTGCCTTTTTGGTTTTTATTCTAATGTGAATTTCCATACTCATGAGCAAAACTGTGATGTCATTCCTGGCAGAAACCTCCATGTTACAGCTATTTCAGCACAAAAAGTTGCTAGAATATCGGATATTTTTTCCTGTCGTAAATTTTCTTTTCTTTGGTGATTCGTTGTTGTGTTAGTACATGGCAGTAAGCGAGTGAGCAAACTTTTCTCACAGATATTTTCAAAGAGCAAATTTGAACAGAACACCCCTAAACTGAACAGTGTCTTCCTGAAATGACATCACAGCAACAGCGCCCTCATTTGTCAGGAAAAGTATGGGAAATTTTTAATGTTTAAAAAGGAGTGTACTTTTCAATAAAATTAACCAAAAAGGGATGTCAAATAGTTTTCATACATTTAAGAGGAGTAGAAAGTTGCACAAAATATGTTCCCAAGTAAAATTCATGTCATGGGCCCTTTAAGCAAAAAAAAAACCATAAGGCAAACAAAAAAATAATTCTGCTTCCGATTACATGACATTTGAAAATTGGGTAGGTAGGTAGGGAACTTTTTTTTTTGGCATTTTTTTGTGTTGATCATATGTGACCTGCCATAGCATAATGAGGAATAACCCCCACCCTTGACTTTTCACGTTATGTACATCATGTTGAAGTGCAAACCTTAAGCTTTCCATTGATACCAAATTTGTTTCTGTACCTTATTTTATTCCAAAGATACGACGCAGGAACTTCAACAGTGTCCTGCCAAGTTTCGCTAACCTCATTTCGAAAAAAAACCGCTTTGAAGAAAAGACACACATTGCGCCACCAACGGCAGTGAAAAATGTTCTTCAGTTTTTCCACTTTGGTGGATATTTTTTTCCCCAACAAAAATGCATAGTGTGAATCTTGGATACTTTGGCTACTCAAAAATACAAAACAATCAATATCGAATTTGACATGATTTTTTCTATTATATCTGACTTCAGGCATCGATTACTAAAAAATAAGGTTTTTGGGGGACACTCCTCATTTTGCCTCAGTAGGTCACATATGTAGGTGCCTACGTCTAGTCAAGGGTAAAAGGTAGTAATTTATGGTTGGGTTTTTTCCCCTCATTTTCCCCCCAGAAAACATTAGGGTAGGGGCTGTCAAAACAGGGTAGGTAGGGTAACCAGAAGCAGAACAATTATTTTTTTTGGCCTTACCATCCAAGTAGATATGCAATGTATAATGCATATGAGTGATTGACAGCCAACTCTGGCTGGAACATTTCTGCTTCGGGGCTCCGTGATATTAGGACCCAGAACACACACCTAACTGTTTAAGTCTTCTACAAGAGTCATCTCCTATCATCCACTCACCCTGAGGCACTTCTCCTAGGATTACCGCTCTCCACACCCTGCCCCATGCCCTTCCTGGCCGGCTTCATTCGGTCCTTGTCTGCTAGGGTCTTGACCTGCAGGCCCCCCCGCCCCAGGCCCCGGGCCTTGGCCTCCTCTGTCTGTATGGTGGACTGTGTGCCTGGGGGTCTGATCACCCCTGGGGTGTGGGGTGCGTCGGCCAGTGTGTCGCCCTCCCCGCTCAGCTTCACTTTCATCTTTTGGGACCTGTATCAGATGGACTTTGTCAGTGTTTATCGCCGGTATCCTCGGCATGAAATGACGGGGATTATTTCTAATTCCCCAGATCAGATACCAGCCCGTCTCTGGTTGCTCCTCCCCAGCCAATACCCATTATACTCCAGGGTGGGGAGTGGCAAATTGTGGTAAAGGGGCTGGCCCAGGGACACAATATCAAACCCCTGGCCCTCTAATCAAGCACCACGTCCAGGGCCCAATTTCACGGCGCTGCTAAGCACACAAATTTGCTTGGCACAAAAATAGCCTGGCTTATAAAAGTAAGTTAGCCAGCCAAAACTCCACGTCATGTATATTGTTATTAGTATTCAGCTGTTATTTGCTTAGCATGAAAATCACATGGAGTTTTGGCTGGTAACCTACTCTTATAAGACAACCTATTTTTGTGCTAAGCAAATGTTTGTGCTTAGCAACGCTGTGAAATTGGCCCCAGCTCCCCTTTGCTTCAAGGACACAACTACAGATTCTATTTTTAAAAAGGTGACTCTACCACCAACAGGCTTTAAAAGTCATGCAATGGCAAAGTCTTTTTTAAAAATCAATCGGGTGGCTGTTTTGACCATAAATAGAAATGAATTGTTTGAAGTTGTGTTGAACAATTAAAAAATATTGAATTGTGCTCTTGGAAAGAATTTCACACTGGGCCACCACTCATATTCCATAATATGAACTGAAAAGTACCAAAAGTTGTAAATCTGATGAAGAAACACTATTTAAGGAGTGCAAAAATTCTTAAAATACTTTAACTTTTTCTGTCATGGCCCGTAGACTTAGTGCAGGAGGTCTGAGTGGTGGCCCAGTATGGAATTCTTTCCGTGCTCTTTTTTTTAGGGGGGTGACAAAAGTTATGGCTCTGACACAGAGCTGTATAGAAGTGGTCGTATTGAGTTTGGAAGCATTTTGAAGTTGCTGATTTACTCTTTTTAAAAAACATTAATTTCAAAAAGTGAATTTTTTTACTTTACAGCCAGTTGATGTTGGATGGTCAGAAATATTTGGATCAACTCACGTCAGTATGTTCTTAATGAGCGACACCGCCGAGTCCTCAATCTGAGGTTTGGCGGCCTTCAGCGTCGTCAAGGTAACCGTGGTCGTCAGGGCCGTTGACCCTTGACCTGTCTGTTGTGTTGGCGGTTTCTCCTCTCCAGTAAAGGCCACCTTGGCGCTCTGGGTGGGCAGGCCCGATTTCTTGGCCGGGGAGTCTATGAGGAAGGTCGGGTGACGGAGGCAGTTGATGTACTTGCTGCGATCGTCGAAGGCCTGGAAGATGAGCTTGAGACTGTCCAGTAGCTGGGTGGGCGTGATTTGCTGTTGGGGAGTGGAGACACAATAAAATAATAGCTTTTCTGTCTACAAGAGCTCTAATTTCTTTCAAGTTTGGGGGTTCTAGTAATCTTTGGTAAATACATTGTTGCTACCAGACTTTTGTGCAATTTCATGGCAGCTCTTTTTGTCGTATGTAGTACGCGTGCATCCGAAAATGGACCGTATTTATCCGCAGAAATAGCACATGAGCACCACTTCCCCCCATTTTTCAGGGGGGAAATTTTACAAGATCCACAAGAAATTGTTGCAATAGTGTTTTGAGGTGATACTTATTCCGTGTAATAACACGCTCTTGCGACAGATGATCACGTACCCAATGTACAGCAACAAAATATAGACCCTAGACTAGGTTCAACTAGTGTGGGATATTTGGAAAGCTTTGGGGGGGGGGGGGTAACTGGTTGCAGGAAAGACTCCCTCTGGTTCGGGGTTGTGCTGTTCATGGTACAAGCTTGTTTGTGTACAAAAAATAAATGTGTTAATATCCATTTTTTTTTAAACATCCATTAACAGTATCAAGCAGTATTATGGAGTAAAATGTATTACATGAGGAGGAGAGTTGTATACTTTAAAGTGGCAGATCTAGGGAAGGGGGCTCGGGGGTTGCAAATCCCCCAGCCCGCTTCAGCTGCTGACTAATTTTATGATCATAGTAAAATGGGCCAACAAATAATATATGGAATGCTTAAGTTCAAAATGTATTGTCAAATTGCTTTAGAAAGCAGAAGAAAGCATCATATATTTCAATTTAAAAAAAAAAAAAAAAATTGGGGGGGGGGGGGGGAAAAATGCCCCCACCCCCTCAACTCCCCCTTTTCCTGAAAGCTAGATCCGCCCCTGGCTAGACTACCAGATAAGTTGAAAATTCATGCAGAGAAAAAAAAAATGATTTTATTAAAGAACATATTTCAGCAATGTTGATTTACAACTTTACAAATGGCCAAAAACAAATCTGCTAGGGGACATTTCCATTGCATGCAACAAAAATTGCATGCAAAAAAAAAGCCCGAACAAATTGGCCTCTCTGTGGTGACCTTTTGATGGCGAATTATCTGGTGAATAAGCCAGTTTTGGTATCTCGATGAAGTAGTCCAGGTCAAAGGCATAGCTGCCAACTTTTCAAAATCGCAATTAGTAATCAACCCGCGCGGTCATTTTCAACTGCTCGTTTTATCAAAAGCTTTACCAACATCGAGTACATACATGTGCATACCCTTCTTGTTGTGAATAATAATGTACTGTAGGCCAAAAGATAATTACACAAAAAAAAAAAAATATTTTTTTTGTTAAATTAATTTTGTTTTAATGTCCGTATTTGTTTGTTGAAGTCAAATAAATAATAACAATAATAACATGTGCGCATATTTTTTTTGAGATGCATGCTATCGACGTGGAGTTTCGAGTTCGTATCATGTTTTTACAAACAATGATTTAGGGCCACCGCATGCAATAGAAATATCCCGCCAACATGCCTTGCAAACGCATGCATTCTGGACGTTGTGACAAACTCAAATTCTAATACCAATTATTCCAACCATACTCTTTTTAAATTCCATGATAAAAATCTCGCACTGATGGGTCTCATCCCGGCAATAAGCGACCAAATGTGCTCACGATCGTCACTGAAAAGTACTCACAATCACATACAGTACACACAACCACACATCCACGAGATGCACACAAATGACACACCATTGAAAAATATTTTTAGTCTGGTCCTCAAGCACTCCACTGCGCACACTGCATTAATGTGTATCAGGTGCTTGACGGCATTGCTTATTAGACTTGTCACCAGTCCATTCATTATCGCGACATTTCGCCAGAAGTTTTCGGTCAAAAACATTTTTTTTTTTTCGTTAGGTAGAAAATGGGAAATTCGTAATGTTTTAGTGGCAAATCGTATTTTCGTAATTTAACAAACCATTCGTAATAATTACGAAAAATTCGTAATAGTTGGCAGCTATGCATAAAATTGCTGACGGGATAAAATTGCTGACGTTATGAAGCGCCATATTACGCAGACACCCATTCTGCTTGTAATTAACATGCGAGCGTCCCGGGTCCGTGCACATTCATGCGCCTTCGATAAGCAATCGATTATCCTGAATGACCCCTGATCCATATCATTGTGTGCATGCGCAGTTGAAATACCAAACCGGCTTATTACTCCCACAGAAAACATGTGATATCAGACTCATTTTTCCAGAGCAGGCGAGAAAGGCAAGACAAATGTGACCTGTTCTGTCAAAAGCAGACGCTTCTGGGCAGAGGTTGAAATTGAGATAGGGCAAAAAAACGCTGTGGGGGTGATTTTTTTCGATTTTCTAATTTTTGCATATTTGTAATCCTGAACATGTCTAAAATATACTATAAAAGTTTGAAACCCTTATTTGAACTCCAAATATAGTTTTTTTTGATGATTTGTTAAGGTGTATCAGTTGAAGAAATTACTGTTTTGTGGCGTTTGTGGCCATTTTCTCCGTTTTCTACTTTTCGACACAATGAACTTCAAAATAGCATAACTCTGCCCAGGAATGACCGGTTTCAAAAATTAAACCACCTATTGAAAGGAAAAAGAACATATGTTAACAATATGCAAAAATCTCATTTTTGACCTTATGCCCAGAAAAGTCTGATTTTGACAGAACAGGTCACAAATGGCAGGATACCAACCTCTTTATCCAGGTTAGGTTTCTCGCAGGCGTCCACACGTCTCTCCAGCACATTGAGGTGATGCATGAGGGCCTGGGCCTGGGCGTTACTCTCGGCGACCTCCGACTTGATCTTGACCTGGGTGTTGGTCAGCCAGCGGGTCAGCTTCTCAATGAAGGTCAGGTCAAACAGGTGGTGCTTGAACCTAAACACAATCAACAAACATAAAGAAGACGTAATAATCAAGGCTCTTGGAATTCCACTTTGTGATCTTGGAGTTGTTTTTTTACTAACCGTCCTAGTGTGAAGTCAATATGTAAACCCGTTAAAACCCTGCAGGTCAGGTACAAGTGAAGGGATACGAAGAGTTATGAAGAGTTATTATATGAAGAGTTATTGAACGTAACTGTCCCACAAAGAGTCACGTTCTGCACAAAAACAATACTGGAAAGAGCAGTGAAGCGTGATTGAATCTGCCTGCTTGTGCTGAGCTTAACCACAAAAAAGAATTTGGGCGATTCACAATGCAGTGCGCCACCAAGAGTTTGCCACGGAGAGTCCATTTTTCAACTTTACGGTCGACAAAACATGGCCCATTTGAATGAGTGTCAGTAGACAACTTGAGCTAATTTGTTATAGATAGGGCATAGCGTTTAGCTGCCTTACAAAAAAAACCCACCATATTGATAAAAGAAAAGAAAAGGGCAAACATTTACTTGAATCATACGCTTACGAAACTACTGACCGGAAAAACTAACAAATTCAAATGTCTCATGCTGTAAATTTGTCGTCCATCTCCCACAATGCACTGGGAAAAATGAACTCTCCGTGGCAAACTCTTGGTGGCGCACTGCATTGTGAATCGTCCAAAATTGTGCATGAATTTAAAGTGTTATCCATACTCCAAGTCTACCTCAATGGAATCTGAAGTGCGTGGGCTAGCTCTATGGGCAAAAGTGGGTTTGCGAACCTACAGGGGTTTTGAAGTGCAGAAGACTAGCTGGAGGGCTAATCATAATAATAATAATATTAATAACTGTATTTATATAGCGCTTTTTGCCAGAGGATACAAAGCGCTGGGGGAGAATGCAACCAAAGCCAGGTAAATGAAGTATATGAACATATGAGACCCATTATGTAGCACCTTTTTGCTAGGTGCTGCGGCGCATATTGCTGCCACTGCCAGAAACACCGGGGCAAACCCCTTCTCTTAGCGACAAGTGTATACTGGGATCTTTAACGTGCATTACACAACACACGGGACCTACGGCTTTACGTCCCATCCGAAGGACGAAGCAATAATGGTAAAGTGCCTTGCTCAAGAGCACAAGCACTATGTTCCCACGGTCAGGATTCGAACCCGTGTACCACGGCACACGAGTCGAACACCGTAACCATTGGACCACAGCGAACCAATGCATGCCTGCAATGTGTTCCTCTATAGTCCATACTTGTTTTTCGTCCCTACACTCCTCGGTTTTCTTACCTGTCTTCAAATTTGTTAGCAATGTCCAGCGCCTGTTCCAATCTCCGTGCCTCCATGCCCTCAAGGTCAGCCATGACGAAGCCCTCAGCCGAGTCTATCTTGATGGCCAGTTTCTCCAACTTCTTCTTGTAGGAGTCGATCTCCTCGGGGGAGAAATTGCCGCCGTCAGAGAACAGTCTGCACAAAGGATGGAAAGTAGTATATAAATGTACTATACCTTATACATTTTGTGGGGGTCCACTCACAGATTTATCATAGTCTTGAGATATTTCAAACTTTTGTCTTTCAAACTATTCCGAATGGAGCTATTTAATGCCTTTGCCACCCTACAAAGCTGAACGCTCAAACTAAGACCCTCCATTTCGAAAAATGGCCACCAAGGCCACCACAGACAAATTCAGGGATGGCACTTTATCTAAGCTTTAATGATTGGGTATACAATGGAGTGTGGCGTAGTGGTTTAGGGCAAGTGTGGCCTAGTGGTAAAGGATATATGACTCACGATCAGAGGGTCAGGGCTGGTCATATGTTGTGTCCTTGGGCAAGCCACTTCACCGCCACTTGCCTCTCTCCACCCCTGAGTATATCTGGGTACCGGCATTAATTGGGGAGTAACCTGCGATGGACTAGCATCCCACCCGGGGGAGTAGAAATATTCTCAGTCGTTTCATGCTACTGAAACAAGAGATAAACGCCGGCCTGACGGGCCACATTGGCCTGTGACAGATTTTACTTACTATAAAATGGATGTGTGCCAAGTTTTATACTTCATAAAGTGCAAAACCTTCACAGTTATATGCTGGACTACACTAATTGACCAATAACAACCTTGATATAGGCGTGGTCATTGGTATGGACATTTCCATCAGGTAATAGGAAGTGTTATTTGGAAATGGCTTTGTTGGAGAATGACTACTATTAATTACAGCTTGATCCTTAAAAAAAAAGCCAAACGTAAGTTCTAGGAACAATTTGTCTGCTTTTATACTCACTTAGGACAACTGTAAGTTCGAACACAAATCGTCTTGAGGTTCCCACTTACTTGAACGACTTGATGAATCTAGCGTTGGATTCTCTAAGCATCTGCAGCGTGTCATCCAGGTACTGACGGAACTGCCTGAGTGAGACACGGATGACGTCCATGTGAGTCTCTACCTTGGTGCTGACCTGATGTGACAAGGCTACAAGACTAAGGGACACAAAGAAAGAAAAGAACAGATTACTGACGGAACTGCCTGAGTGAGACACAGATGACATCCATGTGAGTCTCTACCTTGGTGCTGACCTGATGTGACAAGGCTACAAGGCTAAGGGACACAAAGAGAGAAAAGAATAGATTACTGACGGAACTGCCTGAGTGAGACACGGATGACATCCATGTGAGTCTCTACCTTGGTGCTGACCCGATGTGACGAGGCTACAAGGCTAAGGGACACAAAGAGAGAAAAGAATAGATTACTGACGGAACTGCCTGAGTGAGACACAGATGACATCCATGTGAGTCTCTACCTTGGTGCTGACCTGATGTGACAAGGCTACAAGGCTAAGGGACACAAAGAAAGAAAAGAATAGATTACTGACGGAACTGCCTGAGTGAGACACGGATGACATCCATGTGAGTCTCTACCTTGGTGCTGACCCGATGTGACGAGGCTACAAGACTAAGGGACACAAAGAAAGAAAAGAATAGATTACTGACGGAACTGCCTGAGTGAGACACGGATGACATCCCTGTGAGTCTCTACCTTGGTGCTGACCTGATGTGACAAGTCCAGTGCAGACTTAACTTCCACGGACCCAAGTTAATCAAAGTGCGGATGCATGGCAAAATAACCACAATAGAATGTTAACAATTACCCGCAGTAAGTTTTTACAAAATTAAGCCCAATGCGAATGTGGCTAACGAGAGAGGACGATGAAAAAAAAAAAATAATTTCAGAGGAACAAAACTACAAAAATCAACTCACGTGGCTGACTTGCTAGCGTTGACAAACACCTCCTCCAATGCGTCAATCTCGTCCCGGAACTTCTCGGCCAGTCGGTTGTGCTCGTGCTGCATCTCGGCAAAGCGGGACTTGACGTCATTGAGGGCGCCGTTGATGCCTTTGGAGTGGCGCGAAACGCGTTCCTGGTGGAGGACCAGCTCGGCAGCGCGGACGTGGTGGATGTCCAGCTCGGCACGCTTGGATCGCGGACCGTGCAGGTGAAGACGGAGATCCAACTCGCTGTTCAACTCCTCGTTCTGGAGTAAAACAAATCAAGAAAATACTCATTAAAAGGCCATAAATTAAACAACATTATAACTTTTTAAGTAGTGCCCTTTAAGTTATAATTCATTGTTCAGTCACATCCACCTTTTTAGTATTTCTACCCATTTTTTTGAGTTTGGAGAACCTTCTGGCTGCATTTGGGATTGGAATCAAATTGCCTGGCTATCATTCATCATGGCAAGACCTCAGTTTAATACTCAAGGGCAAATGGTTCCAATCCAAAACCACATCAGCCTTTTTTCACAACATGCAGGATTTTACACAGCTTACATAACACATCACTGAAACTGATTAACGCAAGGAACTTGGTCAGTGTCCAAAAATATTGTTGTGATCAATTGACAATTGTGCAGTGATGCGTGACTGAAATTAAATGAAACTCATAGGGGTTGAGGCCAAGGCTTAGGAGTATCTGCACAACCAAACATTTTTTATATTGACCTCATGGTTTTGTAGTTTTTTAAAAACAGTCAGACCGACACTTTTTTGGGAACACACTGTGGAGCACTTTCCACCACAGCTAGGTGTCAAAGGGCTTCACTGTTACTACCCCAATTCAACAGGCCATGGGACCAATTTTTTTCTGCAGCCAAGATCAGCACAGTTTGGTCTCTACCCTCACAGCTACCCATTTATACTCCTGGGTGGAGAGAGGCAATTGTAGTAGAGTGCCTTGCCCGAGGACACAAGCACAAAGGGTTGAACACCGTAACCACTGGACCACATCGCCATAAAGCATCACATCTTGACCTACCTTGGCTGCTACCACACTGTTGGCTCTTTCCACCGCCTCCACAGACCACATCTCCAGATGGTTCAGAAACTCTAAACGCATTCTGCAAATAGAAGAAAAAAATGTTCATAATCATATATTTCAATTAAGACGGAGATGAAATAATGCGCATTCCAAAAAGCTGTTGACAGAGGCACGAACTCAGTCCACCTGTGGTGTATCATCGGAAAAGTCAATATTCATTTCTCGAATTTTCCAATGAAAAAAAAATGTGTAATTGACGATAAGGACTCCATAGTGTTTCTGTTAGTTGGGCGTTCATCAAGTCTGGGACCCCTCTATCCAGTTCGCTCTATTTTTCAATTCTTGCAAAGTGTTCATCAACACAAAATGACTATTCCAGCCTCAAGCAGTCTTGTTTGTTTATACATCAACACAAGGGATTTATCATTTTGAACACTACTTTGAAAGAATATGAAACATTCATATCTGTTGAAGTTCAAAACATACGAGTGTATTTTCATTCTCTGATAAGGAATGGAGTCTCAGAATGACAATTACAATTATTTGAATGCACAACTCTGAATTCTTTAAATTACAAGGTTTCCCTTTGTATGCAAATAATGAAGGCCAGATGATAAATTGCACAACTGCAGATGCAGAAAATGAGCAGACTGAAACGTGCTCTGAAACGTGCAAAACTAAAATCAAGCCAACTTTACTCACTCTTTAGCCAGCAAATTTCTCCAAAAAATCCACTGAGCAAAGAAAAGGTCCTCAGTATTTCACCAACCAAGTTTGCAGACTCAATTAAATTTTTCAAGGAGAAATTCCTTCAATATTTTGCACATTAGAGGGAAGTCAAGTGATTTCAAAATGGGGCTAAAGACTAGACTGGTATGTGTCCAACCATGGTCCAACTATTTGGAAAAGACTGACCTCTTCATTCAGTGTCAATAGTCTGGTGGCAGACTATGGAGAAATGTGTAGTAAATAGAGACTAGTTCCCGGTTCATGCCACATGTTTCTTTTGGCACAGTTTATTGATGCAGTACTGAAGCGGTGTTGGTCTGGTTGTTTCAGGTGCCAGCCTATTTTCTCGTATTGCAGGTTTTCAATACCTTAAGTTTTGGAACTCTCATACACAGTATTGAGAGTCCCAAAGTTTGGACTGGGAAATGAGTAGCAATTGAAAGTGGCCTCTTTAAGGCAAATGCTTGACTGCATATTGACTGTGACTTGCTAATACTTTTTCTCTGCTTTTTATCAAATACTCACATTTTTCGCAGTTCTTTGAACAGCTCCTCAGGGATCAAGACGTTCTCCGTGTAGGCAGCAATGGCCTCCCGTTCCGCTGCATCACTCTCCGTCATAAACGTCGCTCCTGCTCCGTCCGGATCCTTCCCAGAATCCTCCTCCGATATCCCATGCTCCCCGGCGACGGTCAGCACGTAGAAGGTGGTGCCGGCGTTGGTTGACAGGACTTCCTTCACGGCCATGGGGACGGGGCTCTGACTGATGGCTGAATCGCCTGGGAAACTCTGGTGGTGTGAAAATCAACAAAAAAATCTTAAGTGACTTCGCCCTAAATTCTGTCAAATCCTTCAAAAATTAACCAGGAGATTTGTTGGCAGAATTCAGGAAGATAGACCTTAATATAAATGCATTGCAGGTGTCTCAGAAGGTATTCTTTGTTATTTAAGTTAGGCAAAAAAAAAAAAATAGTCGGTCTCTGGTCAGACCGAAGTTCCGGAATTGATGGGGCAACGCGGTTCTTTTTTCTTTTTTTTTTTGGTGGCTTTTTTTTTTTCAAGCTTGTATTGTACAGACAAGGTGGGTACTATTTTGCTTTCTTGTGTCCTCATATTATACATTGGTGTCCTCCATAATTTGCCTTGGTGCCCTTTATCATTTGCCTTGGTGCAATTTCCCCATTCCTTGGTGCTCCTTGGTACAAACATTTGAGGAGGCGCGGCAATAGAGGGCGATGTTGTAGCTTCCGTGTTAATTTGAAGAAAAAAAAAAGGTTGAAGCGCATGATTAAAATCGACGCGCCCGCTGGCTGACCAGAGACCAAGTATTTTTTGGGGGGGGGGGGGCCTTCCAATGAATGCAACAAAAGGTTTACTCATGGCTACCAGGGAAATACAAAACCATTGCCCTCTAACTCCACCTTAATGCATAATGTCTATAGAGCCTACACACTATTATATACTTTTCATGGGGCTGATGTCAGTTAAAACTGTATTAGATCAGAGAACGTACGATTGGGTTCCTGTACAATACTTACTATGAAGGCTTGCCAAAAAAATGTATCTGAAGTGTTATTTACAATTAATTTTCATCTCAATCATCAACAAACAACAAAACAATGCATATAAAAACATAACTTTCCATACAAGTGAAATATTGAGGGAACAAGTTAACACTTTAAAAACTTCTAGTCATAATAACATAATTTGAATGCAAATTAAGAAATGAAATGAACAAGTAAACACTGACAAACTCTAGGACTAGAACTTCGTTTGAAAAAACCCACAAACAAATGAAATAAATGAAGCAAACTGTTAATTAGACCACATAAAACCTATTCTTACATGCAAAAACAAGCAAACAAAATGAGTTAAAGGTCTTTAAGCCAACAAAGAAGAAAACTTCAGTAACAGCAACAAGCATGAGTCTTTGAACGTGTATAGAAATGCAAGGCCAATTGATCCAACGTATTAAACAACTTGAGAAAACAGTTCCTTCTCATAAAGTGGGGAATACTTTACCCTTTTAGGAAATGCCTTTTTCCATTTCATCTTGGCCTGACTCATGCTGCCCTGCAGGGCAGGCAGGGAGGGGAGAGGCAGGCAGACAGGCAGGGTTGCAGGCAGGGAGGCAGGCAGGGAGGTGGGAAGCAGGACCGGAGGGCAGTGGAAGATGAAGAGGTGAGCAGGAGGTGAAAGAGGTGCAAAAGATGGATGAATGAAAAGGAAATGGGGAATGGTGTGAACTGGTGAGTGTGGAGAGGGAAACTCAAAATAGGTTGTACAAACTTGTGCTCCTATGTATTGAGCCGAACCCACTGAGTGGCTCCCTTGGAGGAAATATATGACACACTGATAACACCTGATTTAGATTGACTTAAAGGGAATATACAACATTTGCTTTTACTGTTATTTTCAGAAATGGATGGATAGTTATTTATTTATTTTATTTTATTTATCGTGTTATTTTACCAGGGAAGCCCCATCAGTTTTACTGTTAAACTGACTTGTTTGAAGTTTTGTGTTCGTAGATGCTGGAGAAACCAAGAAAAACAATCAGGTTCCTGTAGTCTGGTTCCTTGACCCCACTTATGATGAAACAAAGCAATTTATACACGCAGGGGAATTGTAAGGTCAGGCAACCAGTCTAGCTGGCTTGTACCTGTTCATAGGTGTGTAATCGATTGCAAACAAAATGCGGACTAAATATGCTAAATTGGGAGCAGTATTTGAAAAAAACCCAGGTTTTTCCAGTTTGAAACCACGGATCCTCTACACAAGGATAAACAACTTCCCCGATTTCTAGTTACATGCGTGATACGGCACTTGGAGCGTCATGCGTGCCCGTATGTGAGACGTGCACGCACGCACGACTGCACAGTCAAATTTGTAGGGCGCCAGCAAGCTGTCAGGCGCGCGCACTTTGTTTTACATGTTCTATGCGCGGACGCAGCATATCATGCATGTAGACAATCCGTTCCGTACATTTTGTACACAAGCTCAGATGAGTCTATCCTTGTGTAGAGGATCCGTGGTGAAACCAAAATTTATTCAGATCGACCTGAGTCACTATTTACCTCAGCGCCACTCTAAAACTGGGGGGAACAACGTCACAAAGACAAAAGTGAGGAGTTTGCTTCTTTTTTTTGTGATTCTGGGAACTTGATGTTTTGGGCAGTGTGCTTTGTTTGTGGATGAGGCTGTGCGGGATGGGACGGTGAACAGGACTATGGAATGGAGATTTAGGACTAGTGTATCAAGACACACAATATGTGACCGGCTCCACAAAAAAGGGTATTTTTATGTTGCAAGAAAGTGAAATTGAGTTAAATATATACATGGTTGGAAAACTCACAATGTAAGCTTTAATTTGATATACAATTGAGCTCCATAGCCCCTCCCATTCTGGAGATATGACGTATTTGCATATTAATTACTTCCTTGGAGTTCAAATTACACAACTGAGAAAACAGGCTTTGAAATTGCTCACTTTGTTGTGGAACAACAGAACGATGCACACAAAATGGATGTTTTTTCCACTTTGTTCATCAAAATCAACATTTCTGTGAATGAAACCTGAAACTGTAGGTATTAAAGATGTCATTCGTGACAAAAAATGAAAATCATATTTTGACGAAATGTTCACCCTCTCAATGTTGAGCGGGCCATTGCACAATAATGCTCAGCGCGACTAAATACCCTTTTTTGTGGAGCCGGTCACATATATGAAGATTCAACACACACAAAACATACAACAGGCACTAGAACAGTCACTACCACACCGGCAAGAGTCCGGCAGTCTCCCGATGACGAGCAGAGCATACTGTTCGAAACGTCGAGTTAAACCAACTGATTCTTCTCAGAACCACACAACTCACTAAGAGATATCATTCCCATGGAGAACAGCAAAAATCGAAGAGATTCAACCAACTTACAGTCACGGATCTTGAGGAGGACACCCTACTGTCAGGAGGAGCAGTCAGCTCCCCTGCTGGCGTCGCGCTGCGATGCGTCTTCTTCTTGAGGTGTTTCTTGCCCCTGGATTTGGCCTCCTCATTCAACTCTTGCTCTATCAGTTGTTGCCGTTCCTACAATCCACAATACACACCAAATCAATTTTGTAAAGATGATAACCCGTGCTCTTCCAAAAATTCAAAATTTTTTTCTCTTTATACATTTTCAACTTGTATGTTTTATTCCAACCCCAGAACTCCTTTTTTTTTATTTCAGGCATCTGCAACCCTCTGAAAAAAAAGTTTTTATTTTGGGCACAAACAGATTCATCTTAGGAGTAGACTGGTTTCCGGTCCGTACATTATCGATACTGATTGTTGGGCAGGAACCAGCCTACCCATGAGAACAGAATTATTGTCGGGCTGCAAGTCATTCGAAATTTGTGAAGTAATAATTCAATTACTAAACATGGGCCGATTTTTTTGGTCAATGCCTCATTCAAAAAGTGAATAATATTTGTATTTAAATGTCCTTAACCACTCGCACTGGTATTATTTTTGCCGAAAATTTCGATTTTTGCAAAAGGCAAAATTGTCCAGCCAACTTCTGATATACGGCCAAACGCCACAAATACTTATTCGCAAGAGTAATTCAACAGTATTTGTATATTTCTTGCCGAAACCTCATATGTTTCAATACTCCTGGGTATGCACTAGAGCGTAAATTGTACAACAATAGGCCATGCACAACGGCCAATTCAAGATCAACACACGGTCCGCCTCCACAGACTTCACGGACTTTGTGTGTGTGTACAAAAGGCACGAGGGATTAGCGTGTTAAGACGTCACCCGGAGGCGAGTCGAGGCAATCTTGACGTCTTAACCCGTCAGCCGTGCCTGTGTATAAAAACAGCCAGTGCGTGTTATCACATCCTCCGACGTGAACTGGTTAATATGAAGCTCATACAAGCCGGACATGTTCTCTGATCAATTCTAAAAATGACTGCAGTCCTCTTACCGTTGGATGCAGCCTGTCGACTTCAAAGAACGTGCAGACTGCCACGTCGTATCCCCGTAGCTCCTCCTTGACCATGTCTGGGTAATCCTTCACAATACGCATCTGGTCCTTGTGGAACTGCTCATAGCTACAAAAGTCATCATCACAGTGATTCATTTATTAGCTTTAATAATTCTAACATCCAGGTATTTCTTAGTAAAGGAATGTAAAGAGAAAAAAGTTACAGAGAGAGAAGATATATATTCATACTTCTTTTGAACAGTGATGGATAATAAAAAATACAGGGTCAGTAAGTTTACATCACTGAACGGTGAAATCAATACATCTCCAAGATACATAAAAAATCTATGAAGTGTTATTTTTACAAGAGTTCAACGGCAGGTATAATGAATCTTATTCAAAAGTTGCCTGTGTCATATCAATACTGCCGCTTTTAATTACAAAGTGTGTGTACCTTGTTTTGATCTTATCTAGCATGAGCAGTGCTTTTTGCAGACGGTCCTTCAAGGTTTCCTCACTGCTTTCTTGCCTCAGTCTGTCCATGATGATGTCAAGATTAGCTTCCATATCCTACATGTAGGAAAAGACAACAAATATAATCACTGCATTTTTTTCTTCATGCTCAAGGATTGTTTAATATGTGAGGAATCCTCCAAAACCAACCACTGCACATGAAACAATGGAACAATCTTTGCATTTTAATTTACAAAGGGGAAAATCATGCCATAGCATTAATCCCGTAAATTTCTGCACCTGACACGTATCAATTCATAGGTCGGTAATTGATTTTGGTTTTTAGGTTAGAATACAGCTGATAACAATTCCATGCTAAACTCGCGTTACATTTAACGAGGATTTTCCTTCAACTCTGCGCTGTTATTCTATAAAGTCACAGCATTTAAAGAAGATCCCTTGAATTTAGAAACTTAACAACAAAAAAGAGGCTGACAAAATACCTTTCTGTTGCTTTGGCCAAACGATTTTTATTAGTGCCTCGCGTTACAAATAAAGGACATGGCAAAAGTTTAAATACTTTGCATTTAAAAATTCTCTCTGCAATGTTGGAAAAACCTTTTTAGTGTCCTTACATCTTGAGGATTTAAGTCATATGCTACCATGAAAATTAAAAAAAAAATCAATCATGAAATATGTAGAGGGGTATTTCGGGTAACTCACGGAACAAATTGGCAACCCATCTTTTGATGCAAGATAAAGGGACACTAGGTCCTGGAACAGCCCAATTGGGCTACAAAATGCGCATTGAACGAGATGATGATATTGATAATCGGAAATAACTTTTAAAAGTAGGATATAAACATCCACACAACTATCCTTTCAAAACTGGGCGTTTTTGTGTTATTCCTGTATTATGCGTGCGAGAACGAATTTCGGGGTCCACTTTTGCGACCCCATAAATTCGAGCTGTTTGGATGCTAGTTGTGATTTCATTCGTACGCGTAAAGTGTTCGCCTTTTGCGGACGTTGAAGAAACCACAATTTTTTGCATTGGTGATTGGTCACCGCGCGCTGTTCCCGAGACACACAACGTGTATAGCGTACATGAGAACGACACGAAAAACGTATTCGTACTCCGTCATGTCCGATGTAAACAAGCGGGTTTTTTTTCGTCTTTTCTCGGGAACGGTAAGACATTAGGTTGGTTTCCTTTCAACCAGATGTTTGAAATAGGCTAAGTAAACAATCCAAAACATAACATTTTTGGGGATTTCAGGACCTTGTCCCCTTTAAAACAAGTAATAAAAAATAATCAAACAAATAACAATCTTTTAGCATAGAATGTGAACCTTTCTCTCTGCCTTAAAAAAACCAAAAACTCACGATATCAACTGTATTTTGTATGTGAAAACAAGATGCAAAAATTACTCCCTATTAAAAATAAATATTTTTAGGCCCCCCGAAAAAAAATCTTTTGAAAAAAATTCACTTACATGTAACCACATTCCATCTCACTTGCATACCACACAAATGGAAGGTCTTGTTGTCCCCTTTAATCTGATACATTTCAGATTGTGATGCTTGTAGTTCAGAAAATTTCATGTATTTTCCACTTTTAAACCATGTCTAATTTTGCATGGAATTGCCCAAAAATAGTGAAGAATTTCTGTGCTTGCATCAACTTAGGATAATAATAATAATAATAATAATAATTGGGGCTAATCATCCGTACTCGCAGCTGAGGAGCTGTGCCGCGAAGGACAGGGCTACAACATGGTCGAGCCGAAGGCGTGTAAAGGCGCCTGAAGCTGCTGCCATACGACCCATGTCTGATCACTGAGCACAGCCGGATCGAAAGTGTTGGGTTTTTTTGCGGAGGGTGGTAAACCAGAGAGCCCGGAGAAAAACCCTCAGGGCATAGGAGAGAATCAACGAACAACTCTACTCACATGTGATCCGAGCCGGGAATCGAACCCGGGCCACGGTAGTTGGAGACGAGCGCTTACGCACTAGCTACACATTTGCCCAATGGTGAATATAAGTGCCAAATTCTGCAGTTTCAAGAGCAATGAAATCAGGCCTAGATAATGTTCTTTTCATTTTTTTCTTCTTCTTACCTGGTTCTGATTATCATGTTCATGCCTGCAGTCTTCCAATCTCTCCTGTAAGTCCCGTTCCTTCTTGGCCAGGCCGATCTCATGCACATCCCACAGATGGGCGGCACCCTGGGAAAACTTGAAGAGAGACCGCAACTGCTCGCTGTGCTTGTCAGCTAACTGCTCCAGAGATTTCTGTCAAGGAAAAAAAAACCCATAGTTGCTTCACAAAGTATTCATGTCATATCAACAGTTGATTGATAATTGTGTCATTTTATAAATTAAAGGTACAGTCCATCAGTTGTAATTTGTGCATTTTGTTCGTTTGAGGCCAAAAAAAGTGCTAAAAATCTAAAAGAGGGTGTTGAACAACTACCTGATGAAATTTCAGCTCAGCTTCAGCTGTATATTTCAAGAAAAACAACATTCTAAGATCTCGATTTCAAATCAAAAGCGTCCGAGACACGTTCTTACTGAGCCGATTGCAATATGATGTCATGCACTGATCCGACGAATTACATCGCGTCAACGCTTGTGCGCACTTTGCGGAATATAAAAACAAACTACTAACGGAAGTTTCCAACAATGCATCTTTAGACGCATCATTGGAAAGGCCTTCTTTCGTTGATTTCTTCAAAATGACAGCTTGCTAGAAAGCATAATTTCACAGGGAGTTTAGTCCCATTACTATCTTTCAACCAAGTATGTTTTTCAACAATAATTATGCCAGTTACTTGTTGGATGGCTGCAAATGATGGACTGTAGCTTTAAGGGTCCAAAGTGTGACATTTTTCCTGTCCCTGTTACCTCTGAGGTTTGTAATTTGCCTTTCAGGCATCATTAAGAATGACTTCAAATTTTTAAAAATTCTCAGGTAAGTAGTTTGCTATTCATAATCACTCTTGGAGGACGTCTGCATTAAAGAGTGCATCAGAATTACAAAATCATAGATGACATGTGTAACAGGGACAGGAAAAAAGTGGGCCCAAAATGTGTACAGTGACGCACAAGTGCATCTTACATGTAAATGTGGTAACATGAACTGTATGTTAGAAATCATATACTACATAGCCTAAGATATGTCTATGGAGTTCAGAAACACACCTAGAGCAGCCACATTAAAGTCCAACTAACATGTATACAGGCTCCGTCTTTACTTACATCAATAGTTTCCAGCGTGTTCTCAAAGATCCTCTGTTGGTTGCCCACCTGCGGCAGGCAGTGCTCCTCGATCACTTCCTGTACCTTCTCCTCCGTGCACACCCCTGCCTCAAGGAGCTCCTCCTGGAATACAAATAGGGATCAAGACAATTAGGTATTCTGCTTGACGGCAGATGGGATTTTCAATCAGGGTTAATGTAAATTTTAATGGTAGGTATTGTTGTAGTACTGTGTAGTGACGGCTACAATCCTGGCCAAATCTCGCTGGGACTCCAACCCCCCGGCCCCCGTTCAATGTTGTCTCTCATTGCGCGGTGTGTGCTCCATCAGCTGAAGAGAACAACATTGACCGGGGGAGCGGGGAAGTGGGTGACCGTGGCAGGCCCAGGAAGTGTCCCAACCATTTTGGCCGGCATTGTAGCCAAACAGACCTTATGCCTAGCCTCCACCATTAAGAGGACTTTTTTTCAGCTGGGACGGCCATGAGCAGAACTTTTTTGTACTCTCTGTTAAAATAATGCCCTGAAAGATCACCACTATTCAGTCATGCAAAAGTTATGCAGTGGAACGCCACTATAACGAACATCGGGGGATCCACAGAAAATGTTCGTATTAGGCCCAAAAAAAAGTCTCCGGTTTCTGGTATGCGCGCGCGTCGCCAAAGCCATGCGCGTCGGCAAAATGAAAAAGTTTTTTTTTTCAATGAAAGATGATGTCTCCAACCGCCAAACTCACTGGTTTGACTGGAATCCTGCTGCTGCACAATTTTAACGTGTTTTTAGATGGGGTTATGATCGAAAATAAGCCTTATGTGGTCTCTCTGGACTCATATATTTGCACTAAGTTTAGTCGGGCACCATTTGCAGTCATCAGCCGACATTTGAAGAAGAAAAAAAAACGGTAAAAAAAAAAAAAAAAAAAGCTGCGTCACCGCACCACTTTTTGGGCAAGCTCCATACCAGAAACCTGAGACTTTTTTTGTTTGGCCTTAGCGATCGTTCGGTATAGTGATTTTTCTAATCCAGCTGCTGGTCATATGTTGTGTCCTTGGGCAAGCAGCTTTACCCACACTTGCCTTCTCTCTACGCACGAGTATAAATGGGTACCAGCATTAACTGGGGAGTAACCTGCGATGGACTAGCATCCCATCCAGGGGGAAATAGAAATATTCTCAGTCATTTTGAAGCCAGGGAAACTCGTGATAAACGCTGGCTTGATGGGCCATGATTGGCCATTATCCACGCATACCTACCCTGTATTTGTCCACCTGATCCAAGCAATCCTGACACACTCTCTCATACTCCTTGTGCAGTTTGCCCAGGTACTTGATGTGTAGCTGTTCCAGCTGCTGGTTGGCCGTAGCCAGCTGCTTGTTCCATTCATACACGGCTGTCTTGGTGGATCCTGGTGGCTTCATTTCCCTATCAAAAATAACAAGGTTTCATTCAATATGGATCTCACAGAGTGGTTCACAATACAATGAATCAGCAAATAGAGGCCTTTCTTTTGTTTGTAAACATTGGCGCCATTTTATACGGGCTGCCGTAAGCTCATAAATTGAAGCCGTGGTTGGCAACATGGTTTTTTTTCCCATAAAAATTCCCCAAACGCCCTAGATACAAAGTAAAAAGGCATGCTTAGGAATTATGTTGTAGCTTAGTTGACAATGTTGCATTTCCAACAATCAAATAATATTTTGGTTATCTGTAATAACTCTTCTTTATTTTTGCAGTGTTGGACCTTCCATAGTTTTGCAAACCGTGGTGGGCAAAAATGCAGTTTGCCAACCAAGCGTAGAAAGGTCTATTGACGTGTACCTACATTTCTAGAAATATTTTTGCTTGGCTCAGAAAATTAGCTGAGCCAAGTTTTTTTTTTTTAATTTGCTTAGCAAAAGGAGATTCATGGCTGCCTGTGACGACTTCCCCGATGACTTCTTGTGAACATTTTTTTCTTTTTCTTTGGTTGTGTCTTTCGGCAGCTTTTGGCTTTGTGACACTGACAGAAACTCTTCCAGTTGAGTACAAGTTTCCACCACTCTTTGATAACATTTCCGTATCGTATATATTTTTTCCGTACTTGTTTATTTATTTGTTTAATTTTATTACATGAACAAACAAACAAAAACAGCAAAACATTTGCACGGTTAGGAAATTTTCAAGAATAAAAACAATAGCACTCTGCACTAATGATGTCAATTTTGCTCCGCACCATACGCGCGCACGTTCGAACAATCACACGCGTACTGGCCGCATACATTCGCATGGAAACGGTGCTGGAAGCGTGCGCGTAATCTTCACATCAGAAGTTTGAACAGCATGCTTGTCTGATATCCGGGTACTTGCTCCTATTTTTAACATTAGTGCGGAGTCGGCTATTAAACAGCTGTTTCTAAAATTTCACTTTTCGCTTTATTGTATTCTTAAATTGTGTTTAAACTACTTACAACCGTCGAAGCTGACTTTGGGCAGTCAAAAGAGGGTGGATTCTAACAGGTAACAAAATGGGGTTTGTCGCGTTTTGGATAAAATCTTTTTAACTGCAAACACCCAATAATTATGCCACCATGGAAAGATTCTGCTCAAAATACAGTTTCATCAATTTGATATTAGTGTTTCATCTGTGTATACCTGTTTCTTCAGACCTTGAGTTACAGGGCCATGGGCATTTTTTTGGAGGGGGGGCTGGATTATTTTGGAGGGGGGGTTGGTTCACTCTAGTCAATATTAACACTTCAGAAAAATGTATGAAAGAACTAAGACTTTTCATGGATACCTGAGCGCCTGGAGCAGGTCTAGCCTCTTGCTGTTGAAGATCTTTTGTTCCGCCTTCAGCTCATCCAGGAGAAATCCGATCCTGCAGGGATTCTTGACATCCTCGCTCTGCATGAATAACCTGCATCAATGAAACGCGTAACAATCACAACCAATACGAGTGATTCATAATTTTCAGAAATACTTGCATTGGTGATGTAAAATCCTGCTTCATCACCAGTTTCTCATTAGTAGGCCGCACGTAAAAAAATTGTGCCGAAATGTCTCAAAAGTTAGTTTGAATTTGCTGACACTCGCCATTTAAGTTGTATGCCATGTGACTTAACACCCCGCAATCTTTATTTTGCGATAATTTGATTTAAACTTTCTCTCAAATCTTGTGAAGTATAACCCAATAAATTGATAAAGGAATTTTTCCATTCATGAAATTTGTTTGTCAATTCATGCTGTTGCCATTTCACGCATCGCCTTTAGTAACACATATTGCGTGTTATTGCGTGTATTGCATGCGCTTTTCCTTTTAAACTCTACTGCGTGGTTGCCGTAAAAGGAGGAACATCAAGCGCAACACACGAACCAAAACTTCTCCAGGTCCTGCTGCGTAAATGAGTTAAACATGACAAAGTGTCTTGGGGAATGTAAGTTTCGTTTATCGTAATCCTTGAATACATGCCTAAGGATAATGTTGCAAAAAATCAATGTAAAACAAACATGTTAACATGAATGTCAACCATACATGCATGCCGGGTCTCAGCAGTTTTACAGTGGTAAGTTTTGAGAAATTTCTATGCAACTATTTTGTACTATTGAAGTAGTAAGTAAAGTCTGTCACGAGCCAATGTGGCCCATCAGGCCGGCGTTTATCTCGGGTTTCAGTAGCATGAAACGACTAAGAATATTTCTACTCCCCCTGGATGGGATGCTAGTCCATCACAATTTTGTTCTATTGTAGAGGAATTTTAGTTCCTGAACAATGATGCAGAGCACGTAGTGCACATAGGAGAATGGACACCAGGCTATGTTGAGGGGCTACTTACGTGAACTTGTCGACAGCAACGTCGGTGTTCAGCTGCTTCCAGTCTGCCACCCTGGTCTCCCAGACGCGATGGTGGTTCTTATCTCTCTCTACGTCCGTCTTCATCAGTCTGGTGTTCAGGTCGGCGTAGGCCCGGCGGTTGTTGAGAATGGTCTGGTTGATGACCTGCGCCTCCTTGCTGATCAGGCGCTGCACGTCTGGCGGCATGAGGAAGGCGATCTTCTCCATGTTCTTGGCGTAGGACTTCAGGACATCTTGGATCTGGCACGAGCATTAAAGAAGGTATAATATATATTATTATACATAACTAATGCAGCGCCCGTCTAAAATGTGCATGTTCAGGAAGCACAAATTGCTTTGCCGCTGGTATAGGTTGCATACTTGCAGAGTTTTTGAGAACTGCTCGTGCAAACAACAGACGCGATTCAATGGTGTTGTACTCACAGGTTGAACACACACTCACGTCAAAGTTTGTGCCAAGTTTAAAGTTCGACCGCCTACAATGGTCGCTCAGTCGACTGCAAAAATAATGTCCCCGTGCAGCCACCACGTACGTGTAACATACGGAAACATGGTATGCAGTGCTATTCACCCATACTGGACAATGTTATCGCCCTACAATACACGTGCGCGTGCCCGCGTCCTTTTTGCATCGTTTGCGTCATATTGAGCACGCGCGCTTGAGCTTTACATGACGTAAACAATTGAAAAGAACGGCAGTGCGTGGTGTTATGTTCTATGCTATACTGCCACGTTGAGGCTAAAAAAATGCTGCTTTTTTGCAGTTTTTTCGAGAACCGCTCATCCAAACCAAATCAAACTTGGCACTGCACATTCTGCTATCCCGAGCAATACACCCGCCGATTTTCAACTTCATACGGTGCCCAGTTCTGGAGATAATCGACGGACAGACAGACAGACAGACAGACAGACAGAGATTCCTGGAATTATAGTAAGGATATATTTGTGGGTCTATGCATCAAGGCGTTGTAATTTCCATTTTCAACGTGTAAACAGTAAATTACTTGAAATGCAGTCGTTGATTACACGCACAAGAGTTATTATCATTATTAATTATTAATCGTTTCTGTTAATGAAACCAAGGATTGCTCAAAAGCGCCCTAGGCACTGTAGCTAGCAAGCCTGAAGAAACCTGTAGAGAGAAGACAATGAGAAGAAATCATAGTTTTAGAGGTGGGCAGAAAACCCCAGAAGATTATTCTGGGGAAAACCCACGGAATCAAGCAATGAACTGAAAACCCAATCCACATATTGGCCCAGGACGGAATCGAACCTGGGTCACAGCGGTAGAAGGCGAGGAAAGGCGGCTACACCAACCTGACTCGCCTAAAACGTCAACCTGACTCCCCTGAAAGCTTCACATGGAGAAAAGTTTCGTACGGGAAAAAGGGAACTTGCGAAGCGTTTACCCTATTGCATAAAATCACACTGGCAATATTCCATTTCTACGTGCACCTACCCTCTGTAGCCTCTGTGTCTCAAACCCGTCCAGCGTGTCGTCTAGTTCTACAATCCACTGCCTCCGACTGACGGACTGACTACCGATAAGATTCCACAACTCATTGAGCTCATGAAGGCTGTAGTCCCTCAGATCCTGTGTTCAAATATTCAATAGATTGTATTGAACATTTTTAAATAACTAGCATCACAGGAAATCAAGTCCGATGTAAAGTAACACTAGCTGTATCTCAGTGTTGTGATCAAGTCCATCACAAGTCCATCACAAGACCTCACAAGTCCTCACAAGTCCCCACTGTTACTTGGGGCAGGACTTGCCGTGGCCTCGTGGTCTGGAGTATTGAATTCGTGGTCTGCGGGTAATTCTGCAGGTTGTGGGTTCAAGTCCAGCCTGGGGTCATGATGCGTGTGCCCTTGGGCAAGACACTTTGTCACTCTTTGCTTCTCTCCACCCAGGAGTAAATTGGGTACCTGTGAGGGCAGAGATATTGGGATTGATTTTAGCTGCTTTGCGCCAAAACGGTAGCATTGAGCTATATGAGTTCCGTGCGCCACCGAAAGAGGGCGCCCTTTTACCTAGCAACGACGTCCCATGGGCGGGACATTTCGCTGGTTGACGCGCACCGTTCCTTGTGTGTGACGCACGTACACCAGGGGATTTGTACTATGTACATGCAGTGGCCGCACTTCACCAGATGGCGTCCATCGGTCACCCCAAACTGTGCTTCCTTTGCCGGTGAGGGGCTACTTGTGAACAGAGCGGATACTCCCCAGGGAGCTGAGATGGTATTTGGAATGTTTCATTGTTCCAACAAGCAGGGTAATAATGATGTAGGCCTTGAGCACCAATACTGGTGGATACAGTACATGCGCTTTAAAAATACAAATTATTATGATATTATTATTATTGTGATTTACTTGTGTCCAGACATGAGATGGACTTGTAATGGACTGGACCTCGATGCTGCAGTGCTAACTCACACCCTAATACAGACCGACACAATGTTGTTGTAAACGTTGATTGCTTGACAAAAGACCAATAAAACAGGTTTCAGTTCACTGTTTTACAGACCACTATTAACAGCTCCTCGTTTAGCTGAAATTTAATGAATACTAACAAGAGTATTAATCATACTTTTTTGTTTGTTTAGACAATTTTAATCCTGAAACAAAAATTGCAATCACACTCACATCATCTTGTGCAATTCTTGCCAGCATCTTTTCAATTTCTGTGAAAAATAAACCGGGAGAAATATGCAAGGTACAAAAATGTTAATAGTTAAACTCAAACATAACAGGGAGTCAGTTTTGGTCAAGGGCCAACTAGGTAGTGATTCATTGCATTATGCACCTGGGCACTTATCTTTAAATGTCAGTAATCCAACAATGGGACTTTGCGGATGACCTAGCACTTGTCTCCAGCACAAAAAACCATACACAGCAGAAGCTGGCACGTTTAAGCCAAAGTGGGAAAGGAACAGGACTGAAGATAAACCAGAAAAAGACCAAGGTGCTACGTTTGAATACAGCCAACAACAGCCCGATACAGGCAGAAGGACAAAACCTGGAAGACGTAGACTGCTTCACCTATCTGGGAGCCATAGTGAACAAGAGTGGAGGAGCTGAAGATGACATCAAGAACAGACTGGGGAAAGCTAGAGCAACGTATATCAGGCTGGGAAAGATCTGGAAAAGCAGCCAACTGAGCAAGAACACAAAGATCAGGATATTCAAATCAAATGTTCTGGCAGTGCTGCTGTATGGCTCCGAAACATGGAGGATGACAAAGAGAGACGAAAAGAAGCTGGACACCTTCCTTCACAAGAGTCTACGCAGAATTCTGAAGATCTATTGGCCAATGAGGGTGACAAACGAAATAGTCAGAAACAGGGCTCAGACAGAGCCCATCAGCACACTGATTCGTCAGAGACGGTGGAGATGGATCGGACATGTGTTGCGCATGGACCCGAGCCAAAACCCACGCATTGCGCTGACCTGGGCACCTGAAGGGAAGAGGAGGAGAGGAAGACCAAAGGAGACATGGAGAAGGACTGTGGAGAGAGAGAGGATGGAAATGGGGTTTACATCATGGTCAGAGGCTGGCATTGCTGCAAGTGACCAGAGTGCTTGGCATAAACGAGTGACTGGCCCAATTCTCCCAAAGGAGACACGGAATTAAGTCAAGTAAGTCAATCCAACAATGGAATGATGGTTAAACATATTAAAAACCTCTCTGAGTGATTTCCGTTTCCTGTTTCCTAAGTTTCCGCATTGGTAAAGTTGCCAGCATCGTGACTTTGGGCGTGAACCTTGGTTTAAATACATGGCATATGCATAGGAAGAGCTTAGATCCATTTTTTTTCAAAAATAAATTTGAACCTGCAATGCTTATAGTGTTTGACAAGAGCTATCGGATAAAATACACAATCAGTTCCCAAAGGGTTTTCATTCCACGTAAAATCCGCCTGGAAATTGCATTAGCCATGCAAAAAAATATAAATCCTAGGTATTTTTTAAAAAAATTTCTCTGAATTCTTCAAATGGCCCATAAGCCCTTTTGCAAATAAGTTCTTCATATACAGGTTTGTGGTTTCTGACTTCAGGGTGAGTAAAAAAAAAAAATTAAACCCAAATGTCAGGACTACTGATTTAGTGAAGTTCTACATGGAGCACTTTCAAAATCTAGGATATGAAAGCCCCCCCCCAAAAAAAATCTACTATTCCCTTTTTTTTTAATGGCAAATGTTTTAGGATTGCATTTTTTAGGGTCACCCTGTGTAGTATGATATGCAAGGCAACAGACAAACAGTTATCAAAAAGACAGCAGAAATAATAAAAAGTTACAACTCTGTCACCCACCTTTATCATTTTCCTGTAATTTGTTTATGAGTTCGCTTCCAGCATCAGCTATCTTGGGTTCAAGATCCTGCACAAATCCACAAGAAAATGAGGAAGCACCATCAACTAATTCCACTTCACTGACTCAAAATTTTGCCGAGAAGGGTTACTATGTTTGTAAAACATTGTGAAATTTTAAATAAATGCTGATTAAATCTGTTTCTTACATTAGCAATGACTGTCATATCCTGGTGAAGATCCTCCACGGCCGCCTCGTGCCTCAGGCGTCGGCTCTCTGCTATCCTCTCAATAATATCAGAACCAGTCTTCTCCGCCTCTGTAAAAAAAACCATAAACACCCCAAAAATAAGCGGCTAACTACTGACTAGATTGACCTGAATTTACAGATCAAAATATCACCCTTGCATGCTTAAGTTGAGATGTTTTGTTTGTCCAATGTTACATTTGTTTGTGGACAGCCACTCTACACGCATTGAGAGCTCAGTGAGGAATAGTACTGCTATATCAGGTAGTCAGCTATCTAAAATATATATATATATCAATACACACATAACATTCATGAAAAAGTTTTTTACCTCAATGTTAAAGGGAAAATACAACATTTGCAAACATCAAAAAATAAAACTACCAAATCATTTTGAAATACCTTGCTGGACTGTTAGTGAATGACAGTGTAAAGCATCCTGTAAAATCATGGCACCTGGTATACTGTTATTTTCAAGAAAAGTGTTATTTTTGTATCAATTTCCAACGCTGATCGGCCGACCAGCGTTGGAAAAAACTGGCTTTTTTTCAAATACTGGCCCCAATTGACCATCGCACTTGTTTGCCATCGATTACACACCTATGAACGGGTACAAGCCAGCTACACTGGTTCCCTGACCTTACAATTCCCCAATGTACATGATGTATGTAAACTGCTCTGTTTCTTCTTAAATGGAGTCGGGGAACCAGACTACAGGAAAATGATGTTTTTTTCTTGGTTTTTATAGCATTTTTGAACCCAAAACCTCAAAAAAGTCAGTGTAACTATATTTGCTATATATTTCCAACCCCCCAATTCCATCCATTTCTGAAAATTACAGCAAAAGCAAATGATGTATATTCCCTTTAACGTTGAAATATTTGAATATTCAATCCAATCAAATACAATCAAATAAATTATTCGAAACACACAGCACTCTTGAAATATCAGGGAAGACAAAATTGATTTCTGCCCTTTCCTAATATATCTGACCCTCTTGCTTACCCACATAGTCTGCCAGGCCCCTGACTTCCCTGGCTGCTACCACCGACACAGGCTCGGTAGCTGCTGCAATTTGCTCCTCCTTTGCTTTCCTGACAAAAGGAAATGAAGGAAGTCACTTCATGATGACAGATATAACAGAAATGGCCAAGTTCGGGCAAGGACCATTAGTCGACTAGTGGTTGATTTGTGACGTACCTTACCCCTGCGCACTAATAGCAACGTGCGAACGTCTCTAGTCAAACGCTGGTCAAAATGTCATCGCAAAACGTCTGGATCCTGGCTCCCTGCTGTACGTTATGAATGCGCGCGGCTATGGTTTACCAGCGATGCAACCAGCCCCATTAGGTTGGTTCCAAATAGTCGACTAGCATAGCCAACCATGACTAGACAAAAGTTCAGGAAAGCGTTAGTCGAACAATAGTTAACTATAGTCCTTGCGCGAAATTGCCCTATAATGAAACATGGTGCTTACAAATTTGGTGCTTACAAAGTAATGATGACGGCAGACTAGAAACTTGAGTGCTGAAAAAACATGCCAAACAAAATCAGGCCAACTCTTTAGCCAGCCAAAATTGTCATCGCCAACCAAGTTTGCAGACTCAATTCAATTTTTAAAGGAGACTTTTCTTCAACAAGTGATTTCAAAATGAGGCTAAAGACTAGACTGGTACATGTCCAACCACGGTCCAACTGTTTGAGAAGATTGACTTCTTTGTTCTTTGTCATTAGTCTGGTGGCTGACTATGGAGAAATGTGTAGAAATAGAGACTTGTAGTACCAGACGTGCCAAATGTTTCTTTCGGCACAGTTGACTGATGCAGTACTGAAGCGGTGTTGGACTGGTTGTTTCGGGTGCCAGTCTATTTTCTTGTACTGCATGTTTTCAATACCGTTAGTTTTGGCACTCTCGAACACAGTATTGAGAGTCCCAAATTTTCGGACTAGGATGACAGCAACCATCAACAGGGGAAGTACTGCATCTTCCCCCCTGCGAGACGACTTACTTGTACAAAACTGGATTTTCGGTTTTGTAGTCATTGGGCATGCTCTCGATCCATTCGATCTGTCTGTTGGTCAGTAGGCTTTCTCCCATCGAAGTCCGGCCTTCGTGGACCAGCGGTATCGAGGCCGTCTTTAATTCGACCGGTTTGACATTCTGTTTCGTCTTCTCCAGGGTATTTACCAGTTGGACCTAAAAGCAGAACAGCAAAAGACTTGTTATTGTTTTGAATTCCAAATGTTTAACAACAAATGTTAAGTAGAAATTGTAAATAGCTGACCAACGGTTGTTTAAAATTCCAGAAGGATTATTCTGCCAAAGCTGAAGCTGGCATGAGTAAACACTTTGAACTATAACTTGAAATTTACGTAACAACTGAAATATGTAGTATTATTGAAATTTAAATAATATAAACAACCCTTAGCCCTTGGGAACAAAGTCTGATATTTATGAAATGTTATGAAATTTAAGAAACAAAATTTACAGGGCATGTCTTTGCACCAAGTAATTTATGAAATTAAAAGGCAGTGGATATTCAGGGGTCCTAATCAGCCAGTCCCGGTTTTCTCCGAGTTTCAAGTATCCTCGACCGACCCTCCATGATCTGCACAGATAACACTTTGCAATGCACGCATGTTGCCAAACGCAAATTAAAGGTACGCGCGTAGTATAACAGGTTCGCGCAGTTTTGAAGGGTCTGACAATACTATAGGCCTAACGCCAAATTCTAAAATGTTATTTTCTTAGACTTCTCTGGTTGGCTCAAAATCATACACTATACTATAGGGCATAATTGTCAGAAGCATGAAAAGCCGTAAGGTGTTAACTTAAACTTCAGAAATCAGGCACAGTATGACCTAATTATCGTCAGACCCCCTAAAGCTACGCGGTCCTTTTTCTACGCATTTACCTTCAATTTGTGTGTTACCTGCGCAGATAATGGAGGGTCAAGGACAAGGATATTTATGAGCCAGTCACTAGTCAGAGAAAGCCTCCGTTAGGCCTAGCCTTAAGTGGCACCAGCCAAATGCAAATAATATCCACTGCCTTTTTTCTTCAATTTTTGCCTAAAATGACAAACTTAATATTAAAGGCCTACCTCAGCATCAAATATTTGTCGATAAATCTTGCCAGACGGAACAACCCGCAGGGGCCTTGCCTGCGTCTCTGCCATCGATAAACTGGAGTGCTGCTTTAATCTCACCGCCGCGACTTGCTAAAGTACTCAACTCAATCCCACTGACAGTGACACAATCAATCACAGTATGACATCCTTCATTTGTGATTTATTTGTGCGTAGTTGACATCTTACCCTTTAAAAACAAACTCCCGAAATACAACATTTTTCACAACTCCTTATTTATATAATGCCATGATTTCGAAGTGTTTTGAAGCGTCAAATATGAGAAAAATGACAATAAATGAAGCCTTTCTGGTGCACTTTCCGATTCACAGTTCCTTGGCAACATATACACAGAGCATGCGCAGTGTCTTAATAGTAAATGACTATCTTAATCACTAAAATATTATAGGAATTTTAAGTATAACAATTAAATGTTATCATGTGCCAAATACTTTTCAATTATTATCGTATTTATTATGATCTCTAGTTTGGTTTAAAATTTAAATTATTGTATAATTTATCTCCAATACAAAAATAATCCGATCTGGTCAAAGGTCAACTAAGTTTAACATCTGAATCCCTGACTTCAACGTACGTTATAAAGTACGTAAAATAATCCTACCTGGCCTTTTATTTTTCGTGTACAAATTACGAATGTCGGACACTTCGCCCCATTTCCACTTCGCCCCTAACCACTTCGCCTCATCTCCACTTCGCCCCATCCCCTCTTCGCCCCCATCTCCACTTCGCCCCATCCCCACTTCGCCCCATTCCCCCTTCGCCCCATCCCCATTTCGCCCCATCCCCATTTCGCCCCAGCCGTTACATATAAAATAAATCTCATCTATTTAATTGGCAAAAACAATCCCAAAAGATTCACTAATTGCTGCAGCGAAAATCATTGACTAATATCTGCTTGGTGTCAGTCGAATGAGCTTTTTTTAAAGCTCCGATTTAAAAAAAAAAAAAAAAAAAAAAAACTTTTATTAATTAACGGAAATGCAAACTGAATTTTAATTCCAAAATGTGAAAAACTTTGCCAGCACAAATTTCCCAAAAGCGGCAGCATTCTTGAGCAACTAGTTTTCTGCATGCTGCGAGAAAAATAACCACAGCAACCGGTAGCTCCCATCCAGGCATCACAAGGGAGTCTCCTAGCAACAGTATTTCTAGGCAACCAGGTTGGAATGTGACAATGGACACACAGCCATGCAGCATGCACCTGTGGATCAGATAGTTCGGAATTCCAATATTATAACGTCATATTCATGAAAGCAGACTGTCCGTGATGAAACCAACCAATGGCGTATTTAATTGCCGGGAACTGGCTCATTTCATTGGCTGAGATACTATCATCACTGTTTATCATCTAAGAATGTTCAAATTACTGGCGGCAGGTCCTCATCAAAGGTGGACAGCTGAACCCGAATGTATATACTTTGTAACGAACGTGAGTGGCATTGTATCAATTTAAACAATGCCGCTGTCAATCATTCTCCGGAAAGGCTTTTCCGGAGCTGGATTTTATTCGGGCATTTTTTTTTAATTCAAAGACCAGGGAAAAGTTTATAACGAAAAGTGAGGGACACTGAAATAAACATGGAATTTCACCCCTGTAAAGGGCCTGTATCGTGTTCATGTACATCAAAATTGAACAGAAAATCAAAGATGATGAAATGAGCAAAAGTTGATGTGTGTACGTGTCTTGGTCCCTGTGTCTCGAACACTTCATCAGAGAGTTTGTATTTTTCCTGATTTTATTAGAATTGGGAGCATTTATTATCGGGGTCTTTGGCTGTTTTAATATTTACTGATCTGCACCCCTAGCCTTCACCTTTGTACATGGGGCGAAGTGGATATAGGGCGAAGCGGGGATGGGGCGAAGCGGGGATGGGGCGAAGGGGGGGATGGGGCAAAGTGGGGATGGGGCGAAGTGGTTAGGGGCGAAGTGACATGGGGCGAAGTAGAAATGGGGCGAAGCGTCCGACACCCCAAATGAATATACACCCGGCGGGTACCCAAAATGCTTTCGAGTCAACTCGTACCTTGGGCAACTCGTACCTTGGACAACTCGTACCTTGGACAACTCGTACCTTGGACATCTCGTACCTTGGACAACTCGTACCTTGGACGACTCGTACCTTCAATTAAGACGACTCGTACCATCAGAATAAAAAGTAGAGTACGTGCGTGACATGACTCCGAAACGATACGATTCTTTTCAAGTCAAAGTTAATTTGTATCCCACAGAACCACATTCAATATCTAATGGCTTTGCCAGGCAGCGTGATTTTCCGCGTTGGGCCTGCCGTTGGGCCGCAGGCATGGCAGGGCAACGAAATTGACTGCCGTCGGTCGTGCGCGGTACCGATGCCGGTGACTCGGAAGCGGCCGGCCTGCGCGGCGCGCGCGGCATTGCCATACTGTTTTTAATGGAATTACTTGTACATTCCTTGTGCATATTCAACGTTTGATTCGGTAGCTAAGATAACTTGTGAAATAAATTTTAATATACTTTCTTTTTTTTCTTTCCGTGGCTCTTTTCGAAGTACCCCCCTCTTGCTCGCCCGGGTAATATAAATATCTAATCATAGCGTCTTGCGGTAAATTCTGCTCTTTTGTTTTAACAGAGTTAGCCGGCGATTGCCGGACCTGTTCTAGTTTAACCGCCTCTGACGGCGCTTTAGCTATTAATCTTGTCGTTTCATCGTTTATAGCTTTGATCACGCTGGGTAATCGCTCGACCCATTGCGTGTTTCTACTCTCGGGATTTAACATTTCTTGAGCGTACTGATGACCAAACAGTCTCTCGGCTAGCGTTCGATTAAATCTTTCTACGATACCCTGCGATCGGTGGTTTCCCAGTTTGCCTACGATAATCTCGACGTTTTTTGAGGCCATCCATTTTTTAAAAGCGCCCTTAAATTCGGTACCAGCGTCTACTCTCAACGTTTTAGGGTAACTCAAAGGCGACCTCGCGTAAATCTTGACGATAGCATCTTGGGTGGAATCCGCCGTTTTAGAAACCAAAGGTTCTGCTTCGTGGTATCGACTCGCAACGTCGACAACCGTCAAAGCGTATTTATAAGTCTTGCGTTTTACTTTATCCCAGGGTAGGTATAGCACATCCATTTGGTGAAAGTCGTTTGGTGTTTCAAACTCTCGCAAAGTACTCGTTGGCCTGGGTACATATGCGGGACCCGGTAGATAAATTTGCCAGATCGCTTGTTTTTTAAGCCAATCTCTGATTACCTTTTTATCGATTTTGGTTTTATCGTGCAAATGATTGACGGCAGTTTCACCTCTCCAATAACCGCTTGGGCTATTTTTGAAGTTTATCCATCATTTATTATAATAATAATTTAAAAGGCTTTATACATTAAATAGATGGCGTCAGCTGCTGTAATGATGGTTGGAGGTGCGATCATCAACGCCTTAGCTTTTACTGGTTCAAACTTTTTTGGTGTGCTTTAATTATGCAATACAGCCTAACCACCTTAACTTCCTGTTTCCAGAGCGAGCTTTATTAAACTCTAGATCTATTAAAACCAACATATATATCATCTCAATGATGGTCATTCATTGCAAAAATGATGGTAAGACGTGAATCTTGGATAAAAACATCAGTTCCATAATATTTGCACTTAGCCTAAGTCTCTAAATGTAACGGCAGACTGTATCAAAAATGTCACCGTGCACAGACGTCCATATTAACCGTTCAGCGCGGCGCAAGAACCGTGTAACTTTGCACGGATGGCTACCGTAGGTTGACCGCAAACGACCGCGTGGGCCTGAGCATGCCGCGCACACAGTGCGTGTAACCTGCCGCGGCCGGCTTCACGCTAAATAAATTCCTCTTTTGGGGGGAAAGAGAGCCCATACCAAAAAGAGATTCGCCTTTATTTTAATAAGCAGTCCACTTTCAATGAGTTACGGACCACTTTATTCAGCCTCGGATCATTATCCTGACTGACGGTACGACTTGACTTACGCGTGATGGTACGAGTCGTCTTAACTGAAGGTACGACTTGCCGAAGGTACGAGTTGTCCAAGGTACGACTCGGTATAATGACGTCGAGTTGAAGGTACGAGTTGTCCAAGGTACGAGATGACCTGTTACCCCCCAAGCTACGTCCAATTCAGGTGGATCGGAACTGAAAAATCATGTCTCAAAAAGGCGAACCTCATCCCGAGAAGAACGTACCTCCCAGTAGAAATTATCCACCCTTCTCGGGGCCCCGTGGCCCTGGCAGGCACGGTGATCATAATTTCCAGAGAAACTATGAAATGACAGAGGAGGAAAAGCGTACCTTGCGAGAGTGCCAGTCGGAGAGTTTCTGGTACCGTGCGATGCCGCTGGCCGTCGGTGCAGGTCTGCTGACCCAGACGCTTATCACCCGTGGCAAGCTCACAACATCCTCGAGATTTGGCTCAATTCCGAAGGTACGTAGGCCTACCGTATAACCCTTAATGCGAAAGTCCATTAACGTTAGGGAAAGAATGTAGCATCCATGATCCCGACGCCACTTCAGCATGTTCAGCGACTGTGTACAACTACAAAAAAAGGGCAGTGTACATGGAGAGTCAACACGTCAAAAACAGTTTCAAAGTTAGGTCTAGGCATTCCTTCCTCCATGGTCTAGGCTACTCCTAGAACTATGAGGCTCCACGAGCTCCACTACGTGGAGCCTCATAGTTCTAGGAGTAGGTCTAGGCCTATTTCAAAATTCCTTAAATTTATTTGTAACAAAATTGGAAATGTCTCTCAGTCCCAGATTCATGTCTGTTCAATATTTCTGCAATGACTGACCTCCATTGAGATGATGATGAAAAAAATTGCTTCAGGATGCAAAATTCTTTCCATTATCTGATCATGGGAGGGGGGGGGAGTGAAATGTAAAAATATGCCAGAATGTCCGCGCTCACCATGCTCACCTATAAAGTCAGTCTTGAATTATTTAGCCCTAACAATTTGTGCTGGCAATGCTATTATAATATTTATTTTATATTTAAATTTTAAGGTAGTGGGTGGCGGTGTTCTCACATCGTATTTTATTTTGAAATGACTATTGAATTTTCAAATCGTGTTTTCACTTTCTGTAATAAATCACGTTTTATAAAAAATGTTCACAGTGTTTTACATAATAAGTAACTTTCTCTATCACATTCCTATAGTCTGTGTCAAAACACTTAGATTTAGAAGTCACATTTCATTTCAAATTTTATTGCTTGCCTGAAATGTTGCATTATTTTTTTCCCCACTACAGATTGGTTTTGCATGCCTCTTTGGCTTCATGGCCGGAAAGATCTCCTACGTCAGCTCATGCAAGCAGAAATTCCTGAAACTAGAGAACTCCCCCATCAGTGAAATGCTGAGGAAAGGCGGCAGCCTTCCCAAAGGCCAAGGCGGAAGCTTTGGTCTGCCGGGATTCCAACCTCCTGGCACCGATTCGGATCCAAGCGACCCCATCGTCACCAGGAACAGCGATTCCTACAGTGGATTCGGCCAGTCGGACGACTACCACCCCAACCTGAACATTGACACCAGCAACGTCAAGACGATGGACAGCCAGTTTGACTTCGAGCTGAGCAACGAAGTGGCCTCGGAGCTGGAGGCCAAGCGGCCCGAGATGACCAAGACCTACGAGGATTTACGGAGGGAGAACAGACAGAAGCACTCGAGCCATTTCAGCCAGCCTGGGCACTACCAGCCCCGACAGTCCGGGCAGCCGCCTCCGTATGATGACAAGCTGCCAAAGAAGAGTGCTGAGCTTCCGTTTTCTTCAACCTCTCGTCCCAGGGGTGTGAAGAACGAGTATGGAGATGACATGGAATGATTGGATTGGTCATGCAGCTCTGCATTTTGTTTACAACAAATGGATATCTGATTGACACTTCATAACTATTACAATGTTTTTATTGCCGAGGTCCCGTGTCAAAAAAAAAGAAAGAAAAAATAAGAAAAAATAACTGGTTTTGTATTCAGCGGACACAGAAATAGCCGTTGTCGTAACTGCACCACACATCGTAATTTTGAAACAAAGTCTCTTTTACTATACTTTCTCTTTGCAATGTTAGATCTGTGCGCATGCATATCTGATCTTGGGCATGACATTTAAATTGCTTGGTTTTTATTCACCTGTGCAAAAGGCCGAGGAATGCTGTGTGGAAATTTGCATTCTGGAATTTCTGGCCTCGAACTTAATTGTTGAAATGGATCTCAAAGTCTTTTGCAATTAAAAAACCCCACAGGTTTGTCTGTTGAAGGGATGGGTATCGTTTGCTTGATTTTGTTTTCGCATGTTTTGGGGCACTGAAGGTCTAACTAAGTTAGATACCTACAATACATGTATCAACAGTGACTGTTCTGGCTGCTCATTTGACATGATTCAAAACATATTGTGCATACAACGTGTGTCTTCGCCTGCAAGTACCAGTATCAGTAATTCAAATGAACGTAATCTATTATACAACGCCTGAATAAATCCCCATCATGTGATTGGTGGGTCGTTGATCACATGTCATTGAAAAATTCGCCCTAACCCAAGGCACGGGCCGCACAGCAAAAACACAAGTTCTATTCCACGGTAAATACAAGTTTCATTGCACGGTCATGGGTGGCTCTGACCAATCAGATGACGAGGATTTATTCAAGTGTTGTTTAAAGAGAAGATACAACATTTGCAAACATCAAAAAACGAAATGACCAAATTATCACGAAATACCTTATTGTTAGGGAATGACAGTCTAAAGCATCCTGTAAAATCGTGGCTCCTGGTGTGCTAACATTTTCAAGAAAACTTGTATTTTTCCAACGCTGGTTGGCCGACCAGTATTGGAGAAAACTGGTTTTCAAAAACTGCTTCTAAATGTTCATATTTTTGTAGTTATTTCGCATTTTCTTTGCAATTGATTACACACCTGTAAAGGAGTACACGCCTGCTAGACTGATTCTCTGACCTTACAATTTCCCAAAGTCTACAATTGCTCCGTTTCATCTAAAGTGGGGTCAGGGAACAAGACTACAAGAACATGATTGATTTTCTTGGTTTTTCCAGCATCTACAAGCACAAAACGTGAAACAAATCAGTTTAACAATATTTTCTATAACATACTAATCCTGCAAATCTTTTTATGTCGGGAAAAATTGCAGCAAAAGCAAATGTTGTACTTTCCCTTTAAAACAAATAATGAATGTTTCACATTTATGCAAGGGAAAGAATAATTGCATGAGGTGACAGATGGAATAGAACATTCCAACTGTCACCTCGTGCATTTATTGGATCATCTGTCACCTCATATAATTATTCTTACCATTGCACTCATAAACATTCATTATTTGTGTACTATCCCCTATCCCGGGTAAAACCAACAAGTAAACCCAAGAACAAACCAGATTCTTGCATTAATTGATGAAGCTTTTATTCAAATAACTGTACAAATCTTACAGATATTCAACTGGTGTTGTGCGTTTTCGAATAAGTTAGTATGCGATTATTTGATCAAATTTGATCGAATATTGGAACACTGTCATTGAAGTAAAAGAAATGTATGAATTTCATGTGTATTTCGGTATAGTAGCTGACTAGGCGATAGGTCTAATGTTCCTCATGAACTCAAATCATGCCTGTATAGTGGCTTTTCACACAAAAAAAAATGTAATTTGACAGATATTCAAACCACTCTACTTGTAGGAATAAATAATCACAGACATTTTCGTCATTTTCTTGAACGCGTGTGGGACAATTTTGTTGTCGCGCGCTCACAGATTGGATCGGTGCTGCAATATGTCATGTGTCCGAGAAACAACACTTACAGCGCATACTGTATTGCCTGTTCATACAATGTGGTCCAATCAGATGGTGTTACTTTCATTACGTAATTAAGCCTGCAAATTAGACACTGTCATTGGCAACGCAACATCACATTTTGTGCACCATTTTCCACAGCTGATCATGAGTTGCTAGGCCAGTACAGACTGATGTCACTGCTAGAAATAAACAGAGCAGGCAATACGCTTTCGATTGGTAACACACCAAGGTATAAACAATAATTGATTCTCTTAAAATTTCATGGTGTACTCGGGTAATTTTTGCTGTTCAGAAGAAAATTACTGACAATTTCTGAAAACTAACACATTTGAATGACATATTGTCATTTTCACTTTTGAAGGTTATTTTTTTACCACAAAAATACACAGTGTGAATTTTAAATACCTTGGCTACTCAAAAATGTGAAAAATCCAAAATCGATTTTGACATGATTTTCCACACAAAGGCAACTTCAGATGCCTATAACTCAAAACAAAGTTTGGGGGACATTCCTCATTTAGCCTCAGCATGTCACACTTACAGAATTAACTGAATCAGGTGATCTGAAAATTTTGTATTAAAATAGTTTTTTTTTTTGTACACATGTACACATCTGTATGCAATAAACTAGGAAGCATAAATACGAAATGGTTTCTAATGCTTTCATTCAGATGAACAATTTGTTTCTAATAAATTAATAAGATTGTTACCAACGAAGTAATGGTGGTTGCTTGTATTTACTTTCTACTTGAAAATCGCTGTTTGCTTCTAATAAAACGGGGGAATCAATCTCCACATGAAAAAAAGTCAAATTCTGTGGCTTGTAGTCGACAAGCTAATCTTTATAAAAAAAAAAAATTTAGGCTGAATTTTTTGGTGTTAACGGTAACCTGTCGTACCTGGATTTTTTATCGGCCGAATTGCCGACCTCAATGCCAAATTTGACCAACAATTTAAAATAAAGTATATTTTGAAAACAAAAAAGTCGTCACTATGCAAGTTTTGTGTGTGTTATTTGTAAATTTAACAATAAAGCAGGTTAATTAAAACAATTTTAAAGTAAACAAAGCAAGTATAAAAGACCAACCGACAAATATAAAAAAAGTTACAAAATGAAATTATTTCCCTACCCAGCTACCTAGACGATTTTTAGGTCATTACTGTAAACACACATATTTTTTTCAGACTTGAGTAATTGTGTGTTTATGGAATGTAGGGTTTAAAGTATACATATAAGTGAAAGTGGAAACTACATGTATTACATGATCGTTTTCATCTTGTAAAACAAAACAGCATCATATCACTAGAAAGCAGAAGTGGATATTCACTGTAATAATGGTTAATCACAACCACATTTAAAAAAAACAAATTGTCCGGTCTTCAAACTATTAAATTAATTTAGTTAAAGGGAAAATACAACATTTGCAAACATCGAAAAATAAAACTACCAAGTTGTTACGAAATACCTTACTAGGATGTTGGTAAATGACATGCTTAAGCATCCTGTAAAATTATGGCACCTGGTGTGAAGCCATTTTCAAGAAAATGGTATATTTGTCTACATTTCCAACGCTGGTCGGCCGACCACCGTTGGAAAAACCTAACTATTTTTCAATTACTGCACCAAATATACCATTATTTTTTAGTCTAAATTTTGTTTTGCTAGCTATTGGTTCCATGCTCATGAACGGGTGCAGACCAGCTAGACTGGTTCCCTTATCTTACAATTTTCTGGTATGTTTGATCCATTTCATCTTTAGTGGAGTCAGGGAACCAGACTACTTGAATATTTTTGTTTTTCTTGGTTTTCAAGCATTTTCGAACACAAAACTTCAAACATGTCAGTGTAACAATAAATGATCTATTATACTAACTCCCCAAATAGTTCATTTCTGAAAATTACAGCAAAAGCCAATGATGTACATTCCCTTTAAAGACAAACTGCACTGCACCGGTACAGTTTGTAAAGCGTTTCAAGCATTTCAAATATCTATAAGATGATACTTTCAAGGAACACAATAAAATAACTCTGATGCAGGTTATAACAGAACAGTAGATATACTTTTTGAGAAAACTGTAAAAGGTCATCTTTATGCGTTTTGACTTGCACCCTCTTGTGATATGATCCCACTTTGTCACTTAGGAAAATAATTGACATTAGGCCAAAAAAAAAAAAAATATTCGGTCTCTGGTCAGACCAAAGTTCCAGAATTGACGCGGCGACGCGTTTTTTTTTGGTTTTGTTTTTTGGGTTTTTTTCCTTTTTTCTTCAAGCTTAGATTGTACAGACAAGGTGGGGTACTAATTTGCTTTTTTTGGTGTCCTCGTGTACATTGGTGTCCTCCATAATTTGCCTTGCTGCTTTCGATCATTTGCCTCGGTGCAATTTCCCATTCCTTGGTGCTCTTTGGTAAAAAAAAAATGAGGAGGTGCGGCAATAGAGGGCGCTGTTGGAGCTACCGCGGAACATTTTGGGAAAAAAAAAAGATTGACGCGCATGATTAAAATCGACGCGCGTGCTGACCAGCGACTGACTTATTTTTTTTTTTGGCCTTACATTGATAAGCCCACAATTGCAAACTAAACCAAATTCGGACAGTTGTGAGCAGTATTTGATAAAAATAAGGAAACGATGATAATTGCTCTCGTCTTGAAATGATAGCACACTGGGCACAACGACTTCACAGGATGCTTGAGCCTATTATTTACTTTGGATTATTGAATATTTGCAAATTGCGTCCACTACCTTTAAAACATTTTCATAAATTTGAAGAAACATCCAACACAAAATGATATTTAAAAAAAATGTGTATTATTGAGAACAGCTATTTACAATAAATAAGCCTAATAAAAACCTATCAATGGTTTGTTTAAAAGGAAACTTAACAACTGATACAAAATTAAAAATGTTGCCAAACTAAGAAGTTCTCTCCGGCCTAAATAAGCTGTATGTACAAAACTGCATTAATTAAAGTAATACACATGCGTATAACTTGGCAAAAGAATGAAGGATTTCATATAAAAAGTTTTTAGACAAGTGGTCCGCGGACCGCATGCGTTGCCTCTGTGTCAAATTTTGTGCGTTTGTAAACGACCTCAAATGACCCCTAGATGATCTTTGACCTCCAATTTTGGAAGACTTGTGAAGAAACCCCACGCAAGGATCACTCCATCCAAGCATATTTGAACGATGACCTCTAATGACCCCTACATGACCTTTGACCTCAGTATAATCCCATGAAGAATTGTGTCTTCTTACCCAAGGATCACTCCATCCAAGTTACATTAAAATCCATCAAATTCTGTAGACAAAGAAACATTTGAAGCATATTTGAATGATGACCTCTTATGACCCCTTTATGACCTTTGACCTCAGTATAATCCAATGAAGAATTGTGTCTTCTTACCCAGGGATCACTGCATCCAAGTTTCATTAAAATCCATAAAAGCATGTAGAAGTTATACATTTTTTCCCCAAACTTTATCATACGGGCATTCGGGTCTATGGTCATACGTAGGTGTCTTCCAAAACTTTGTTTAGACGTCACAAAAACCAGGAAGACCTGCAGAATTTTACACAGATGTACAAGGGCCTATGTGAGCTGGCAGTTGCCTTGTCAGTGCTCTGTCAATTCAGGAGCTGTAGGTTTAGTTTCTTCGCTTGGTGGAACTGTAAAATTACAAGGGGAAAGGATAACTACGTCATTAAAGGTAGAATGGACCATGTGTCATTTATTTTTCTTCATTTTTTTCCATTTGAAGCAACGAAAGTGCTCAAAATCTAATGGCGGGTATTTAACAACTAATCTGATGAAGTGTTGGCTCTGTGAATGCCGTACAATTTGAGAAAACACAATATTCTGGATCTTGATTTTAATTCAAAAGTTGCCCAGTCATATTTTGAGTTGCGCCCTCTCGTGACACAATCCCAACATCAGCATTCGGGACATGATTCTCATTCAGCTCCGATTGTAACTTTACGTGTTGTCACACACTGAACCGACAAATAACAGTAACCGCATGTATGCGTGTGCGTCGTGTCAACGCTTGCACCCATTCACGGATTCCCCCAACCACAAATTGGAATTTCCTAAAATGTGTCACTTGACACATCTTTGGAAATGACCTTTTATTGTTTTCTTCAAAATGACAGCATGCCTGAAGGAATCATTTCACAGGGAGTTTAGTATTATTACAATCTTTAAACCAAGTTAGCTTGAGTAACTCCAGCTGACATGCTCATATTCATTCACATGTAGCGCTGGAGACATAACCTAGTCGTGAGAGTGTGGTAGCAAGAGACCCTAAAATAATGGCCTCTCAAAAATTGTCGATTTTCACCTCTAATATCCCACCCCAGATTTCATTTACATACCTCATACATTCAGCAGTCAATCATGAAGCTAATGATCGACTTGAAACAGACCACATAAAAAACAAATGTGAAAAATCTTGACGATTTTGGTGGCTTGTCCGTAAAAAACGTCCAGTTCCAACGGCTGTCGTCCATTTTGTTTGGTTAATTATGTATTAAATGCATGCAACACGTGATGACATTGAAAAAAATTGGCGCGCGCGATGTATGTGGGTACCACACCGCTTTCAGGTGCCGCAAGTGAGTTCAATTTTCGTCTGGTGCGTTGTCGTGGAAAGCATTCTCGTTGTCTTGCTTTATTATGTATTTTGCAAAAAAAATCCAGGGAAGGGATCGGGATTACTTGTGCTGTTCCTCTTACCTAGATTGTGTGTGCACTTTGCCAGGCTCTCAAAACTTGGTAGTGGGGGTGCGCCGGGGTCCCCCGGACGTAGAGGGTGCGTGGAGGTATCAGCCTGGGGTTCCTCATCCAGGGGGCTGGTGGAGACATCCCCCTCTGAAGCAATGGAAGATTCCTCAAACTCTCTGGACTGTTGAGGATGAAACACACTGTTACTTTCTACTGGGGCTGTTTGGAGAAGAAAGAAATAAGGTGAATTAGAGTGAGAGTGGTGCCAACCTCGTCCCCAGTGCTTACTTTATTTCCAACCTTGTTTCCAATAGTAAGCCCTGGATAGGAAACTTTCTTCCTGTATCCTGATTCGATATCGCAATTGGCTAGTATTGGATTTTTATCGTGTACTTGGTGCAGAGTTGTAACGAGTCACTGATTTTTGTGACTCGAGTCGAGTCGAGTCATTTTAAAGAAGTGACTCGAGTCGAGTCGAGTCATTAGGTCAACAAGGTCGAGTCGAGTCGAGTCGAGTCACAGTGTGTGGTCGAGTCGAGTCGAGTCGAGTCAAGTATTTAGCTCGAGTCAATTCGAGTCACAAATATTTGAACACTATATAATAAAGTACAATAAAAAGCAACAAACACAAGAGAGTAAGAATACAAGGCACCAGTCTATTACGAAAATCCAAAGACAAAAAGGATGCTGTAAGGTACCCAACCAACAGTTTCCATTGCTAACTCGAGTCACAGATAAGAAGATGTGAAACTTCAGTCTTATAACTGTTTTGGCTTCGGGTTTAGATTTTGTTGTTCGCTGATCGCTGAAAACGTCAAAACCTAATTACATTATACAAAACTGTTTCTGATTATTTAAAGGTGGTCCCATCCGTATCCTTTGTGTGTGTGTGTGTGTGAAATCGGGACATAAATTTAGCCAGCGTTCCACCAAGAGCTTTATAAGAAATTGCACGAAACCAATGATGAAACCACGGATTGAGAAATGCGTTTTAAGTCTGGTTCCGGATTTAGCATTACATGCTATAGAACCACAAGGTGGGAGTCCGCGACACGGTGTATGTTTGTTGTATCATAATGGAGGAAGGAAAACAGACGGCCGCTGTATATGAACATACATAATTCGCGAACATAACGTGACGTGAACAAAAACTGGCAACGCGAACGGCGCGGCGTAAGTCATTGCAAATATTTTTCGCAAGTAAGTTTTGCTTTTATTTTTGGGACTCGAGTCTTATTAGCCTTCCTCGAGTCGAGTCGAGTCATTCTGATTAGGGACTCGAGTCGAGTCGAGTCATTTGCTCGCAGTGACTCGAGTCGAGTCGAGTCATTTACCTGTCGGGACTCGAGTCGAGTCGAGTCACCAAAAAATGTGACTCGAGTCGGACTCGAGTCGAGTCATTGACTCGAGTCATTACAACTCTGACTTGGTGTTGTTATTCACAACGTGCAGTACAGTTCGCGATCATTCGTCCACGCCTTCTCGAAAATACTCATTTCCTTTCCAATTTGTGCATATGAAATGTGATACTGCATGTTGTCTCGATAAGATCGTAACAGTTTAATTAAATAAATCGTGTTTTCGTAACTCACGCTGTGCTCGCGCTGCGAAGAATTGACTCTGTTTTTACCCCAGACACCGCATACAAGAACGAACGATAATGTAACGCACAGGCAGGCACCAGACTAGTATTCCTCATTTGCATACGTGTTCAAAAATCTTGCACATGCAAATGATCCAATACCAGGGTGAGCGAGCAGGTAGTGATGGGCGCGTACTGCTCGACACACTGGGGTCAAGGTTGGAGTGGTGCACACTGAATTCATTGTGGGAGTGGGTTTTTTGTCGTTTTTATTAGGGAAAAATCAACAAAGCATGATCTATATTGTCAAACGTGACAACAAACAGTTTTCTATTTGAATTTGAGTCTACCTGATTTATTCAAAAAGGAAAAAGAAAATATCAAAATCTGGTTTCTTTTACGCTGTGACCTTTAAGGTTAATATACAACATTTGCTAACCTTAAAAAAACAAAACTATCAAATTATTATGAAATACCTTGCTTGACTGTACGTGAAAAAAGTCTCAAACATCCTGTGAAATCATGGCACCTGATGTGCTGTCATTTTTAAGAAAAGTGGAATTTCTGTAAATTTCCAACAGATGTCGTCCAATGAATATCGTTAGGGGAACAAACTGACCTTTTTCCAATACTGTCCCCAATTTTCCAAATTTAGTAAGGGCCAGAGTTTGTTTGCACTCGTTTACACATCCGTGAACTAAGACTAGGGCCTACTTTCCATCGTGAATGGGTAGCAATTTCGAGGTTAAAAAGCTAGTCTTAAAAAAGTGTTGGCATTTTTGAGAGAAACAGCATCCGCCGTCTTGTAAAAAATCTCACGAAAGAGGTGCATGTTTAAAAAAAAAAAAAAAAATTGTCATCTTGGATCCTTCACTGGCCAAATTTTTAAAAAGTACCTGCATCCTTTTTTTCTCTCAAAAAGTTCAAATGAGAACCATTTAAAAAAAAAATTGGCCTTACTCATGGGAGGGGGGTTATGCCTCAGATTCTCCAAGTCTTTGTTCAGCCGTTTCAGAACGAAAATCTGCGTTCCGTCCCTCCGCAGGGATTCAAGGAAGCAGGTCAGTGCCTTGGGCCCCCCGCTCCTCTGTAGCTCGTCGATGAATCGGTTGGCTCGGGCCGAGGGCCCGATGACGTGATTGATCTCTTCGCAGATTTCTCTGTTCAGGATGCCCTTGGAGCGCAGGTAGGGGTAGTGATGCTTGGGGTTGATGGTTCCGTTTCGACAAAGGAAATCTCTGTTATCTTCCAATACCTGAATACAATAATTTTGAAACGAAATATAAAAACCAATATTCCAAGAAAGTTTGGGAAGTTTTTTGGGGTTGACAATGCTTACAAAACCTTTTTTTTTCAGAAACATTTATGGGATGAATCTTTCTTACATTTACTAGAGGAACATATCCACCCCTCCCAATATAACAATGTACAATGCACATTTCAATTATTATTGTGGACCAGTGAAAAAGTTTTTTTTCCCAATGTCTCACTCACTCAGCATTATTGATAGGCGGGCCAATTTAGAAATACTCTCGACTTACAATTATAACAATACATACTGACTGCAGACATACCAAATTAGATTCTTAAACAAAATATGAACTGACGCCATTTAACAGTTGTTTTTCAAAATAGAAATTGGAAGTTACCAAGTATTATTTTACCTCAATACCAAGTATTATTTTACCTCAATGAAACTAGTGAATCAAAATAGCGTCCTTTCTGAACTAGTTATTACAGTTTTCGCTGTCACTGCTGTGCTCAATTTACTTTAAAGCTATAGTCCATCATTTGCAGCCATCCGAAAAGTAATTGGCGTAATTATTGTTGAAAAACATACTTTGTTGAAAGATAGTAAGGGAACTAAACTCCCTGTGAAATTATTCTTTCTGGGAAGCTGTCATTTTGAAGTAATCAACGAAAGAAGGCATTTCCAACGGTGCTTCTTAAGAAGCACCGTAGGAAAATTTAAATTAGTAGTTCGTTTTGTTATTCAGCGCAGCGCGCACAAGTATTGGAACGACGCACACGCGGTTGTTATAATTCGTCGGATCAGTGCGCGACGTCGCGTATAGCTGCAATTCAACACAATTCAAAACATGATTCAGTAACTTTTGATTTGAAATTGAGATCTTAGAATGCTGTTTTTCTCGGAATATACAGCTGAAGCTGAGCTGAAACTTCATCAAGTAAGTTGTTCAACATCCTTCATTAGATTTTGAACACGTTTGTTGCTTCAAACGAACAAAATGCACTAATTACAAATGATGGACTATAGCTTTAATCAAACAGTGATCACTCCATTTATACCTTATTGTGTAAAAAGAGAAGATACTCCTCATCCTGAAGACGTTCCCTGTGATCCCGAGGTAAACTCATTTCTTTCTTCAAAAATATCCCCACTACACTTCAAATCGATTGTCTTGTGGAACATTCATCTGTTAGACTCCACCAGCCACATATGAGGAAGGCATTGGCACACACATGCGATTGGTTCAACTAAATTATAGCTCCGTGAAAGACAACAGCGAATCCGCTCGTCCAGGATATAGATTATTACAGTAGATCAACTTGCATTTTAGCGCGTGGCAGGTGGTTGATTCACAACAAACACATCAGCACACCATCGACTGCTGGTCCAGCAAAGTTACACTCGTAAAAATTGGGGGATTTCCCAAACTAGCAGTCTTTTTATCCCCGCACAACCGATGATTCAGCTGTGAAGAATTCACGTCTAACAAAGTATTAATTTCTGAACGACTTCCCTTATTCCTCCATGCCCAAACCATATGCATAATGCCAAAACCACGTACGTGAAAAATCGTGTACCAGGAATTAACCTAACCCGGAAGCGCATCTATAAATAGGCAACAGGTTCCGTGAAAGGTAACTGTTTTATGATTTCACTAACGTCAAACATGAAACAGTACTTGATAAGAGGTCAATGGCTTGGAGGTCATTGGACGAAAGTTTTGGTATGGAGAGCAGATTAGTAATAAAACAAAACAAAAAAATACAAATCAATACAATTACAAATGTTTCACTTATGTTTCACCAATTATTTCCTGAATTAAGTTCGTTCGTTGAAACTAACAAATCCCATGTATGTAAATGTTTAATCATCAGGTCACTTTAAATCCTTAATTAATAAGAAAAATTAATGAGAAACGGAAGCAGTCAGCAATAATGTTCCAGAAATTAATTCAAAATTGGTTGAAAATTGACAACGGCTGGAACATTTACTGAATATAATACAATTTATTAATTGCAATATTACACATGTATAATGCAGAACAAGAAATTGTACAAAAATACATTGCTATAAATATTGGCACAACCAATTGCATACTGGAAGCATGAATACATGGTAGATTTGAATATTCCTTCTTTTTTTTTAAATTACAATGCCATAAGCTTTATAAAATAAGACTTGAAAAAAAAATGGAAAGTGAACCAAAGGTACAAATTAAGAAACACGGCACACATCAAAAAAGAAATCACAAACAGTTCATAAATGTTTGGCCCTCAATGAAATAAAAAGTACTTTCCAAGCACAGACGTTATTCCTGTGTTCGAAATGTTTTTAAAAATATTTTCTCTTTGAGGTAAAGTTGGCAGAAAGTATTATTTGCTTGAAAAGCATACTATTTTTTGGAATGATTGAAGATAATGTACATTTGTTTGCAAAGTTGCTCCATCTGTGCTCTTTAACAGAGTCAATTTTATCTCCGAACAAATTTTCAACCTGTATGTTTTGTTTGAACAGAGAATGATACCTTTTGTTATTTTTGATGTTTTCAACCCTTTAAAAATATGCTTTTATTTTAGGATGCTTTTGGCCAATAAAGCACAAAGAGATACGCCTGAATTATTGTTGGGACGCAAATAATTCAAAACTTGTCAAAGTACAAATGTCATTACTAAACATGGCTGGATTTGTTTTGATCGATGACTCATTCAAAAGTGAATAACTTTTCTTTTACTAAAAAAAAATTAAAAAATTTAAAAGCAAAATTTATTAGCAAAGCACAGGGAGATTAACTCAAAAAGTTACTTCAGTCTCTAAAAATCCAATTGGACGGAGCTAATATCACAAAAACACATTAGTACAACACTGCTATCAATATTGTACATCAGTGATTAAGGCAATTATAAAATTTAGTTCTACAATTCTCTTATGAAAATAAAATGGCCATTCTGAATAATCTTTAAAAGCCTGTTATAAAATGACCACGCACGAATGCCAACTTATATGACCTTTAAAAAAAATCCTCCTCCCAATGTTTCTCTTGGAGAAAAAAAAATCAAAGTGCATTATTTTATGGTTTTAAAGATATACTTTAAAGGTACCTAGGATCATTTGCATTTGTTATAATTTCATGAAAAGGACTGATTTAAGGGCTATTAATGTAGAGCAGACATCATTCCACTGAGCTGTTCAATGTTTGGTGTCCATTGGTGCTGGAAAAACACGATAAAACTTTGATCATTTTCAACCCTCAAAGTGCTGCTCGCGGACTAGAATCTGTCGTGCATAGAACCCATAGGTCACAGGGAGTACCGGAGTGCCAGCTCTGTCATTGGACAGTAATGCATACGTATACCTAGCGTACCCAAGAATTCACAAGAAGTCAACAGCTGGCCCACGGCCGTTTAAAGGGAAAATACAACATTTCCAAACATCAAAAAACGAAATGATCAAATTATCCCGAAATACCTTACTGGATTGTGAGGAATGACAGTCTAAAGCATGGCTCCTGATGTGCTGACATTTTCAAGAAAAACTGCATTTTTCCAACGCTGGTCAGCCGACCAGCGTTGGAAAAAACTGGCTTTTTTTCAAAAACTATTCTTAATTTGTCATATTTAGTTTTTTGAATTTTCTTTGCAATTGATTACACACCTCTGCAGGGGTACAAGCCTGCTAGACTGATTCTCTGACCTTACAATTCCCTAAAGTGTATTAAGTGCTCCGTTTTATCTTATTGGGGTCAGGGAACCAGACTACAAGAACATGATAGGTTTTCTTGGTTTTTCCAGCATCTACAAGCCCAAAAGTGAAACATGTCAGTTCAACAATATTTTCTATAACATACTAATCCTCCAAATCCATTTATTTCTGAAAATTGAAGCAAAAGCAGATGTTGTACATTCCCTTTAACCGACAAAGTATTTGAGAAAACTGTTGGTTCTCAGCGTTAGGTCCTAACCATTGATTCAAAATTTCTCTTTTCTTGAGAATGACAGCCTACCAGGCTCAACGATTTCATCCTATTATTCACTAATAATCAAGTGGGCTACTTCATAATACTTTGGCAGTTTCGTTCTTGAATATTTGCTAATGATCCTATCAGCCTCTAAGAATTTTGGTTTTCAAAATATCACATGATCTCCAAAACAGTAAAAATAGTAATGCATATATTGAGCATACAATAAGACATCATGAGAACATCTCAATGTTCAAAGGTTTGCGGAAACACCATGTGCGAATAATTTCTCAACTAAGAGAATGGTTCTGAAAAGAACCAGAGGTATAAACTCGACGTTCCGGTCAGTATGCTCTGAGCGTCTTCAGGAGAGTGCCTAAACTCTCCTGAAGGCACTCTCCTGAAGACGGTCAGAGCATACTGACCGGAACGTCGAGTTCATACCTCTGGTTCTTTTCAGAACCATTCTCTTAGTTGAGAAATTATTCGCACATGGTGTTTCCACAAACCTTTCATTATTTAGTATCTCCACCATGCAAAGCCTCAAATCTTACTTATCTCAATGTTCTTTCTTTCACGAGCTATTGCTGAGGATAAGTTTGAGGATAGTTTCTCTGTTTTGGGCCACCCATTGGTCAAAGGTCATGAGGTCAGGGATCAGTTTTCTGGTAGTCTCCATGCTGAACCGCTGGGTCACCCTGTGCAGGAAGTCAAACATGTTGGTGACGTCATCGTTGCCGGCCTTGGAACTGTTCTGTCTGTGGAATTCCGGTAGTGTAACCTGCGACAAAAGAAGAATTTGATTTTTTTTTTACACTCAAACTTAATTCAGCTACGTTTGAAAGAAATAAAAAAAGGCATTCATATTGAAAATAAAGACCACATTGACATGGTTGGACTTTTATAGGTATCAAGTTATAAAGATGTATTTCCTTTGAAATCTTTAAAAATGTGTATTTAGCACACATACTTATATAATATTGATTGGCTTTGAGGGCACGTGTGGTCTAGCGGTGGAGCACAGGATTCGTGATCGAGAGGTTGTGGGTTCGAACCCCACCGTGGCCATGCGTGTTGTGCCCTTGAGTAAGGCACTTCACCTCAATTACTCCTCTCAACCCAGGTGTTAAATGGGTACCGGCATTGTTCAATGCTGGGAAGGTAACAGACTCGCTGTGGAGGAGGTGTGGCGATCCCCCCACAGCAGCATACGAGTCTGGCCCAATCGCTATGAAAGAGAGATTGGCACTCTGTTCCTGTGAATACAGGTTCGTCCCCTTTTTTTGAGGGGATACAAAATATATTGCGCGAGCTATAACAATATTGCACGAGTCAAAGACTAGTGCATGTTGTTATAGCGAGGGCAATATATTCTTGTATCCCCAGAAAAAAACCCATCCAACATTATTATTATTATTATTTATATTAGGCTGACTAGCTTGATCCGCAAGAAATAAATTTCAGGACACTGCCATTATTTCTCAAAGTTTGTCGAATTATTGCACCGCTCGAAGCTGCCACTGTGGCTGTTGACAACAATGCGCGTTGTAAGTGTTCTTTCAGCAAAACGAAAACACATCACATAGGGATGAGTGTGAATTGTTTTCGTTTTGCTGAAAGAGCGCACACTTTTTTTGTGATCCGTGGACAGAACTTTAAAACGCTGGTTGTGTTTAAAATTCCGCAACTTGAAAAGTATATGAGTGATTTGAGTGATTCTTACGAAAGCCCATTAGCGCCACTGCAAGTATATATGTTACAGATTATTCGTTATTACGGATTATTAATTCGTTATTACGGATTATTTAATTCGTTATTACGGATTATTAATTCGTTATTACGGATTATTAATTCGTTATTACGGATTATTTAATTCGTTATTACGGATTATTCAGTGTTCTCCAACATGTAGAACAAACCTGGCGCCCCGCCATGCTTTCTGCGGCGCCCGCCATGTTTAAGAAGTCCCCGCCAAGCTTTAAAATCCTGCCGCCAGGTTTAATTTTTTTGACTCTACAGTGTACATTTACAACTAAAATAATTGATTTCAGTTGTTTTTCCACACATTAACAATGTATTTCGATGTCATCCCAGCCCGATCGGGGTTGTCTTAAAATCTCGCTGAATCAATCACACGCACGGCCGGCCGTGCAAACACCAGCGATTCCCCATGCACTGTACGTACTATACTATTAGGTACGCGCGATGTACACACACTGACAACTGAATCCCCAGTTCCGGAGTGTGCCGATACTTCAAGTAGCGACAACCCCGCCGCAAAAATATATATCTGTATTAGTACACACACACACACCAGCAGGAGTACGTACGGCAGATCTTACGTGCAGCCAACCGACTTTCTTTTTCTCAGTGCTTGCACGCGCGGTACACAATACGCATTGATGTTTTTGTACGAGGCAAACGAGCTCGAGGCCAAAACACGCGTGCACATGGTGTTCCGATCATGCCGATTGTCAAAAGTTATAATTGGCGATCGTGTATGGGCCCGGTTCCCTAAGAGAACAAAATCCACTTTTAATTTATTTGACTTACCAAACTAGTTGGCGACATTAAGAACATACAGGTAGGTCATAAATAGAGGGAAATTTGGGGGGAAAATGACGATGACAACGACAAAACGCAACATGAAAATAAACATGACGATCGCACGGCACCGGCACCACCCATAAAATCGCGTAAAAAAACAACGTAAGTTGTATCCCATTTTGTTTTTCAAAATTATAAAAAATTATAAAAATTAACGAATTAATAATCCGTAATAACGAATTAGTAATCCGTAATAACGAATAAAATAATCCGTAATAACGAATAAATAATCCGTTATAACGAATTAGTAATCCGTAATAACGAATTAATAATCCGTAATAACAAATTAAATAATCTGTAACATATATACTTGCAGTGGCGCTAATGGGCTTTCGTAGATTCTTGTACTAAAAGAAAGCTTATGAATTGGGCTTTCATATCCAAGATTTTGAAAGTGCTACATGCAGAACTTCACTAAAACAATAGTCCTGACATTTGGGTTTCGTTTTTTTTTTACTCACCCTGTATAAAGATATGAGGTTTGTGGAAGCGCCATTCATTCATATCTCTTTTGTAACTGTGTGTGGTTCTGAAAAGAACCGGTTTTGTAACACGCTGTTGCGGACAGTACATTATGTCTGTCTTCAGGAGACTGCGGGACTGCTAGGGGATGCTGAGCTTAAGAGGGATCATTGGTGGTCGCTGAAGCGTGGTGATGGGATGCATGGAGTGAATAGATGTCGTCTTCAGTCCCCTGAAGATGGGCAGGCTAGAGCATACTATCTGAATGGTGTTACAAAACCATTTTTTTTTCTTTTTCGGAAACAAAACACACAGTCACAAAAGGCATTTGAATTACCACATTTACCTTATATCTTTAGACTCCTCATTGCAAACCTTTAAGCCTTTCCTACTATGGGCTCCGTGCGCTGGCAAAAGAGAGCGCCCTTTTACCTAGAAACGACGTCCCATGGGCGGGACATTTCGCTGGTTGACGCGCACCGTTCCTTGTGTGTGACGCACGTACACCAGGGGATTTGTACTATGTACACCATAGAGCTTATGATGTACACACAGTGGCCGCGCTTCGCGGCAAATGAACTGCAGTCAAGCAAGATGGCGTCGGGCGGTCACCCCCAACTGTACTCTCTTTGCCGGTGAGGGGGTACTTGTGAACGGAGCGGATATTTTCTAAAATAGAATTGTTAGCACAGAATATTAATGTTCACCTTTGCATCTCGGACCACGTTTGGTCTTAAATGATTGGTCAGGACGGAGGCAATCTCTCTGACCGTCAGCTTGTCCCCCACTAGGGAGAAGGTCTTGCCAACCGTGCTGGTCCTGTTGCTGAAGATGTAGCGGACTGCCTCCCCGACCTGCTTGATACTCAGCATGTTCAAAGACAGATCGCCCATAGGGATACCTGAGTCGACAAACATAAAAACGATCATATCAGACATTGCAAATATGCATAACGTTTAACCCATTTTCTGTACAAAATTGTATTATATTGTATATATTCTTCTGACAAAACTACAGAGTGCTGAGGCAGTTTCGGGCAGTACATAGAATAACAGGCAAGGCTGTATTTGGTGGTAGAACATGTACATGGAAAAATATGGGCTACTTGACGCAAAAATATGGCACAGGAGGCAAGTCAGTTACCATCACCGTAGCCGGTTTTTCCTTAGGCCAAACAAAAAAAATGGTGTGTTTACGGTAACCCGACCGACCTGGAATTTTTTCGGCCAAATTGCCGACCTCAAACTTTTTATTGCCATTTTGAAGGTTGATAATTGACAAATTTCAAACATTTCAAGTACTTTTAATTATTTGCCATGAACAAAAACCATTTTCCACACTTAAATCTGACCATGATTTGACACAAACATACCTGTGTTAAACGTGCGAAAATCGCGACGATCTCAAAACTTGAATTCTCAAACTACGAAGTACGATTATTTTTGCACAAACGCATCGGGGTATGCCTGGCTGCCCGACGAACAGCATGGTTCTACCCACGTACGAACGTGCGTATCGGCCTGATACGCTGGAAATGCGGCCGGCCCGATACGCCGACAAAAAAAAAGATCACATTTTTCAGCCCCTGATACGCACAATATAATTATCATACACGCCATTAAAATGCACAATTTGATCGTTACATACGCCATTATTTCATCTTGACATGCAAAATCTTGACCAAAATCCTGTTTTTCCGATGCATGTGTGATCAAAATGCACACGATGACGTGTTCTGTCGACCACCAGCTGCACCAAGCTAACATACAACATGGTACACTGGTTCCCTTCGCCAGCTAACGGAATCAATGCTATGATGAAGGACCGGAACCAGTGACTAATGCCTCTCTCACCGGTCCATACTACTTCGTATCATACAGCATGATGATGTAGTGGGCCGAAGTTGGATCGTAAAAATACTACCAAACAAACATCGCTGGAGAAAGAGAATTTCTGCGAATTAATTCACAGAACGTGATCTTTATTTTCTGTGTATGTGTTTTCCATTAAAATGACGAGATTGCAAAGCTCGAACTTGTGGCGAAACATCGTAGCGTGTTTCTGCAGTAGTGCAAGATTTTCGGCCACGGGGCCGTGAGCACGGCGCGATGTTCGGCCAGCCAGGCGGAATGTTGGCGGTGCCAGCGGCCGTGATGTATGTTAAGCATAAAGTGGAACCACCGACCTCAAATATATTTTTAATTAGGTGAGGCAAGTTTTAATTACTTTTAATAGCCAGTCTTGATAATTTTTGTGACGCAAATGAAAATAATCCAGGCACAAAATAAACATGATTCCTTGCTCTATGATTAGTACGAATGATGCTCCATTAATCAGCGCCCCCAAAAAATTGGCGAAATAATTTTTCGACCTACTGACGCTTTATTGAAAGGCATGTAATCGGAAGCAAAAGTTGTTTTTTTCTCCACCTTAATTTCTTAATTTGAAATTTACATGTAAATGTAATTCATACTTTTCTAGTTAGGAAGCAATGAAACACAGGTTGTGAAATGTTAATTTTTTATAAGTTAACAATTTTGATTTTTTTTCTTTAATTACAAAAATATTAGTGACCTACAAGATCTCCTCTGAATTTCAAGGACAAATCTTAAGATAAAGACCCCCAGATTTGCTCTAAAATGCACCAGAGAGCTTCTAAAGTTAAAACATTTTCGGGTTGTTGAATCAGACCAAATCTTCCCCCACATGTTTGAAAAAATCCTGGGGAGAACCCTGGCCGACGATACAAATTAATTTGGATTGAAATGTAGCGATTGAATATCTTCAATGCTTGAATAGTGGTTTTATACAATTTTTTTGCGAAAGAACACGCATGGGCATGCAGAACTGAAATGAAAAAAAAAAATTACTAAATAAAATTATTTCCCTACCTACCTACCTGGATTTTTTTCAGGCCGTTACCGTAAACACAAAATTTTTTTTGTTTGGCCTTATGGTTATTTGTTTTGACATTACTTGAACAATGTGAAACCTGTTTCTTCACATAAAATAAGCATACACTTAATAACTGGATTGAAACCAAAGATATATTTTTTCAATAAACAATTTAAGTTTTTGCAAGCTGTTAGGTGGAAAACTCTGATTTCAAACTCAGGTGGTTGCTCTTTGGACTAATAAGTGCATGAACAGTGGATGGACATTTGTGTCAAGTAGATTGCACTCTATGCATCAGTTTGCGCACAGTAGGGTGAGAAGAATGCACGATTAATATCAATGTACATAATCCTGCCATGATTTGAGGGGGGGAGGGGTAGAAAGAAGGGTAGCCACGCATCTGATCATCGCACTAAATGCACTTTGCACGTGGCCCGCTTGCACGTGGCACGCTGTATGCATACATGGCTTTAACCATCTGTCTCAGCCATTTCTCAATCTTTGGCATTATTTGTGTTTCACAGCCGTCAGGCAAATTGAAATCAATTTTTTGTGTGTGGGGGGGGGGGGGAATTGTTTAACTCCCCCCCCATGAAAAATGTCTACAGTTGTCCATACCAAAGTCCACTTTATTTGTAGTCTAGGGGCTAGATGTTTTTATGGTTTGATACAGATAACCTGCCTCAAGAGGGTGCTATCACGACCAACCAATATCACCCACGAACCAATCGGAACAACGTCTAGGCCAACTCCTAAAATCCCCCCCCCCCCCCCCGAAAAATGGTGGAACTAGTGTGCGCATGCACAACTTCTGCAGGCAATTACTGTTTATTTTCAGTCCCACACATACTGCACACAACAAAAGAGCTGACCAGTGAAGTTGCACAATTGTCTTGCTGCAACTTTTATATTACTGGAAGAAATTGGAGAGTTTGCTTCAGAACTACTGTAAATTTTGTTTTGAATGCCCGCTGCATAAATTAGGCCAAACAGGTGCCCGTACATTAAACAACAAATACAAATTGGCCTAGACGTTGTTCCTACAGGTTCGTGGGTGATATTGGTTGGTCGTAATAGCGCCCTCTCATGGTGGCAGGTTATCGCGTATCAAACATTTGTACAATAAGACTCACTGATGGAATAATCATGCTGCTGAAGTAGTTTCGGTTTGAAGTCGCCCAGGAAGTTCTCGTAGGCAAACGGCAGGATGATGCTGGTCAGTGGGAGCTCTCTCTCATTCATGTAGTCATTGATGCAGGCCTTGGCGTCATAGTGCCTGGCTTTGACGCCTATTACTTTGCTGACGTGGTTCTGAGCGTTGAGGACGACGTGCGAAACCTTCATTGCCATGCACACATCGGCTACGCATTCTCCCTAGTGCGAACCAAAAAAAGAAAGAAAAGATAATGTATGACACACAGCATTGTAAAGAATACTCAGATGGGAAAGATGAAAATCCAAAAGCCAAAAAAAAAATAAACAGTTATGAATTCCTATTATTCTCTCCTTACCCAAAGACCTTAGCACACTTTCGAAGTAACCAAAGCCTTACTCCTGAAGCAAGCAGCATAGGAACAAACATAGGAACAAATTCTCCGCATATATTTTTGAACAATCGTTACTTCAACAGGGTGATCAAACCCACATAAGTGATGGGACAGCACACCAGCAGATCCAAAAATATTTTTTTGGGGGGGGGTGTGAGGAAGTGACCGGCCAGTCATTGGAAATTTGAAAAAGGGGGCACTTTTTTTAACTTAATTTCCTTCTTTCTATTTACCTGCAGGCTGTTTAAAAGGTCACCAATGGTCAAAGTTTCCTTCCACTTCCCCTGGTATACTTTTAACACACCAATGGTCACTTGACCAATTTTGACCCAAGTAACAGCACGGCTCAGCATGCATGTTTGAATAGGAGGGTTAATATGTCTATTTATATAACCGACATACAGATCCTTGTCATTTGATTGGTGGAACTCACATCACGTGACATTCGTTATTGCTCCCATTCACGCCGCGCCGGGGCTCAAAAAGTCCCATTCGCCCATAGGGAATGGGAAATACTAGTGAACAGTTAGGATCCTTTTTGTTCAATGACGCGGTATTTGTGAGCAAATGCGAGCTGGTGTGCGCATTCAATTCAATTCAATTCAATTTTGGTTTATTCAAGAAAAATACTGAGTAAAAAGTCCGAAGACTAAACAAGTCAGTTTACAATGTCAAATGCATTACAAAATATAACAAGGTAAAAACACATGTATAAATTAAATCATTAATAAGTAAAAACAGAGACTTAATATCGTCTACTAAATCAAATTACAATGTAGCGTAGCGCGTATTGTTACAATACAGCGTAGCGCGTATTGTTCCACAGAGCCAGCGCTACGCAAGTCGGCCAAAGTTTGGCTCAAGCATTTTTGTGAAGGGTTGTTTGGAAAAGAGAAATACGTTTTCCACCAACTTTGTATTGAAATAAAAGTGCAAATATATCAAATGACAAGGATCTATATGTCAGTTATATAAAACATATATTGAGTGGCTGTAAATTGTGAAATGGGAGGAATATTATCGCTCGTTAAAATCTTGACTTCTCCAGTTTACTCGGCTTCGCTTCATGAAATGGAAAAGTCACGATTTTACCTTGCAATAAAATTCCTCCCATTTCACTCTGAGCCACTCACTATTTCATCCATAAGGAAAAGCGATTAGTAGCATTGGCAGGTGGAAAATCACTACTGTAACAGAACTATATACCTGCTGATACTCAAGCTGTTGGCACATTGGGTCTGAGAGCGGCAGGTTGGTTGCTACAAAGCAGCCGTGAGCCCCCTTCAATGCCGGAACCAGACTCTCCCGGTCGTTCATATCCGCTTTGATGACCACGGCCCCTTTGTCAGCCAGGGCAATCGCCTCAGGTTTGTTAGGATCGCGAGTGACGGCACGGACTTGGAAGTTGGAAGAATCTTGGAGCAGGGCGCGGGCCACCGAGTTTCCCAGCGTGCCGGTGGCACCGAAGACTGCAATGACCATTACCATCTTTGGGTTTGTTTTAGAAAATGCTGAAAACAAAGCAGAAGTTAAACTTTATCATTCTCCCCTTTTTATTGACATTTAAAAGAAAAATGCAAAAAAACCTCTCTTTCATGGTGAAAAAAAAGATATTAGGAGTGGGTACTTCCTTTTGACACATTACAAAGTGTTACAACGTCTCTTACCTTTTGGTGGCATTTATTTCAATTTTGTGGATGTCTCATTGGAAATGTTACGTCCCAACTCCAGCAAAGACATCACCCAACTAATATTTGGGACGGTCCCAACCAGTGCAAGCTATAGTTGGGACAGTCCTACTAATAATATGAAATGTCCGACTTATAGTTGGGAACTTGGGACCATTGCAAACTATAGTTGGAACTATATTGCCAACTATAAAATTTACCTCATTAAATTGGCAATTCCAATTGAAACTTTCCATTTTTTTCAGAATCCCACATCTTTAAAGCATGGACATATGAAATATGAGAGTAAACTTGGATTCAGGGAGTACGCATACACTCTTGGCTCCTACGAGCAATAGGAATACCACAAATGCGCGCCCCTCAGCGTGATGTTCATCACTTCATGGCCAGTAGGTAACTTGGCTAAGGGGGGAAATGGCCAGGGGAGGGGGGAAGGGCAGGGTTCAAGGGGAGAGGGTATAACTGTCTAAGGGGTGAGTTGACTAGCCCCTAGGGTGAGTTTGAGGTTGAGCAGCATTTTGGTTAAAAATATTATACAAATGAAAAGAAGTTGTAGTCTACATTTCATCAAGGGGAATGAATGAGGTATGGTTATCATTATGTTGGGCATGTCGAGCGCAAAGTGAGACCCCCGCGCAAGTTTGAACTTGCGCGCGCAAGTTTAAACCTGCACGTGCATTCATTTCCTTGCTACAAATTGCGCACGCAAGTTTAAACTTGCGCACTGCATAGAATTTCCCGGCCACGCATACAGAGCCGCTAAACTATTTTGCCCCTGGGTATGCTCATGCAGATATGTAACATTATTTTTAAAGCAGATTTTTTTCTCCGATTTAATAGCATCACTGAGCTTCGGGAGACAATGCCTTAATGCCTTTTTTTTAACATTTGATTAAATTCATTAATTAAATCATTTGCAAATTTATTTACTTTTTAAAATAATTACCATTTTATATGCATAGCGTTTTTAAGTTGTAAACATTTTTGAATATGAATTATTGAGCCTGCAATAAAAAATATTTATTAAAGTAATAAATTTAATTAATTAATTAAATTAGTAATGCATTCATTACTTTTTTTCAAATTATGCATTTTTGAAGTGTTCACAGCGCTCGAAATGTTATGCAAGTATTTCTAAAAACAATATCAATTTATTAATTGTTAAATTAATTAGTATTTTTTTATAAGAGTAAGTACTTTTTTAATTGTAGAATACATAAGCATTTTAAAAATAATGTAAATGATTAGTATAATGTCAAAACTTGAACAATTGAAGGGATCATAATCATTCTTTTTATGTTAACAGCGGGTTACACATAGGAAATTTTGATTTATTTACATTCAAGAATATAAATAAAATGCTAATTAGGTTTACAAAGCAAAAAACTTGAAGCTGGTCTCCATTTTTGAACAACTTCAGTACACTTTCCAAGCAATCGCCGCTAGTGTGCTTAAGTTGATTGCGTGCCCGGTCCCCTCCCTGGCCCCACCCCCACGTACCCTTAAACAACTTCTCTGATATAAGCACTGCTAAATCTCAATGTTTCTTTTCATTGACGCTAATTGAATTCCCCTTTTTTATTTATTTCTTTATTCATTCATTTATTCCATTATTTCTCCATGTACTCGTGTTTTGAAAAAAAAAATTCTTCGTCAATGAAAATCCCGCCCGCAAAAGAAGGTAGCGATCGCCTTTGCGCAAGTTTAAACTTGCGCACGCAAATTAAAATGGCGCGGTGTAATTTGCGTGCTTCAGGAGTCCCTTGCGCAAGTTTAAACTTGCGCGCGCAAGTTTAAACTTGCGTGGGGGACTCAAATTGCACTCGACAGGCACAATCGGTGGATCAAGACAATACTTCTGGAGCCGTGAATTGGAAAGAAAATGTGAACGATTGATGGCGGTGCAATCAAATGATGAGTGCACGATCGACCAATCGCGTAGATCCACAGATTGCGCCCAACAGTAACACCAAAAGACACTCAGTAACTGCACAAAATTACTTCTAGAATTAGAAGTTAGCTAACGGAGCTAACGGAGTGCCTTCTAATTCTAGAAATAGCAAAAAATATGCTGGGAAAAGGGGAAAACTTTGGACCGAGAAAACTTTCAAATTATGTTAGACAAGGAAAAATGCAGGCAAAGAATGCAGTAGCCAGACGGCACTTCAGGGGCTGTGTACTTCTGTGGTGAGTCAAGAATTTTTTTTAAAAGTATTTCCAAACAAAATTGTAAATGTTTCTCAGTCCCAGATTTGTCTTTTAAATATTTTTGCAATGACTGACCTTTACTTGAGATGATACTTTGATAGGGCCTATGTAGCTAGGATGATCCTAGCGTTATGTTTTATGCATAACAGGGCCTATGAAGAAAAAAGTGGTGTCACTGGTTGTAGCCTACACATTCTTTCCAAATGCAGTTTTCTGACACCACTTTTTTCATTATATATCACCACAATGATTGCCATTTCAAAAGGTATGCAAAACATTTAGGAGGAAAAAAAATGTTTGACTGAGTGAGGATTTATAGAAAATTCTACATAACATGCGTCAACTCCCATAGCCCCATAAATGTGGCCAATTTACTGCACTACCTCCGTAAACATAGGCCACACATCCACATGTACAAAAACGTGTCGCACTTTGTCAAATTTTGATTTTCACATTTAGGCTTAGTTTGTAGGTTTTTTTGGCTTCAGAAGCATACTCACCCTCTTTATAGGCTAATCAGAAAGTGCTGCCTTTTTTAGATGTCTATTTTTCGTGAAATTTCCAGATTCATTTGCACACGTTTGCGTATCAAAATTTAAACATGAAATTTCACAAAAATTAGACATCTGAAAAAGGCAGCACTTTCTGATTAGCCTATAAAGAGGGTGAGTAGGCCCCTATGCTTCTAAAGCAAAAAAACCTACAAACTAAGCCTAAATGTGAAAATCAAAATTTGACAAAGTGCGACACGTTTTTGCACATGTGGATGTGTGGCCTATGTTTACGGAGGTAGTCCAGTACATTGGCCACATTTATGGGGCTACAACTCCCATTGGTTTTGTACACGCAACCGACAGCGACAGCAAAATGGAGCTGAGAGATTCGGCATTTCTCCCCTTTGGGTGCTGGTGTACTACATTAATTCCAGTAAATAAAACAGGAACAAGTCATTCCTAGCCCAAACATGCTACGTAAATCCCTTGAATTCCACAATATATTGAGAAACAATTTACCCAAAACTCAAACGAATGCACCAGGTCTGCAGGTGTCCGTTGCTATAGACGCTCAATCAATTAACGAGTTATAACTTCACAAACAAACGAACAGTAAAAAAAAAAAAGGGGGGGGGGGACAGTACAAAAAATGTTTTGGCACGAAATCATCTTGTCATTTGTATCTATTAAGATACCAGCAAGGTTTTCAAGTGTACTGAAATACGAAAATCAAAAATATAAATAGAAATATGCACTTGAAATGTGGACATATGTGAAGAATTGAATAACTTCTGACACCAACTACACGTTATAAAATTATTTCAGGACGCGACAAACTATGGGGCGCCATATCTTAAAAAATGTACAAAGTGAAATGTTTCATCTGCAGGCTTCTGAAGTCATTCACATTATTACATGCGTGGATAATATTAGGTGAACAAATTTTCACTGGGCTTGTGTGATGCACTTATTACACCACAGCATAATGGTTTCTTTGTTGGAATACGTGATGCATAATAAAGATGGAATTTGTAACTGTACTTTCTCTTACCACCCCCGCATAGGCTAGGCACGCACTACTCCACACACGATTTTTCGATTTTATCCTGAAGTGCGCAGTGTATCGAGTTCCTTTTACACACAACAATAATTTGCCGACAAGTCAGTAACTTGCAAGAGTATATGAAGACAATAATCATAATTTTGAGGATTAAAAAAATCCCATCAATTTGTAGTACAGTAAGGGACCGTGCCTGAGCAAAGGGCGACCTCATTCGTTCTTTCCTAACTTTTATATGTATTAATAAACGTGACGAAGCTCATTTGCATTTTATGTTGTTTTTTATTTTCCTCTATGTAAAACATTACATTTTTGGTGAACTGTGTGCATGGATGTCGCCAGGAGTTTTTCTGGGGGGGGGGGGGGCAAAGCAAATTTCCCCCAGAAATCCCTGTACTTTTCCAGCATATTCTCGATTTACATGTATCATTTTTCGAGGGTGGTCAGGGACATTTGGCCCCAAACCCAACCTCGTCCCCATGGTGTCGAGCACTACGCGCCCACCACTACCTGCTCTCTCACCCTGGTATTGGATCATTTGCATGTGCAAAATTTTTGCACACCTATGCAAATGAGCAATAGTCTGGTGCCTGCCTGTGCGTTACATTTGCGTGTATTTTTGTATGCGATGTCTGGGATAAAAACAGAATCAATAATCGCAGCGCGAGCATGGCGTGAGTTACGAAAACACGATTTTTTTAAAATTAAGCTGTTACAATCTTAACGAGACAACATGCAATGTCACATTTTATATTAATAATAACAAATTGGAAAGGAAATGAATATTTTCGAGAAGACATGGACGAATGATCGCGAAAACACATACTGCACGTTGTGAATAACAACACCAAGTACACGATAGAAATCCATTACTAGCAAAAATTTGCAAGGAATTCGGACTTAATATCATACTTGTCCATCTTAATATTGTAAACATGTAAATACTTAAAGCTAATTAGATGAAGGTTCATTGTCTGTGTGTATATATAAATTATAGTCGAGTGATTTGGCATAACCCGGGGCGCGGCGAAGGATTGTATTTAACTTTCCCGCCGCGACCTTTTCGCAAGACGCGTATACGCACCTATATTGCGTATTTTCTGTCCTTTTTTTTCACTAACTTTGTGCGTGATTATCTTTGCCATGACTGTCATACATGGTCACTGTGAGATACCGCACTTCCGAAGAAATCTCAAGTGACTATATTTTGATGTTAGTCGCATTAACGTTAATATTGTGGACTAACCTCCTCAATATCAATCCTCCCTTTTCCCTTTTGGTAATGATCATAGTGTTACATTGCACTTTGTTGGACGGGGAAGATTATTGCATTACAACTCTGAAAAACAATTCGTGTTTTTCAATCTAACGTCATGGCGAATTCATTCCGTTGTATATTTGGACACCGCATATACAAAAACAAAGAAAGCTTTTAAGGCATGGCCAGGCACCACATTATTCCGTGCCTAAAATTATAGAATGTACAAGAGTTAGGCAAAATATCCAGAGCTAGATTGAGAGGGAAGCTAGTGGGAGTGTACTGCCCGATATGCCATGGGAACGAGGTTGGGCACTGGGTGTCATAGTTAATGCGTGGGTGGATCGAACTCATACAGGTCATGATTCGTATCGCATTCTCCCCGGTTCACAAAAACATATATACCGGAAGCCAATGGTTACGTTCACGTCATAGTTGGATTTCACTTTGTACGTGCGATTGAACCTGGTAACTTAAATCGATGTGGTGTCAAATGAAATTATATTAATTGATGAACCATTAATCGATTTATCCAAGGCCAAGTATTGATGAGGCCATGTATACGGGGAGCCTATTGAATGTTAGTGGTGTGTCACTATGCTCGTGACCGGCATCAAAAGGAGAAACAACATTCATAATCTGGTGACAGACTGTGTCAACTTGACAAATTCAGCTTCAGGTAGGCTCACCGTATAACCCATTTTCATTGTATAACACCATGGAAGATTTTTCATCCCTCCATTATGTTAATGATGGAGTTTAGTGGCCTGCCATACAGTCATCATTCAGTCTACGGTGAAATGCTGCTGCTGTATCACAAACAACCATTAGTTCAAGCGCAAATTCCTTCAAGTTCTAGAAATGTATAGTTAGATCTAGGTAGGCCTGTGCGAGCGACAATTAGGGAATAAAGTAATCGACGAATGCAGTGGAACGTTTATTTTAGGATGCGTTTACATGTCGGCTACGTCCCGAAGCTTTGCGAAAAAAGGAAAAACATCATTATATGACATAGTGCAATGGCGGGCCATGCAATGGCGGCCCGGTGATTGCAAGGCACGGGGAAGTACCGTGTAGTTCAAGGGTCAAGTACAAGTGGAAATCATTGCACATCCAGTGTACAACACCAGTTCCACTTCCAAATCGAATCCATGTCACGTGCACTGTCACTTGTCAGTTTCTTGACTTTGTAAGCATGTAGTCAGAAGCCCCTCCCCCCAGAAAAAAATGATATAGGATTAGTAAATCCGAAAGCAGACCCGGAAACTACACAAAGACTATTATAGTCGCATGCACATGTACACGTAAAAGATATAGATCTGTTTTTGTATATAATAATTATACAATCATGAAATTCAGATTGAAAACCCCTGATTTCTTGCTGTTTTCGTCTCTCATATTTTATATTAGGATGCGGGAAGGAGTTGTTTCCAGTATGGGTTGGTCATTTTATTCCAAAAAAGTATAGATTTATCACACTTTGCAAACATTGCTACCGCGCCAGTGGTCATGTGGTGAAGAGGAAGTAACATTAAATATATTTGAAATTTTGAATATATTCTTTAAATGATGGAGGTACCGAAGTTGATTTTATTAATCCACGTGGCCGCGATAGACATTTTTTTCTGAGTTACGAAAATTTTCGATGTGGGTATATATTTAAACAGCAGCACCATTTTTTTCTTCAAAAGGCGGACAAAGCAGCCAAGTTTCCTCACATGCGTATGCATATGTATTGGCCTGTTTGTACACTGTTCAATATAAATATTCTTTGAACTTAAACGCATGTAGAATCATTTTGTACTAATATGCCAATAGAATTCTCCGAACTATAGTCAGAAACCTTATACTTGGATTAACGATCGTACATCCTTAAGAAATTATCGGTTGGCTGTCATTTGGGGGGGGGGGTGTTGGTATTTCCAACGATCGGTCTATTGACGATTTTTGGAAATAAAGAGTGCCATACATGAAATCGTGTTTCGTGATCAAAGAGGTTGTGCATTTTTTTTTCACCGTTTAATTTTAACGAAAAGTGTATTATCCACTGAGCTGTTAGGTTATGAACATTTTTTTTAGGATTTTGATTGGCGTTACTATTGGAAACGAACAAAATTCCCGAAGAGCAAATGTGCATATATATGCCTTTAATAGACCAAACAGGTACTAGGTACACGTTGTCTTTTCGTATGTCAACGGAACAGATCTCCAGTCTCAGACCCACTATGGCTCTAAGGACGTACGCAGATTGGGAACAGGCCGTGCGGGTTGCTCGGGTCGTCTACGACCACTCGCAGGCGAGGATGGTCTGCAAAAGGAAGACGGTGCGGAAATCAAAGATAATGGCCTTCCTGTCCGCGATTTCAGTGAAGGAGTCTGGTGGTATTTCATCCACAAGTGAGAGCAGCAAAACGTCATCATCCACTCGTCGAAAGCCAAAACTCGATGTCAAGAAATGTCAGCGAAGGTAAAGCCAATGCAATGTAATTATTTTCGACGAAGATTAAAATATCTGTCGCATTTATCACGATATATCATTTAATTTGAGATCCAAATAAAAAAATATGACTTGCTATCTTAAAATTTCCGTTCCGACACATCCCCTCCGAGGCTCCGAGGGGTTTCAAACAAATGTAAAAACATCAACATCGTCGCAAGCAACCCTCTTTTGAATGCGCTTGAAGTTCCATGTGCAGGCCGGAAAATGAGCCACTTCAATGAAAATGGCATAACTCTATAGACTGTTTCCCAGCCCCCATATTTGAAGTCCGAATGACAATGAGGACAGGGAACCAGATTAGGAATAACTCCTCACCACAGTCACTAATTTGATCAATTCAAAATTCCTGTGGAATGCAAGGTAATAAACATTCACGTAAAACACTCAGTTTTTCCCTCAATATACTTTATTTGCCACAAACAAAATGGTGAACTTGGGCCCAGATCATTCTGACGCACCCCTGTATGGTTGTTATACCATGCAGTTTTACAGTTGTGCAGAGATTAACATATTTTTTTATTCATTACTCACAAAATTTCCCCAATCCCCCGTTTTAGTTGCACGCATACCGAGAAGAAGAAGAAGATACAGATCTTCATTGCGACCCCTTTGGCATCAACTATTTGCCTGCAACTGAATCCGTCAACCTCGATCTCAGCAGTGAAGGAATTACTGCAAGATCGACTAGGAATCGATCCTGAGAAGCAGCACCTTTTCATGAGGAATGACATGGAGGTACTTTGAAAGGGAAACCATTTTCAGAATATAATTTATGTTATTGGTATTGAATTAGTGCTTTTTTGTATGAACAGGGACCCATTGTGTATAGATTTCAGCAGGCTATATTTTGAGCGAATTGACGGGGCGATGTGAAGACATAATTTGAGGCATAGGCCCTATAATCAAAATAAAGACCAGGCTTTATTTCAATCTAGATTTTAATGATAAAACATTGAAATTTTATATCATTGCAGCATGTAAACCTATGTAATTAACGACATTTTTGTCGTTATTTCATACTGCGCTCTATAAGATTGTCCTATTATTTTATTTACCCTTGAACATAATTTATAACGCCCTCATTCTTTAAAACACAACTATATTCCGTTTCGATGGCAGCTCTAGATTGCTGTTCTGGTTTGGCGCGCTGTACACTCAAGTAATTTTAATACTTAATGATTACTGTACATAAATTATTACAACTGCAACATTAGTACGTCTCGAAGTTGATGATCAAAATTATGAGTTAGTAAAATAATTTCCAGTCTGTTTAAAGCGTCTGGTTGAACCTGAGAATCAATCTCGTTGCTCATAAGCTTGAATTGTTTTTAATTGTGAAATAACATGTAATTTCCGAACAGCTTTGTGACGCACTGTCCCTGGAGGATCATTGCATTCATCAAGACACCAACATAGAGCTGCGCCTCGTAGCTGGATTGATGGGTGGTCGGGGTGGACGAAATAAAAATAAAAATAAATCAGGTAAATGTCATTAATTGGTAATAATTATTGTTACATACATCTGACATATCGTACACACAGTCTCCACAGCAAATACACTGCCTAATCATTGACTATATATCTGGCTACACAGGCTGAACATCGCCACCAGAATACCGGAGTTGAAACTGATCAATGTAGGCCCATTACTAATAAATAAGAGAGATACAAAACTACGAATTTGCATGTCTTTATTCTGCCTTAACAGAGTAACAACTTGTTACAATAATATAATATTTGTTTCTCTTGGGGTTCGGTTACATTCTAAGACAAAAGGATTTTTCTAAAAGCAGAACTGAAGAAAGAAAGTGAGTATGTCGCCGGTAGGCTTGTATCACAGTATACATTATGCCAGTATTTTTGATCATCGCAATGTTTCGCACAGCCAAGAAGGGAAAAGCTAACCCAAAGCCGCAACCCGAGAGTCCGACTAGCCAATCGGATACTCCAGCAGCGCCAGCAGAAGAGGGACAACATGGAGAGGATTACAATACACCAGGGGCTAGGGCAAGAGACAAACCACCAACGTCCAGTAGGAGAAATACAGACATCAATGTGGATGGCAATCAAAACCGCATCAAAGTTGAGGAAGATCGAAGTAACATTAGTCAAAATATCCGTGGTATGTTAACATATTTGGAATGATTATTATGTGGGCCTCAATGCAAGACGTGCATGTAGGCCTACTGTATGTTGGATGCATGATTTTTGAAATGAAGTAGTGCAAATGTTGCCCAAATAGGTATAGTAAATATTTTCTTAAAATGATATTGACAAGCCATTTTACTTGTTTCTTGTGTGGCTTTTATACAAAAAGGAAACAACTTGCGAAATTTGATGCCTAAACAACTAGCTCATACCTAGTCTTGCAAGTAAACCAATTTGCCAGTGATTTTGAAAAATGTCAATTCTTCGTACTCAGCTAAAGAGAAAAAAGCTGATGCAAGGCTGCAATCAGGAGGTCCGACAAGCCGATCGGATACTCCAGTAATAGAGAGACAAGCTGAAGGGGACTACAGTGCAGCAGCAGGTGCTACTGCAAGAGAGCAACCACCAACGAACAACAGAGGAAGAACAGAAATCAATATAGAGGGCGATAAAAACCGTGACAGAGTGGGAGATGGAACAACACATAATTATTATATCTTCGGTAGGTAAACTATAGTAGTACCCACTAAAAAGCTGCAATTAATAAGAGTAAGTTTGTGGTTGCACCTTGTGATCAGAAATCCCTTGCGTGTGTTTCTGTGTGTCTTACTATTTGTATAGTCACGCGGGGCAACTGCAAACTCAATCTTATTACCGACTTCAGCATGCAATCCTCCACATCTTCTCAAAGCTCCAAATGTAAATGCGAAATATATCCAGCGATGGAAGGGCGGTATGCGTCCCCCAAATAATATTGTAAAAACTGATTGAAATTGGCCTAAAAGAGCGTTATGTTCATAATATCGAGTGCAAGCTTTGAAGTGTCATGGACAGCGCTCCTTTTGCAAAATTGATATCCACGGAGAAAATTCCAAGCATTTTCCTGGTAATTGCCCCGATAAACATCTGATTACCGGACCACGTGACATTTGCGTGATAGATGCAGCGATGCTAGCCTTTTAATCTGATATCCAGCCGAGGGCGCTAAAACAAAATCGTATAGTGTGCTCAATTTATTTCACTTTAAATCACTGTCATTGCCATGCTGTAATTTTTCTCAAGAAATGTGGGTCAAAGTCTTGAGGCATCGTCGACCATCCTACATTACCACATAATATGGAAGTACGCATTACTAATCCTTGTAAAAAACGTTGCATTGCCATGCACTTAATAGTTTATCAACAAAAATGGAAGAATTTATTCCACTGTACATTGATTTATCAGTGATTCCAATGATGATGGACGTATCGGATGGCGGGCAGACAGACAGTGCAAGGACACGCCAATCATATAAAGTACTTCACGATGGAAAACTCGACGTCATGCAAATACTTCGAGATAACGTGAAGAGACATGACGAAACGACCATCCACAGCGTGGAGGTGGGATCAGTAAAATTCATCCTGCACGTCAAAAGTCGTAAAGGCCTCGACAGCCTGTGGAAGGATTACTGCTCCGGGACACTTGCCCAGGAGTTCGGTGAGGTGCTCGTCACGGACGAACTCACCACCGAGGACAAGAGTCACATAACAGTCAGGCTGAAGATACTGGAGAGCGACTACGAGAAAGGACGCAGATTCTTCGAATCATTGCAAGCTGGTAATTCACTTTTCTCGTTATTTTTCGTTGTTTAGAGAAAACAAGTACAGTTCTTAACCAAGGAAAAAAAAATAGGGTCATACCCTTCCCCAAAAAGAGCGAAAACCATTGCGTATTTGTAATGCCATTTGCCATTAAATTAATACAGGGTGAGTAAAAAAAGGAAACCCAAAAGTCAGGACTATTTTTTCTAATGAAGTTTTGCATGTAGCACTTTCAAAATCTAGGATATGAAAGCCCAATTAATAATCATTCAAACTACTCATGTACTTTTCAAGTTACGCAAATTTTAAACACAACCACCGTTTCAAACTTCTGTCCACGGATCACAGGTAAGTGTTCATTCAGCAAAACGAAAACAATTCTCATAGGGATGTATGTGAATTGTTTTCGTTTTGCTGAAAGAACACTTACCTTTTTATGATCCGTAGACAGAAAATTAAAACGGTGTTTTGTGTTAAAATTCCGTAACTTGAAAAGTACATGAGTGATTTGAATGTTATTTTGGTACTAAAAGAAAGCTTATTAATTGGGCGTTCATATCCTAGATTTTGAAAGTGCTACATGCACAACTTCTTTACAAAGTGGTCTTGACATTTGGGTTTCCTTTTGTTTGACTCACCCTGTACTTCGATTTTGTTCAGATGTTAATTCCTGTGTTTGCTCTTCTAAAATACGATGTTATGTCATCTCTGTTTTTTTTTCACTTTTCACGTTGCTAAAATAATTAATAATTTCTTTTCTTTCAGATCCTACCAAAAGAGAGTTACCAGTGCGGATGTTGGACTGAACTGCGGAGCATGTACGGCAATGGCTCCTGGATATTGGGGTGTCTGATTCCGTTGCCGACGATATGTACGAGGAGCAAATAGACGGAAAAGTGTTGGAAATGTACACAAGAGATGATTTAAATTACGACTACAGCGCGATGAAAAAACGCGACATGCGTCTTATTTTGTACAGCAGGGAACGCTGGTTGGAGTCTGAAAAGCAACAGCAAAGCCCACTGAGACAAGAAGCAGTGATTCAAGAAACGGAGCAAGATCTGTCTCACGGCATCAAACGGGATATCCAAGACCAACCCATGCCGTTAAGACCGGAACCCAAGGAATCGGCACTCCTTCAGGCTGATGAAAGTTCTCAACCCGAAGCAGGTGCTACTGCAAAAGATGTCACTGAAACAACTTTCGATAGCATCAATGTAGGAGGAAGTAACAACTCTGTAATAATGGGAGGTCCAAATGTTATCAATTGCTATCATGGTAGGTAAACTTTATTGATAATTTAGTATGAAGTGTATGGCTAACTCCAAGTCAACTCGCTCCTCGGTACCAGGTCAACTGTGAAATTTGAAGAAAAACAATTACTCTAGCAAGGTGAAAAATCAAATTGGGGCGAAAAATCAAATTGCGCCATGTTAGCGGCCGTGCCATGTTAGGGAACATCATCCGCAGTCAACAAGAGACCTTAAAAAATTATCCGACCATTATTTACGTATGTTTATTTTGTTCCGTATTGGCCGAGTTGACTTGGGACCGAGTTGACCTGCGACCGAGTTGTTGGGACCAAGTTGACCTGGGACCGAGTTGACTTGGGACCAAGTTGACCTGGGACCGAGTTGACATGGACCGAGTTGGTTTGGGACCGATTTGACCTGAACGTGTGTTTGTGCGTAGAGTCCCAATGTCCAAAAACGTGCAAAGAGCTTAAAAGAAGGGTCAAATGTTGAATGATAATGCAAATTATAATTACTAGAGAAGCCAACAAGTCTCAAGTGCGCTGGTATGTTACGCTTGAATAGGAAAATAACTGAGTAAATGTTACAGAACTTGTTATTATTTTTGGGCTCATGACTTCTTAAAAGGCCTTATAAAATTGTAGCTGACATATAAAACTGATAAATCTTTTGACTTGAACGAGAAATGTCGTAACAAGCATTTACCTCTTACTTGCATATATACCCCTAAAACGGGGGACACAGACTTTCCAATTTTGTGAATAAAGTTAAAGAAAATAATTATTAGAAAGTATTTAAGGCGGAAAAATTTAAAGTCAACCATTTATAGACTTGCACCTTGTCAAACTCTGTTCAGACTTACCCCACTAAATGTAGTCCACTGGCTTCAGGTGAATCATTGCATCGGGGTCTACCCGATGTTCCCCAATACCTATGTTCCCCAAAATCCTTAGGGTTAGGGTTAGGATAAGGGTTGGGGAACATAGGTATTGTGGAACATAGGTATACACCCATTGCATCGTTACCGTTATACATTCTCGTCCTCGCGTCACGCAAGTAGACGAAATGAAAAGCAAAAGTGCAGAATAATGTGCACTGTAAAAGGTTGGTTTTAGCCATCTCAAATGACGCGTTTATAAGTCACATGGTTGACCAGTCTTGATATTTGAAGTAAAGTAAGCATGACTAATCAGATAATATCAAAAATGTTTCCCTGTGATGCAATTACCATCAACTAACCATTGTAACAAAATAATGATATATTTCATTGTACATGTTATTTTATCAGCGAGTCCGATGATGATGGACGTATTGCGTGATGTGCAGCCGGACGATGCGTTGACAAAACGCTGGTACAAAATACGTCACGACTACATAGAATTACTCCAAGATGTCGTGAAGAAGCATGAAACCACCATCGCCAGCATGGAGATGGGATCTGTGAAATTAATCCTGCATGTCAGGAGTCGCAAAGGCCTCGACAGCCTGTGGAAGGATTACTGTTCCGGGAAACTTGCTCAGGAGTTCGGTGAGGCGCTCATCACTGACGAGCTCACCACCGAGGTCAAGAGTAACATAACAGTCAGGCTGAAAATACTGGAGAGCGACTACGAGAAAGGATGCAGATTTTTCGAATCCTTGCAAACTGGTAATGCACTTTTCTCGCTGATTAGAGAAAACAAGTACTTCATGCCAAAGAAAGATCCCCCCCCAAAAAGGAGCAACATGCATTGCATATAATTGATGGCATTTGCCATGACATCAACACTTCGGTATACTATCCAAAAATGTATCAGGCTGATTTTACTCAGGAATTGCCTTCAACTCAGTGTAAAATCTGTTTATACTTTGACGTCATTGGTCTTTGTGTCTTGCTATGTTTGCCCTTCAAGGATACGATGTTATGTCATCCCTCTAGTTTTTTTTAACCTTTTTTTATTCCTTACATGGCTAAAATAAGTAATAATTTCTTTACTTTTAGATCCCACCGAACGAGCGTTACCAGTGCACATGTCAAAATGGACTGTGGAGCATGTACGGCAATGGCTTCTGGATATTGGGGTGTCTGATTCTGTTGCCGACGAAATGAATGAGGGAAGCATAGATGGAGAAATGTTGGAAATGTACACAAAAGAAGATTTGAATGAGAACTATAGCAATATGACGAAACGCGACATGAGTCTTATTTTGTACAGCAGGGAACGCTGGTTGGAGTCTGAAAAGCAACAGCAAAGCCCACTGAGACAAGAAGCAGTGATTCAAGAAACGGAGCAAGATCTGTCTCACGGCATCGAACGTGATATTCAAGACCAAACCAGGCCGTTAACACGGGAACCCAAGGAACCGGCACTCCTTCAGGCTGACACAGGTTCTCAACCCTCAGTTCGTCCCAAAACAACAAGGGTTCGTGACAAGCCAAGTCCAAAGAAGGAGAAAGCGAAGAAAGTTGCAGCTGTGCTTCCGCAGCAAACCCTAGAAACTACTACGATGCTTCAACAGTCTGATCATCCTGATGATAACCTCGACATCACTGATCAACAACGACCACGACAGCCACCATCGCAGGCTGTCGACGAAGAGCAGCACCATGAGGCCAAATCCCGGGAGCCACAGGCAATGGAGAAAAACAAGAAAGAAATTCCACCAGGTGATGGTCATGCATCGATAGCACGTGGAATATCAGAAGTCGCAACAACTGACGAGGCCAGGCTTCGTATGTTACTCACGGGCGACGAACGTGGTGAGCTTGACCAGTCGTATTATCCAGTGCTCATTGCAAACAAACCTGCAACGCCAGCTGAGAATGACACAGACGCAATCGCACGTCAATTTGGATTCATTAAGACAATCAAGTGGACCACCGTCCTAGACTTTAATTCGAAATCCAAAGTGGACGGGCTATGCAAGCTGTACCACGAGGATCGGATGGTCTCCCTGCAGCAGCCGGAACTGTTCAAAGACATCGAGTCTGATGAAGAGTTTCGGAATACAATCGAATTTCCCGAAAAGACAGTCTGGGTGTTTGCAAATGGGCGTGAAGACGATCACAATATCCAGGCACCTAAGATGACCCTGCCTGAGTGGCACAATATACGCCGTAGAGACGTTGAAGATTCGGTGAGATTCTTCTCTCAACCATCAGTGATACCGAAGGGGCGAGCTGTAATCATGTTTCTGCTGCTATCTGAAGATGACATCGACATCCTTTGCGAGACTTTTGGCAAACTATCATCATCTTTTCAAAGCATACAGAGCATCGTCTGCATCGCCGAAGACCGAGAGCTTTATTCCAAGTTTGTGAGTTATGTTACAAAGTGGTTTTCGACAAAAGATGAAATCGACAAAAGGAGTTTGGTGGGACTTGAGTGGCAAGAGATAAACAGAATCATGATGCGAATGAACGGCGTGAACCAGACCACCAAGAACGAACTTCCTTCCAACTTACGTGGGCAGTGTTTTCTTTCAGAGAAACAGAAGGATGAATGGAATGACATTACTGTTGTGTGCAAGAATGAATGTGAAAATACCGATATGGACGATACCAGTCCAAGCTACAAGCAGTTCGTTAAAAGAAAGGAGCTAGACTTCTACCACGGTGAGAAAGTTGATTGGTGGAATTTTGCCATCGGTGAAAAAGAGAAAAAGCTTTGCAAAGCTTGTGGTCATGTTTTGAAAAGGAAAGGTTTTGGGGATGTCCTCAGGAAAGTCAGAAAACCACTGAGTAGTTCCAGGAGTGGAGATAGCTTGATTGTCACAGTGACACTTCTACACCAACCTGGCGCTGGTGGTAGCACTTTAGCTCGCCATGTCTTGTGGGAACTTCACAAAGATTACCGATGTGTGGTAGTCAACAGAGTTACAAGTAGCACGGTAAACCAACTAATGGAGGTTAGACACTATGGTTATGAGAAGGAACATGCTAGGCAAATCCCGCCAGTGTGTGTGCTTGTTGACAATCTCGATGATATTGAAATGCTGGATTTGATAGCAGACTTGGAAGAGAAATCAAAGTATGTTCGTGTGGATGGTGGAGCAGTGTGCGTCCTGCTTCATTGCAAGCGTAATGCAGACCCGCTGAAAGCCATCACTGCCAAAGATAGGGATCCCGACCTCTATATTCCATTGACCCAGAAGCTTAATCAAGCAGAAAAGAAGTGGTTTCAGCAAAAGTACAGTGAATTGGAACACAAAGAAAACGAGTACAAAACAGGAGATTACATTCCTGACAATCTCCTTGCTTTCATGGTGATGAAGGAGGAATTCAACAAGGAATATATTAGAGGTGTGGTTTCGAGGATACTTCAAGACATCAAGGGGAACGAGCTGAAGCTGATTAAACTGTGTGCCCTTCTGAACTCTTACATACATGAAGCTGACATACCTATCTCTTGCTGTGACACGTTTATGGCCGGTACATGGGCCAAAGGAAAGACAATCTACTTCACGAGACATACATTGAATTGGGAAAAGTTGGTATCAGCCTCATTTAAGATTATGGTGGTTATAACAGAAAACCGAACCATCAAGATTTTACATAAGAGCATAGCTGAGGAGGCTTTGAGGCAAACCTTGAGAGAAAGCGGGGACCAATCGCTGGCGGATGTAACACTGGAGTTCTTGAACAGCGAACTGCTTCAGTCGAGTTCTTATAGCAGAAAGATTCTGGCAAAGACAACGCATGATTTACTCATCAGGAGGGAACGTGTAGAGGACACCAAGACAGGATTTTCGGTTCTCATTGAAGATATTTGCAAGATGCAGGGATCGAAAAAGGCCATCACAATACTGACAAAGGGCGTTGAAATACTTAAAGATGCCTTTGTCGCACAACAGCTTGCAAGGTTTTATCTCATAAAGGAGACAGATTTCGATATGGCTCACACCTTTGCTGTGAGGGCGTTAGATATGAATCCCCAAAATCCTTATTTTTGGGATACAAAAGGCCGTGTTTACAAAGCACATTTTGACACCCTCACTGAACCATACGTCCTTGACCAGCAACCTCTTAGTGATGTAGTACGAAACGAAGTCTTTTCTCTGTCCTTCGAAGCCATGCAAACATTTCGCAAATCGTATGAAGTTTCAAAGGAACGGGCGCCAACGCGAATCGAGTACACTGGATTATATACTGAGCTCAATGTGGCCTTCCGTCTACTGAAAGTTATCCATCTATGTGTGGAGCCCTTCAGAACCAAGGGTGATATCAATGTTCTTAAGATGTACCTTCTGAAGTTGGACATGCCCCCTGGCGTTTGTCTCCCAGCATGGGACAGTGAGAGCCATACTAAAGTTAGGGAGTTGAAAGATAGGGTGGATGAAGTGTTGGAAATAATGGACGGCAAAACAACATACTACAAGGATGGCTCGACTGCAAATATTGCTGGCCAAAAGTTGGATGAAATGAGAGGGAACATTAAAAAATATTCCATAATATACAAACAATATTATGGAGAGCCGGAACCAAAGCAAAAAACAAGGTACAGTGATGCGGATCCCAAGAGTATTGCCGAGTATCGGCGCAGATGCGTCGACAAACTACACTGCGGCAGTTTCCGCGAAATCTTTGATCGGGCAAAAGCCAAACAGCAGGAAATTCTCGAGGACTCCCGGGACCTCCTTTTGCTGAATTCAAGTAATTTCAATTCGTTCGACTTGAGGATCCTCATTTGCATATATCTGGCCCTCTCCTCAATGGGAGAAAAGTCTGTGTCGGCTGACAAAGTGTATCAGGAGTTCGTTCGCCCGTTCTATGAGAAGGATAGGCCTAACGGTGAAAGCTGCTGGCCCTCATTCTTGATGATGATGTTCTTGTGGCCTATCAAAGGTGTGGCGTCAGAAAGAAGAGACAGATATGATTTAACAGGACATATCACAGAACTGAAAAAAAGATGGGAAGTCGATCGCAATTTCTCAGATGCACGGCAGCCACAAGTTTATGAAAGAGTCAGACGACAAATTAAATCCCAGATGAGACCCCGCACACATTTCTTTCTGGGCCAAGGCGAAGATCTGCAGGTGTTTGCTCACATCACCGAGCTTAGTGCAACTCAGGGTAAGCTCGACAGACGAGATGCTGGCGAAGATTCATTTTGGCAGTCTGAACTCGTCAAAGAAAGGCTGGTTCGTTTGGAAGGCACGCTCCTGAATGCCACTACCCTGTTGCATCGCTTTCACAAAGACAAAGACCCCATTGATATCAAGTTAGCTGTTCCTCATGAAAAGCTTCCGAGTCAAGAGTCAGTCACCTTCTACCTGGGATTCAGCTGGAACGGGCCTGTCGCATATGACGTGACCTTGTTGACAGATAAAGAGTGTCGTGATGATCACACAGTTCAACCATCTTTCCATCAAGCCTACCCGAGCCACATCTTGCCGTCAGGCAAATCTAAGGTATCGCCGTCTGATAACCTATCCAACATCGGTAAGCTACATATGGAGCGTGAAAAGGTGAACAAGAAGATAGAAGAACTCTCGTCCGCATCCCTGCCAGATAGTGAAAATATGGAACTAAACAAGGTAAATCAATGTCAATTTTATATCCAAATTAGAAGCTTCAGATCATTCCTAATCCACCTTTTCCGGTGAATACACTCCAAAACGAGCTAACCTCAAAGTAAATAAGGAGTGAACCGCTGTTAAAGTTCACATTTTCAAAATTCCCATATAATTGGCACCGGTTCTATCCATACGGCTTAAAGCAAGGTTACTAGCACCACACCGTGTGCGATAGATGTTAAGAGAAGCATTATTTTGAATCCAACAGTGATTAGATACGAATTTCCCACAACTGCAACTCGACAATGGACGTACATAAGTGTAACAAACTCTCTCTGGTCAGTGCATGTTCTATGGGTAGACCAAGTAAGCAAATGTGATTTGTAAATGTGGGCAAAACTAACCATTTCAATAGTAACAACAGTCCACGCCACGGAATCGTTGGTGTCCAAAATCAAATTAGCGAACAAATCGTTAATCAATTAACACGGTGTGTTGTGTATATTCTTTTTACAAAACAGGATGAAGAAACTATCCACAAGAGGCAGACATATTATGAAAGTCAACTACAGAAACTAAACAAAAAACTGAAGCGCGTATGGCAGCAAGACGACATCGAAGATGATGGATATTACTAGAATTACATGTGGCCAAGTGCTACCTGCATCAACAGTGCTGTACACCAGGAAGTTCTGCACCTACGATTACATTTCTGTGCTTACGGCACTAATCGTAGACTGGTTTCCAGTTCTCCAATCATCGATTCTGAAAAGGCGTGATAGGGACCGGTACTGTCCTATGGAATTAGCATACACCAGGAGGGATTCCTCCGAGAGGAATATGATAATTATTAATTGGCATATCACTCTCTCGGTTTCTTGCGTGCGGGACGTGGTACGGACCATTGAATCATCCAGACCGTATAGATTACTTTATTTTTCCCTAGATTTTTAATGTCTTGCATGCATGCAGAGAGAATCGTTTACATTTTGTAGTAGTAGCACTAGCAGGCACGTACACGTTGGCCTGTAGCCCGAAATTTGTACTACGTGTTTACCGTGAGTAGCTTGTGCTCACAAACAAAGGGCTCATATCCGCCTCATAATTTGCCGTGTTTATATACGTCATCTCTAAAAATGGAAATAAGTAGTTTCAAATTCTACGCACGCGCAAATATAGTCCAATCAAAAGCTTTACAAGCGAGATAGCTACCGGTCTCTTTATTTTATGGCCCCCTTTGAATGGATAAACCATTGTGCTCACTGCCCGTGATGGAGAAACCATTTATAAGCTGCATGGGACAATGCTTTCGCCATTGAATGGGGCCCTCCACATTGATATAGCGTGCCCAGATTGGTCTATATTAGCGGGCATTCCGTGCGGTATTAAAAGCTGAACCATGAATTTGGGTGTGCCCCACAAAAACGTTAGAATATTCCTCTATGGTGTACTTCAAACGAACATATTTTGTACAGGCCTGTGTTCCTACCGAGGTTGTTGTCTCTGTAGACAAGGATACATTTTACACTCTGCTCTCCTCCTCGGTTTCTTCTGTTCCTTCCAACGACAAGCTGTTTGTCCGCGTCTCAAACCCTGGCCCCTGCTAGGCTTGCTCTGGTCATCTACCGACCAGCTAACAAAGGCTGGAAGAGACCTCGTGGTCTTTCCCCGATTACCTTGCTAAAGCAGATAGCTGATACTGTCCAAGCGATTGCTGGTCCTCTACTGCTTCTGATCGGGGAGGTTGGAGGCCACTACGACCCTCTAATAGTCTCGTTTCACCAGCAGCAATAGTAGTGGCAGGAGTAGGCCTACAACCTGGATATCCATACCTCTAAATCGTGTACAGAATTGTGAGATGCGCGTGTAGCGTGCGCAATCAAGGGACACTCGACAACAGTTTCAAACTCTGAACAGTTTCTGATTTAGTTCTGAAGCGGCACAACTCAGTCTGCTACATCACAGTGCACGCAGCAGCCACCAACGACTTTCAAAACAGAATACACCTATAGAGTGTTGGCTCATGACAATGTACACTGCACTAAGTCTTTCACCCGCCAATACCTTATCTTGGCGTGAGGCCACACCCTTCCCGGTGTAGCATGAAATTTAGACTCCAAGGAATACGGACAAATTGGTTGTATTGCTCATGCCTAGTGAACAGAATTACGAAAATGACATATCACGTGTAAGGTCTAGAGTCCATAGAAAGTAAAAGAGAACGGATTTTATTGGAGTCCAAATTTCATGATGCCGGTATATTGAACCAAAAAAAAAGAAAAAGCAATTAGAATCAATCTATTTTTAGAGAGCCTATTTCTATTTCAGGACGCTTCCAGTTAAGGCCAAAAAAAAAAAGTCTCCGGGTTTCTGGTATGGAGCTTGCCCAAAAAGTGGTTCGGCGACGCGGCTTTTTTTTTTTTTTTTACCTGATTTTTTTGCTTCAAATGTCGGCTGATGACTGCAAATGGTGCCCGACTAAACTTAGTGCAAATATATGGGAGTCCAGAGAGGCCACATAAAGCTTATTTTCGACCATAACCCAATCTAAAAACACGTTAAAATTGTGCAGCAGCAGGATTCCAGTCAAACCAGTGAGCTTGGCGGTTTTGAGATATCATCTTTCATTGAACAAAACCTCTTTTTTGGCCTAATGGGAAAATTAGGCCAGCGCGTTGTTGAAAAGAAACCAAAAGAATCCAATGTATGCGTCATAACTTTAGTTTTTTTTTAAAGCTATTTACGATGAAATACTGTTTTATTACACATTCCATGACACTTTTAATCTTATCCAATTCCGAGTGAATTATGGTAAATATATTATATAGGATATACAGACTGTACTGTTACGTAAATGCAAACCTGTCGGGAAAGATTTATGCTTATTTTGGTAACTCGATCGATTGTGTACGTATGTGATATGCGTTGGATGTTTGATATGCATATCAATTTCATTTCACTGCAAGTTTAATCACTCAACAGAACTTAACTTTTGATTCACAGATTCTATTTTGTAAATAGAGAATTTTTAAAATGTATTTATACTAAATTGTAAAACAGTGTCTACTTGTAAGAATTATGAGTGTCATTTCCACTAATATCATTATGTACAAGTTCATGGGCACCAAACAAATTGATGGCAAACGAATACGCAGTAGGATGTTACAAGTAAGATGCGATGTAACTTAATCAAGTATATTTGTATACAAAAAAATGATGGGGTTTCCCTACATCATCTTTATTGCTGGTAGAACACTTTATCAATCTATATTCTTGGAAATATTTTGTATAATTCGATAAAATTCACAAACGTTATTTTTTAATACATAATTTTTAAAATGTATTTGTACATGTACTTAATTGTAAAAAAAAAGTATCTACTTGTAAGAATTATGAGTGCCATTTAATATCGTTTGCACTTCATAGGCACCAGAAAAGTGTTGGAAAACGAATGCACAGTATGACGGTACAAGTAAGGTGGGATGTAACTAGATCCAGTATATTTGTATACACAAATTGATGGGGTTTCCTACATAAGTTTTTATTGCTGGTGGAGCACTTTATCAATCTACATTTGTATATTCTTGCATGATTGGTATACATGTAATTCGAACCTTCTTGGAAATATTGATTCAGAAATAATGGAATTAAAAAAACAATAGGATTCCATAAAACACACTGGCAGACAAAACATAACGACGCTTACATACGCCATTTTCTATTCAAAATTTTTGAATTAACATGTTTATTATTGTTTGAATTAATCATAGTAAATGTAGCCAAGTGTTTAGGTAACATTTCTACAAGGTTATGTTGTATGTTGCTACGAGTTACAAAGTTACAAAATGTTCGGTTAAAGTTTTGGATCTTTTTATAAATACGTATATGGGCAATTCCATGAGAATGTGGACATGGTTGGAAAAAAAAAGATTTTTTCTTAAATGTCCTTAATTACAAGCACCATTATCTCAAATGTGGTATCAAATTAAAAGTGACAACAAGACCTTTAACTGCAGTGATGTGCTAGTGAGATGGAGTATGGTTACGTGTGTTGTGTTTGTAAAATAAAAACCTGGTATTCTGCCTAAAATAACAGATTTTAGGTAGTGTGATCATGTGATAGTTTTGAATACAGTTTCTCGTGATTCACTTTAATCTACAATTATTCACTTTTCAACAACATTTTTATTCACTGTTTAACTGTCACTAGTTCACGGTTCAATGTTGCACTGTTTGATGATTCACGTAAAACTGCAAAAGATCAAAGAAAAATAATCCTTAAATCAGAAACATATCTTTCTTGTATACTAAATATATTAAGAGACTTCCACTACATTTCATGCACTCTTACATGTCAATAAGATGCTACTTGATAAAACTGGTCAGGCGGCAGAAACAAACAGCGCCACCGAGTGGCAATGTCTGAACTGGCTTGCTGGCGGTTACATGGCTCCTTTAATTTGACCTATATAAAATGACTTCATTTCAGCGAAAACACTAAATTACAAACAGGAACTACATGTAACATGTTTCTTGAAAATACGAAAAAAACGTCCACAATACAAAGGTGTAACAACACTGCCCCTTTAAGTTCAATACATGTATACATGTTCAAGCTGTGTCCTTTGGCTCCTCGTCGGGGTGTCCCCGATCCAACAGCAAGACCACCTTATGGATAGGCCACTCGAAGGTAGATCTACCCGTCCGGAGCTTGACTCCGGATGTGACCATCTGAGCTGAGACATGTACCACGTGCTAGTAGTAACTGGCATTGTGGTGCAGTGTCGTCGATCATCATGACGACGTCGCCCTTTCCATGGTTCCTTAGGGGCTTCGTTTACTTCTTCCAACCCTGTCTTACATCGTGACCAAACTGGTTGGCAAGGTACTGCACTCTACGCCATGTGTGTCGACAATAGAGGTCTTGTCGGACGAACACTTCTGGTGGAGGAAGCACTGTCTCTCCTTTCAACGTCAATAGTTGACTTAGTGTCAGTAGTTCTTGAGCATCTGGAGACTTCATGCAAACTATGTGAGAGGTCGACTGTTCACAACTCCTTCTGCGTCCGTCATGAGGGTCATCGACAACCCATCGTCCAACTGTTACCCATGCTGCTGCAACAAGGCTAAGAAGACATTCCTGATTGAACGAATCATTCTCTCCCAAGCGCCTGCCATATGACTGGCGCTGGGAACATTCGAATGCTGAATATCACCCAATCACAACTGTCCTTTATTAGGAGTTCTTGAGAAATCTTGAGTTGATCCAACTCGGCAAGAGCGTTGTCAAGTTCATTTTTTCCACTAACAAAGTTTGTGCCCATGTCAGATCGTAACTGTCTCACTGGGCCTCTCCTGCAGGTTAACCTTTGGTAAGCATTCAGAAAGGTGTCAGTTCTGAGAGAATTTGCAGTCTCGAAATGAACTGCATGGGATGCCATAAAGCTGAAAATAACTCCCCAACGTTTCAGCTCCTTCCGCCCTTCTAGTCTAGTCTGTCCTTCGGTAGTTCAGCCATCTTTTGCCCACAGGGTGCACCTCGAGTTTCCGGCAGGTCACGTAATTGCCCCCAGTATCCAAAATCAAGCCTGACGGATGCTATTCAAAGTCATGTCACGTTCAGAATGACACCTTTTAGTGTGTTAATAATCAATCACAAGGTCAGTCACATGACTACGAAATGGGAGCAATTTTCTTCGAGAAGGCTTGCTCTTGTACCAAACGCAGTATCAGTCTTTCAGCCTGCTGCAATTCGTCTACAGTAACAGGAGTGTAGGAGTCTGGTGAAGTAGCGGATTTCTTGATGCTGCGATCTCTAAGCTTCTTCATGAATCGCATCAGACGCACCGCAACTGCCCGTCTCAGGTGAAACCAGTTTGAGAAGTACTCATATCTTTCCTGCATGCTCGGGAAGCGGGGTGCTTTAGCTTGAATGTGGAAAGTAGATACCCTTTTCACCTCAGGATCAGCTGAACTGAGCTCGGTAAGTTCATTATCTGGCGGAGGGGTTTCGGTTGTCTGCAAGAAATCTGGGCCACTTCATCAGAGCTAATTTTAACGAGAGCCTCAGCAGAAAGACCTCGGGAGGCAGGACCTGCTGGGTTGATCTTGGTGCCAATGTGTCGCCAGTCATCCGGTGTGGTATGATCTCGTATTTTCTTAACACGGTTGGCGACAAAGATGTTAAACCTCTTGTTGTCGTTGGCGATGCACCGAGCACCACTCTGCTGTCTGTGTATAAGAAGTGTGTCATGTTCTCGTACTCCAACTCTTTTGCTAGGAAAGTACTCATTTGAACTGAGGTGACGGCTGCTGTGAATTCCAATCGAGGTATGCTTACTGGCTTTGATGGAGTGACTCTGGACTTCCCCATAACCAGAGTCGTGCCACATAACCTTTCTCATCTATCAACCGCAAGTAGGTACAATGACCTTAGGCTTCAGCACTGGCATCTGAGAAATGATGCCATTCTGTTAACGCCGAAGTCCTCAGGTTTACAACATCGTAGGATCTTCGGTGATGGTAAGTGGTGGATGTCACACCTCCATTTATCCCATTTTGCTCGGTCTCTTCAGAGACTGGATCGTCATATCGACACAAGGACTGCAGAATTTGCTTCCCCACGAGCACAACTGGCGAAACTTGACCAATGGGATCAAAATATGGAGCCAACACTTGAATGATGCCACAACGAGTGAGTGGTTTGTCATCAAATTGCACTCTGAACTGGATTGTGTCAGATTCTACACACCACTGTACTACAAGAGTGCGTTCAACTGGGAGACCTTCTGAGCAGACATTATTGGCACATTTGCAAGGGGGTATGGCCTGTAGCACCTCCTTATCGTTTACGATAAACGTGTGGAAACGGAACCTACTCTGCTCACACAACTGTCTGCTGTCTTCTATCCATTTCAAGGCTTCCTCTGTGGTGGTGACGTCATAGACGTAGAAGTCTTTCCTTAATTATTTTGCTGCTGCTCTCCCGTGACTGTCTTCATATGTATCGGCGGCACACTTCAGTGCAAAGTTAGCACAAGCTAGGGAGGACGTCGCACTTAACAAGTGTACTTTGATCCTATATTTACTTGGCGACTTCTCCATCTCCCCTCCTAGCTGCCACCACAAGAACTTAAGGTAGTTGCTGTCTTCGACATTGACACCCACTTGATGAAACATACCCTCAATGTCACAGGTGAAGGCAATGTAATCTTTCTGGAAACGAAAAAGCACACCCACGAGACTGCTAGTCATATCTGGTCCCTGCAGTTGGTGTCGGTTCAATACTTTACCCTCGTACTCAGTACTGCAGTCGAAGACAATCCCGATCTTGTTCGGCTTCTTAGGATGATATATCCCGTGATGGGCTATGCACTACACTGTTCCATCGTTGAGGAGGAGTTCGTCGTTGAAGGCAGCTGACATCGAACGCCTAGACAGTTTCGGCCGAACCATTTGGCGACACCTGCTCAACATCAAGTGGCAAGATCATGTGGCAAATGACAGCCTGATGGAGATGATTGGCGACCGGTGGTGCTTCAGCAGTAGCATTGTGATGGAACGAAAGGCGTGGTTGGGCCATGTGGTTCGGCAGGCCAGAATGTTTTCGGTCCGTGGGCCAGCCAAAGATGCGCTGGGTAGACAACATCCGAGAATGGTCAGGGTGTGACACCACTGAACTAAAAGCAGCAGCATTGGAAAGACGGGCTGTGATGGGAGCGGAGCCAGTCATCCCAACTGTGTTTAATTTGAGGAGAAGACCACGGGCAAATGCCTATGTCTATTGAATGAATGAAAGCCTTATAGTCGTCATCCTGATACTTCGGATTGCCCGACATCTTTGTCTTCAGCTTATTCAGCCGTATAGTGTCATTCGCTTGCTGTCGGGGATCTGGATTTCATCTGTTTGAAGGAAAATGGCATCTCAAAGTAGCCATCTTTTCGTCTAGTGGATTCAATCTTTCACCTTCTTCAGAATCTTCGGTCAGATAGGAAAACTCTCTTCGGTGTCTCTCCCACTGAAGTGAGTGAAGTCCATCTCAAACATTTGGCTGACACGTTGCATCTTTCCTACCACTCCCAATCTTAGTTCGCAATGCATATGGGTCGTTTTTCTTTCCATGAACAACATCTCTTGGATTGATTGCACGAGTCACGTTGTAGCCTATCACCTGTCCGAACTTAGTTTCGCTTACGTAGGGGGTAGTAGGCTGGCCAGTACCTAAAGTGTGGCCACTCCTTCATAGTGTTGGATCTTGGAATTTGTTGACGATTTGCACTGATGGAATCCCTCGAGTAGGTTCCTGGTATTTGTATTTCTGTGTCTCCAGACAATCCCTTCAATGTCAGTCCATGTATCTTTCTGGACGAAATAAATCCTTTGGCCAATATGGTGGATAATCTCGAGTGGACTTCTGCTCCATCAATGCCAAGCTTTCCTACTGTGGAGCCTGAGCCTGGTCTTAATGCTCATCTAAAAGAACATAACTATCATCTTCGTAATTGGGTCATTCTAGTGGTGAAGAAGTACATGTACAGGGATTATAAGAGTGCGGGAACATCTTGCTTCAGCGTCGAACGCCTGAACCCTATGTGCAGTGGATTCCACAACTACCACTTGTTTGTCGGTGTTATCCTTATTTTTTACCTCGGGCATGGAGTCCATGTTGTCATGAAGAAGACTCGGGTGATGACGGTCACAGTTGTTACATTGTTTCTTGATGTAGACAATCTTGTCGTCTATGTCCTAACCTCAGATATACGAAGCAGAAACTGTTTTTTTTTTCTGATCAATTCATGTCGCTCACTGAGTTCCATTGCACCAAAACCAGTACAGGATTCCAGCTGGTGTTGACCCCTGCAGGGAGGACACTTCAGAGTCCAATTTGACTTCAGAGTCCAATTTGACTCTGATGAAGAAAGAACACTGGCTTTTCGAGCCCCTCGTAAGCCTTTGAGGCAAATGTCCTAATTGTCCCCGACTTCATGGGTTTTAAAGGGTTTAATCTCTTCCCTTTTTCTCTTTGCTTGGTTTTTGATGGAAGGGGCTGCAAGCGAGCGGGCCTCCTTAGCTACAAACTTGCATAGCTCAGCAAAGGGTGGGTATAGTCACCTTGTTAAAAAAAATGGAGCCAGCAATTCTGCACTTGCCTCGGAAGTTTCTATATTATCTTCTTGTGCTCGGCTTGGCCATCAAGAACTCTCAACTGGCTCAGAGTTGCCACGGCTGTCTCGCACTGGAAAGAAGATTACCTTTTCGTGCTTTACGGTTGGCCATTTGTTGGTTTACGATTGGTCAAGTCCCTTGATGCACTCTCGAGCCCCACGACCACTGGTGTACCTGCCAGGGTTGTACAGGCGGTCAACTGCTGTGGGATTGTGAACATGAATTTCCCTTATTTGGTACATAATACAATGTATGAGAATCTACTAAATATGGTAATAGCTTTTTGACGCTTAACCCTAAAAGGGCCGGGCCGGACCCTCCTCAACTTTCTCTGCGATACCCTTGCAAAAAAATGTTTCACCACCCGAGCTGTCCTGACATTTTAGCCTCGAGTCTTGCACATCTTTTGATACCAAAAACATTAAATTCTGACCACGGGTTGGCGCGCAGCGAAAAATTTCTTGGCGCTATGTGCCGTGAACACTGAATTTCCCAATATTATACGTATGTACACAAAGCAGAATTACCATTGGTGCATATGAATAATTAATTAGCCATACTTCCAAAACCCTTTGACCTATAGTCATGAAATTTCTTGGATATGTTTATATTAATTTGTTATATGCATGTACCGAGTTTTGTACCGAGCATAATTTTTCGTCCCTGGATGGCCGTGATCGGGGGCAGAATTTGCTCTTCAGTCATTGCTTGTACGGCATTGTGTGGAATTCCGGGTGTTTTACTATTGACACCCCCAAGATATTTTGCTTAAGATGCTGGACTATAGCCGAACTTTGGGAAATATCCTATACTTTTGCACACAGCAAGTGAGGGGGAAAAAGCTGAAATCCAAAAAAAAAGAAGAAGCTGAAATCAGCTTTAAAGCTGAAATTTCACACCCCTGGTGTATAATTATGGAGATCAATGGTTAACAATGGACCGATCCAGTAAGCTCCGCCCAGTGCGCACGTGGGCAAATTAACATGCTCCTCTCCAATTGCCACACTGCATTTTCCTGCCGCGCGCATCATACGCGCATGCACGCATATCGGACATAAATCACGGCTGTGATTGGTCAGAACACCATGGGGCGGTGCTATCTGGATCGGTCCATTACAGTGGCAGCTTCAAAACGTTTGATGAAAACGAAAACGATGTAATGAAGACAGTGTCTTGAATTGTGCTTCTTGCGGCTCAAGTCAGCCGGATAGGTAACAGGTCATCTCGTACCTTGGGCAACTCGTACCTTGGACAACTCGTACCTTGAACTTGGACAACTCGTACCTTTGGCAAGTCGTACCTTCAGTTATGACGACTCGTACCATCACGCGTAAGTCAAGTCGTACCGTCAGTCAGGATAATGATCCGAGGCTGAATAAAGTGGACCGTAACTCATTGCATGCGAAGTCACGCACGTACTTTACTTTTTATTCTGATGGTACGAGTCGTCTTAATTGAAGGTACGAGTCGTCCAAGGTACGAGTTGTCCAAGGTACGAGATGTCCAAGGTACGAGTTGTCCGAGGTACGAGTTGTCCAAGGTACGAGTTGCCCAAGGTACGAGTTGACTCTCATAATAATTATATTGGACATAATAATTATATTGGATGGCTTGTTTTCGGTGGATACAAGAGTATATTGCACTCGCTAAGACAATATTGCACTCGTCTTCGACTCGTGCAATATTGTCATAGCTCGTGCAATATATTCTTGTATCCACCGCAAAGCCATCCAATATTATATAAATATTCATGGTCTACGTTTTTGGTCTTTATTATTGATTTCTGATAAGTGGTAACTACATAACCATGGTAATGCCGAGTACATTATCTTTAGCTTTAAGATGATTAATGAAATGTCGTATTTGTTTCATCGGTTCGCCATCACATCTCTCTAAAACATTTTAATAAAAGCCTAAATAAAAACGAAATTTGGGTAAACGGCGTTCTCCTAATTTTCGGGAATTTTTTTGTTAAAATTTTGATACGCAAACGTGTGCAAACGAATCTGAAAATTTCACGAAAAATAGACGTCTGAAAAAGGCAGCCCTTTCTGATTAGCCTATAAAGAGGGTGAGTATGCTTCTAAAACAAAAATTAACTACAAACTAAGCCTAAATGTGAAAATCAAAATTTGACAAAGTTCGACATGTTTTTGTACATGGTGGAAGATTTAATTACGGAGGTAGTCCAGGGCTACTAACAACGATTCGTGGAGCACCGGCTGTTCGGCAACACTTCACTGCCCCTGCAAACACCATCGACGGCATGCCCAGCTTGTCATAAATATTCTGCTAACTGAAACACGCAACATACAAGTACATAGATCGCCGGTCTAGTTAGCGACCAAAAACATAAAAAAAAAATTCCAAAGGGTTGCAGACGCCCCCTCCCCCCCAAAAAAAGTAAAAAAGGAAGTGTTTTGGTTGGAATACAACACACAAGTTGAAACTAAGAGAAAAACCCCATTGAACTTGTTGAAGAGAACAGAGACAGCAACTTAACCTGAAAAACATAAGACACGTGTTAACAATTTTTTCTTTTTTAAAACGATGACTATGATTTAATTGAATACTAAAACAATAAAACCATTGTCTATGAATATGGATACTTAAGTACATGCACTTACAAGGCACCCTATGGAATTATATACAAACTGTTAATGGACGGTTTGCAACGGTATGCTTCGCTACTTACAAACTTTAAAATCATTCATAAAATATTAATTTGTAAACAAAACGATCAACATGAAGATGACAGCCTAAAATGGCAAATTCACAATTATGTAGGATTTACACAAAAGTGAAATAAACTGTTCAAATTAAAGTAAATAAAAAAAGCCTATAGACATGATATATACAGGTGGTTTTACAAACAGTGGACGGGTTTGTTTTGGTTTATAATAAAGTAGATCCTATCACACGAACAAATTAAAATATCCACCTCTCTGATGCTGCCAAAGTGCGATGTCACCTCCCCACGTCGGGCTCACGTAATTTACAGCAATTCATGCACACCCCTTAAAGCTACAGTCCATCATTTGTAATGTGTGCATTTTGCTTGTTTGAAGCAACAAAAGAGTTCAAAATCCAATGAAGGATACTGAGCAACTAACCTGATGAAGTTTCAGCTAAGCTTCAGCTGTATATTCCGAGAAAAACAGCATTCTAAGATCTCAATATCAAATCAAAAGTTACTGAATCATGTTTTGAATTGTTTTGAATTGCAGCTATACGCGACGTAGCGCACTGATCCGACGAATGATAACAACCGCGCGCGCGTGTGCGTCGTTCTAATACTTGTGCGCGCTGCGCTGAATAACAAAACGAACTACTAATTTAAATTTTCCTACGGTGCTTCTTAAGAATCACCGTTGGAAATGCCTTCTTTCGTTGATTACTTCAAAATGACAGCTTCCCAGAAAGAATAATTTCACAGGGAGTTTAGTTCCCTTACTATCTTTCAACCAAGTTTGTTTTTCAACAATAATTACGCCAGTTACTTTTCGGATGGCTGCAAATGATGGACTATAGCTTTAACAATGCATTATCTATATGTTAAAGGGGCACTAGGTCCTGAAATCCCCGAAAATGTCATGTTTTGGATCGTTTACATATCCTATTTCAAACATCTGGTTCAAAGGAAACCAACCTAATGTCTTACCGTTCCCGAGAAAAGAAAAAAAAACTTGGTTGTTTACATCGGACACGACGAGTATGAATACGCTTTTCCTGTCATTTTCACTGTCAGTCAATGTACATACGATATGTATATACACAGCACTGTGCTTGCGAACAGCGCGCGGTGACCAATCACCAACGCACAGAATATGGTTTCTTACATGTCCGCAAAAGGCGAATCACTTTACGGATGAAATCACAACTAGCATCAAAACAGCTCGAATGTTTGGGGTCACAAAAGTGGACCCTGAAATTCGTTCACGCACGCATAATACAGGAATAACACAAAAAATGCTCAGGTTTGAAAGGATAGTTGTGTGGATGTTTATATCCAACTTTTAAATGTTCTTTCAGATTAACATCATTTCGTTCCAAGCGCGTTTTGTAGCCCAATTGGGCTGTTCTAGGTAAGGTAAGATGGACCATTTGTCATTAATGCATTTTTGAGTGTGTTGGCCTCAGTGGCATAGCCACCAGGGGGGCATGGGCGACCGCCCCCCATGAAACCTTGTTGCCCCCCAGTCGCCGCCCCCACTGAGATTTTGAGTTTCTAAAAAAATGATCATTGATCTACATGACGCCCCCCATGAAATGTTCTAGCCCCCAGCGCCCCCACTGAAAAATTCCTGGCTACGCCACTGGTTGGCCTATGTAACAGCAATGATGTACAAAACCCAATATTGTAATTTTGTAATTTACAAAGTGTTTCTTTAACTGAGGGAATTGGAGGTTTTTCCAGGTACTCTGACTGGTCCTAGGTGACGGCGTTCCTTGATGGCTAGCTCATTGACGATGGCAGAGGCAGCTGCACTTGTTCCCCCTCCCAGGAGCTGATCTGAATAGAAGAGAGTCTGGCGAAGGAAAAAATAGGAAATCAAGAACAATTTACTTTTATTCTCTTGAGATTTTTGACAATCGTTAAAGATGTGTTCCCTGTGCTATTTTCAAGTTTCACCTCAAAATAAACCCCCCCCCCCCCAAAAAAATATGGCTATTTTCATTATAAAAGTTATTAAATGAGACATTGATAGAAAAGAAAGCCAATGACGTTTAGTTAGGCACCTTATCAAAATTCCTGTCGGGAAGGGTTTAGACTAATGTGTCCGACCGCTTATTATAGGATAACTCTCGGTAACAGTATTCTCGAGTGTCCATTTGCTCCCGATGAATTTCCAGTCCAAGGCCAAGGCATTTGTTTACTTGTTAGCTGCCCCTGGCTCTGCGGTTTCAGTGGAGTGACACACCCCCACTGTTATCAGTAATCCACTTAACACGGTGATGGATGTCTCATGTGCTGTTGCCATGAATGGATTAATGGGAAAAAAATATTCTTGCAATTTTGGACTTAGGCGCATTACATTTCAGTTTCACCAGATGTACGCAGTTTTCATTGCTTGTTCACTTTGAATGCCTTGTCTTGTAGTTCTGTGAATAAAGATGCTACAATTCTCAACGATAAGAAAGAAAGAAAACAAAAACATATTTGTTCCCGGAATCTTAATAAACAACATTTTGCTAAATGTCATTGTTGTACAAATGTATGTGAGGGGGGGGGGGGGGATTGCAACCCTCCCAACCCCCTCTAGATCGACACCTGTTCAGCTGTTCAGCATTAATGTAACATTAATCATCGTTCAGCCGGATCTTTATGTTATGATGCTATGGGTCCAAAAATAGTAAATGAAATGCTAAAGTAACTAAATTGTTAAACGGTCATTAAGACCGAGTCATCACTCTTTTATTCCCATTCATAAACGCTTTTTTTTCGTTGAAAAACGTAATAATGGAGGAAAACCTGTAAAACTTATCTGTTTTGTAAATTTCAATTCTCATCACTTGCTCAGGCTCAATTTCGCAATTAAGATGGGTCAAATTGCACATTATGCGACGCTCAGAATTTGTCCACATGGTCATGATAAACTACCCAGAAACACAAGATTCTGTGACGCTCATCAGCCTGTCCCAGCGCTCTGTTTGCAAGGGGGGGGGGGGGAGTATAAGCGAATAGCAGGGCATGCCTTTGGCACACATTAGATTCACGCCCCCAGTTTCCGGACAGCTAGATCCGCCCCTGGTTAGTTGAGAGTACTAGAATGAACACTAAGAACAATTTAAAGCTATAGTCCATCATTTGCAATCCGAAAAGTAACTGGCGTAATTATTGTTGAAAAACATACTTGGTTGAAAGATAGTACGTGGACTAAACTCCCTGTGAAATTATTCTTTCTGGCAAGCTGTCATTTTGAAGTAATCACTGAAAGAAGGCCTTTCCAACGGTGCGTCTTAAGACATACCGTAGGAAAATTTAAATTAGAAGTTTGTTGGGAAACGCGCGCAAGCACTGGCACGACGTACACGCGCACGCAGTTGCTATAATTCATCGGATCAGTGTCGCGTATATCTGCAATCGGCTCAGTGAGAACGTGTCTCGGACGCTGAATTCAGGCCCAATTCAAAACATGATTCCGCAACTTTTGATTTGAAATTGAGATCCTAGAATGCTGTTTTTCTTGGAACATACAGCTGACGCTGAGCTGAAACTTCATCAGGTTAGTTGTTCAGTATCCTTCATTAGATTTTGAACACCTTTGTTGCTTCAAACAGAACAAAATGCACAAATTACAAATGATGGACTATATCTTTAAAAGTATTGACATGCACAGAAACTTACTTGCGGACCACTGGATGACTGTATCCCCACGGATCTCGTTTTGATCCCGTGTAGTCTGTTCAGCCGGCTGGTGGCCGATAACTGCCTGATCTTGTCGGATGGAAATGAGGTCACTTTGGGTCTAGGTACCAGACCAAGGTCACCCAGCTTATAGTGGGGCAGTGAGCCCTGGCCGATGGGAGAGAGGATGGAATACCTGTTGGGAAAAAAAATATAACTTTTAATATTTTCTGGTAAAAAATTCTACATGAAATTCTGCAATTCCATTTTCACAGTGTCTGGTGGTGATAACTTCATATTCAACTCCATATCAATCACAATTAATATGAAGAATCAAAGGATTATGATTTAAGATTTCAAAATATGATTGGTTAAATTAATACAGTCGAGTCTCGTTAATACAAACTTGTTTGGACCTAGCCAAATTGTTTGTTATATCAGAATGTTGTATTAAGAGGAACATCAGTCCCATTCATTGTGTACATAAATGCACAGTCGGGACCAAGGCTTTATGTTTGTTATAACCAGAATTTGTATTAACAGAGTTTGTACTAACGAGAGTCGACTGTACATGGTTGCCATGACAAATGTCATTATAGTGGGGCTTAATGGATTGGCCTGTTGTAATATGGCTAATTACACTACTGGATTTTTTTTACAGAATACTTTTTACTTTCACTTTAAATTTTAGAGAATTTAATATGAGTACCTGTAAAAAAAATAATCTTTAGATCAAAACAATAAGGGTTATTCAGAAAAAAGCATGATGCATCAGGAAAGAAGTCCACAGAAGTGAGCATTTCCAACAATTTCCTACTGACGTCTTCTCAAACGATATCTCAAAAAGTTAGCAACCTTGGTGTTGGTTCACTCTAGCGGAGTACATCAGCAACAGAAAATAGGAAAACAAAACATTTTTCTCGTTGTCATTATTATCTGGGGTGTAAGTGGACTCTTGACATATTTGCCTGAAATGTGAGGCATACATGCACACCCATGTTTTGTGCAAATATGTTTTTTACATATATGATAATTTGCAAAAAAAGTTAATAATAATTTGAAGGGAAAACAGCCTGAAATCAGGCAGTTGCCAGAAGACTTACACATCCCTGTATGGTATTCATTTTTTTCCTGTCAAAACACTGACTTTCACTGTCTGAGTAATTTCAATGCGTGAAAACTTTTTAACTTTCAACACGAAACATTTGAACTCCTAACCCCCTTAGAATAAAAATAAATTTAAGAAAATTTTAAGAAAAGCCAAAAATGCTAACCCTGGTTTGAATCCTTTCCCGGAGCCGGGGATGGTGGACTGCCTGCTCTTGGTGTGGTACGTAATCTCATCGTCTTTGAGGAAGCTGGCCGGTGAGGGGCCGACACCGATTGCCGCAGCGCTGTTGAGGATGACCAGGAGATTCTCCAACATGCTGTCACGTTTCTCGATTCCTTCCTCATCCAGTGAATCGTCGTTATCTCCATCATCCGGCCTCGACTGGAAAAAGTATCAACAAAGTGTTCCGATCCATTTTATAGTGAAGTCCCGAATACGTACACCCGACATTCAATAATAATAATAATAATAATATTGCACATTTATAAGGCGTCGGTATCCGCCAAGCAAGATGCTCATGGCGCACAGTACAAAAAATACAAAACAATTAAATTATAAATGAAGTTAGATTTGATAACAGAAAGTTATTTCATCAACCGAATATTCCAATAGCCCTTTGCTGGTTTGAATATTTGAAGAAAAAAAAAGGGGAAAAAAAAACACACAAAAAAACTAAGCACGTGCACACACCACTTTGGGGTTTTTTAATCGTAATGTTGCGGCACTTTACTGTCATAAGCGACTTTTTTTTGTCGAAGGCGGTTCATTGTTTCCATGCTTTTAGCATGTTAAAGCCCTTGACTCTTATAGAACACTTACTGTATAACACTCCAGCGGTCCATAATATTGATCGTCGCATGGAAATTGTAACCGACGGGCTTTGCATGCAACGTGTGACCAGCGCAGCTGGCATGCCTAGATTTTGATCAGAGAGTTTCGAATAATCAAATTTTCTGTGAGACGCAGTTCTGAATAATCGAACACAACATTACTCCAAAACGGACAGCCGTACCATTTTGTAAGACTAAAAAAGCCTAGTTTTAAGATCAGAGTGCACACAATTTTTTTCTTTTGATTCAGAACTAGTGCAGGGCCCTTTGAAAATGTGTCTGTTTGGAAGGGGCAGAGAACTGTTCATTCAAACAACGCACACGATGCCTCAGCCTACACAACGGGGCGACTTTGGCCCGTTCAATGATGTTACGGGGTTATCCTATATGACAGTACTGCCCGGCTCCCTTCAACCAGTCTAAGTCACAGTTGAGGAACTGTTTCACAGTGGACTCGTCATTGTCGTACAGCCTGTCATTGATCAAATCCCCTAGGTTGATACAAGAAACTCAAAGTTGTGTGTTTGAAGTAATTGAATTGCTATTGCTGTTTTGTGACTGAACAGAAATCACACACAAACAGTCGTTGTTAGTGCTGTTATCATCCTTGTCCAAGATGATGAAATGAATTTAAATGTTGGGCAGCTACGCCGAGTTTCCTGAAATTGATCGTAAATTTACTGCCCAGCTGTGCAACAAATTCCTATGCACGGCATACTTTGCGCACTGTTTCGTGACATCAGCTGCAGGATTCCAACTTTTTTTGTGCACACATGTAGGGATTGAAGGGTAGGCTTACACCACATTATGAGAAAAGTTTGTTATTTTGGAAAGATTTCCATATAAGAAGTTCACTAATTTTCCTCTGTATTGACTAACAAGCCCCCAGATAGCAATTTCATGTCATCAAAGTCAATTTGAGCAGTGAGAAAATACAAGCAAATTCTTAGAAAACACTTAGAATTTTTCAGTCCACTCTCATAGGGTTTGTACACAGGGTGCTGAGTGAACTTCATGTATGGAAATCTTTCCGTTATTTTTAGGCGAATTAGGACCTAGTTATTGGGACTTTCTGCTGTCCTCACAGCATAGAGAATTGGGTAGAACCTACACCGCATTATCGGGTAGTTTTATATTGTCAGGCAAATTAGGACTGAGTTATTGGGACTTTCTGCTGTCCCCATAGTGTTTTCGGTCCCCACAAATACCTCGTAGAGACGAGTGTACGTCCCCACAACGACGGAACAAGAATTCATGAACTTACAGTGAGTATCCTGTGCATGGAGTAAGCCGCCTCGGCTAGTATCCTCTCCAGCCGCTCTTTGTTTTTGAGGATCTCCTTCTTCTCCTTCTCCATCAGCTCGATGCGGTCCTCCAGTAGCTCCATCTCTTTGCCCATGGACTGCATCTCCTCCCGGGAGGACTCCGTCTGCTGGCGTAGGAGGTTAACCTCGGATTCCACCTCCATCAGCTCCTTCTCCCGTTCCTCTAGGTCCATGATCAGGCCTTCTTGCTGCTTGGCTTTCTCCGTCAGCATCCGGATCACCTAGTTGATGACGGCAGGGCGGGAAAAAGAGAATAATGAATCTTTACCTTTCTTTTAACAAAAGGTAGTTTTGGTAGTTACTAGTATTCATGACGATGTGCTCTTGCCTCATAGATTTGCTGTGTACAAGGGGAAAAATAAGAAAAGGCAATTACAGAGGGAGAAGGTATTTATTTATAAGGGAATAAATGCAGTCGAACCCTGATAAGAAGAGCACTGTTAATACAACATCCTGCTTATAACAAGGACAATTTTAGGTCCCAAGTCTTTGTTTTTCTTTGTTTTTATTACTGATAATACAATGTGCCTGTTATAACAAGGTTATTTGCAAAGTCCCAAGGACCTTGTTGTAACGGTGCTCCACTGTATGTGATTGGCCGGTTTTAAACCGGGGCCTGGACCAGGATAACGGCCCAAGCAGAATTTATTCCCATTCATAAATACCTTTCGGTCAAAAAGTCAAAAGGAGTCAAAAATTCACATATTTCCAACGATTTTGTTCAACAAATTTTACTTCTGTATTTTGTGGAACAACCCTCTGGCCCTGTCTATGGTATGTGCACCGCGCATGTAGTGCTAAAAATCTCTTCATATGGAAATTGGTGCACGAGCGGTGCATACTACGCAATGTGGTGCAGAATGCAGCGGCGTTTCACTGGCGGTTTAAAACCACCCACGTGACGGGCTCTCGACCAATAGGAATTGGTAAACTGTCACTACTGAGGGGGTAGGTGTGGAGTACGGAATCCATAATTTGATAGTTCGTGATCAATCTTGAGCAAGTCTGGGTAAGGACTGTGGTTAATCATAGTATGACTAACGCACGATGGTTGGACTGCTCTTCTGAGAACTCGACTATTTGGAACCAAAGCCCTGGGCATGGAACCAAAGCCCTGGGCATGGAACCAAAGCCCTGGGCATGGAACCAAAAACCTGGACATGATTCTGCTGCTGGTTACCAATAGCCGCACAGCAGGAGCCGGGATCAAGAACTTTCACGATGATGTTTTGATCAGCAATCAACAGGTGTTCGCATGTTGATACCGGTGCGCAGACGTAAGACAACCACTAGCCAACTAATGGTCCACGCCTGAACTTGGTTCTTGAAGTACTTTACGACCCTTCGTTTGGCTCTACTCACCTTTTGATTGCTGTGGTTCTTCTTAGCCAGTTCCTTCTCGTTAGTCTCCAGCATGTCCAGCTGCTGCCGCTGCTTCTTCTCCTTGGCCTGGATCTCCTCGCTCTCCTGGATCAGCTCCATGGTCTTGTCTGACATCTTGGACAGCTGGGCGTGGATGCTGACGTTCTCCCGGATGGTGCGCTTGGTGGTGTCCGCCATCTGCTTGTTGGAGACCTTGCGGAACTCGGCCGCTACCTGGTTGACTCGTAACACCATCTCCCGCTTCAACCTTGGGAGGGGTAAAACGCAATAGTTGTCAGAACACTCAAAGTAAAATTGAAGTTACTTATGAACAAAAATATCCCCTAATACTATAATGCTGAGCTGCAGATATTGCTTTGCAACTCTGCATTTAAGGTACATGTGTATATCATTTGAAGCTATCTTAAAAGTAATATTATTGTTGAAAATCATACTTGGTTTAAAGATCGTAATGTCAATCACTACACTCCCTGTGAAATTATTTCTTCTGGCATGCTGTCATTTTAAAGAAAACAATAAAAGAAGGTTATTTCCAAAGATGCGTCTAAAGACGCATTTTTGGAAATTTCCGTTCGTAGTTCGTTTTTTTAATTTGGCGAAGCCGTGAATGGGCGCACGCAAGTGTTGACACGACGCACTAACCCGCGCGGTTGCTGTTATTTGTCGGTTCAGTGCGTGACATTGCGAATCTATGGCTTGAGCAACTGTGTCCACTTTTTGTACCTGAGCTTACAAGCATTGCATGAAAATCATCGTCTCTCAGTGAAGCATCATTATCGACCCAACCCGACTCAAATGATGGAAAACTGACCCAATCCATCCAAAGTGAGTTTCAGTCGAACCGGTTTCGGGCCAGGTTTGCACAACATTAGCTAACCCTAACCCCCTAGGCCCTTTTTGCAAAGAACCATCCTCAATCCTCCAAAATCCTCCAAAATTTTGCAACTCCGCCTAAATTTTTCAAAATTGTCAGACAGTCCTGCCTCAAAATGCATTCATCGTCAATCCTCCAAAATCCTCCTCATCCCAAAATTTTGCACTCGTGTTTTAATGAAGGATAACCAACGCCAAATCCTTCAAAATCATCAGACAGTCCTGCCTCAAAATGCATTCATCCTCAATCCTCCAAAATCCTCTTGTGCTTCAATCACCATTCATCCTCAATCCTCCAAAATCCTCATGTGCTTCAATCACCATTCATCCTCAATCCTCCAGAATCCTCATTTGATTCAATCACCATTCATCCTCAATCCTCTAGAATCCTCCAAAACCGCAAGGGGGATTTTGGAGGAGTGAGGTGGGTTAGGGCTCGGCTAGCTAGTGCTGACCGCACTTGCCAAGGATTGGGACTACTGGACCACCTCCATTAAGGGAACAAAAACAAAACTGCAGTCTGGGACCAAGGCTCTCTACGCACCTGTCTTTGTCCACCACCTGTTTCCTCTCCAGCTGGTAGATCTGCTCCTTGTGATCCTGCTGCTGATTGTCCAGCTCCTGCTCCATCTGGGCAAACTTGGCCATCAGGTCTTCCTTCTGGACTTTGAACTCCTCCAGCGAGGCCAGCTTACCACCTGCAATGACAACAACCATGGTTCTAACTGTGGGTGGATTTCTAATGGGTAAATGTTGCCAATGTTTGGAAGTGGGTAACCCTCCATCTAAAGATTTCAAGTTGTTGGCAAAAACTTTTATGATGTTTAACCCTAACCGCCCTGAATCCTTCAAAATCCTCTTTGCTAAAGTGGAGGCATTTGGAGGATTTAGGTTACATGGCAAATGTGCGTTACTGATTTTGTAGGATGCACTTTGTTGAGGTCTTGGGCTGGACCTTGTGTTGCTTTTGCTCAGCCATACATAAATACAGGCCTGCATTTATGCTTGAAATCCTATGTACTGCTCCAGGATGTCACTGGCCAAGCCTCAACATATTGACAGTCACTGCCGCAGGATTTTTGCAGGATTCAGGCAGTGGTCACCCATCCATGGACCATATTCAAGAAATAATGGAGGACTTTGCAGGATTGAGGCTATATGCTATTTTTCCATGAGGCCAATTGGAGGACTTTGCAGGATTGAGGCTACATCCTAGCAAAAAGGCCTGGGGAATTTAGGGTTAGCGCTAAAGTATACCTCTTTCACATACTAACGATGATTTGTTTATTGAACACGATCATGCAAAGCCAAAGTACAGAATTATGAATTAATTTGGTTTTTAATATTGGGTTATTGCCCTTCAATGATGTCTTTTCATACACACTGAATACTCAGTGTTGCCTGAGGACTTGTGAGAAAAAAATTACCGACTCAATCCCGGTTCACAATGGACGCAAAAGCAAATGCGAGTTTTGCGAGGTCACAGCGAGTACTTGTCTTGTGCATTTGCACAAGTTGAACACATTTCAATTCCAGCAGATTTTGCAGGGAAGCGTTTCCTCAAGTCAATTTCGCATTACATTTGCGTTCAGGTGAAGTATGGACCGTCCTTTACTGCAACAGGACTCGAACCCATTACCTCCTGCTTACCAGTGCAGACGTCTTTAACTTGACCACCAAGTTTGCTGGGGTTGGCTGGCTGGTTCAAATCTGATACAGCAGCAGATATGGCCACCAACCATTAATTGCATGATGGAACTTTGGATCGGAAGATGTAACTTTAAAATAATGATTTTTTCCTCACATGATCTGACTATACTCACCAAAATATGTTAGTTAAAGGCAAAGTCCAGTTAGCATTTTACGCGTAGTACAGGAATGGGGCACCCGAACGAAAAAAACCCCACGGGTACCTGTTTAAGAAACCCAACGCCAAACATGCCAAAATTCAAATCTCGGAAGATGCTGTTGAGATTGTTTACAAAGGTCCGCACGATAATACTACCGCATCAGCGCATCAATACAGCAAGTACAGTGAGCTTTTTAGTTTTAATGTGTAAACTGCAGCTTTCACGAGCGTCATAAATGGGAACTATGTTTTTTTTTCTTCCATGTGGCCGGGTTTTCATTTTGAAACTTCCCAACAAATGACTTCAAAACGTTTCCTTTTCATTGTCTGAGAAGTAATCAAGTAATTTGTAAAGTTGGTTACGGGAACCCGATCCCGTAATCTAGAACCGGTTCCTGACATTAGCCCTTACTCCCTAGTGTCTGTTACTAGGAACTGGACCAATTCCATCAAAATCCATCAATCAATGAGGGTCTAATACCAAACTGTACATGACATAATGGAATCCACCACTGACGCACTGGTTGACATTCATGGACTTGCTACTCATGGCTTTTATCACAAGTACGGGAAGCCAGGCAAAATCAATCGGATACCCTAGCACTGTGACACTGTATTACAATGTAATAGAAATAGGCCCAAGTCTGTCACATTCTATCAAAAGTTGGTCACGCCAGGCCTTCTAGACCAACTCACCCAAAATCCACCAAGATGGGAGGATGGATTTTGATGGAGTTGGGATGGTAAGGGTTAACGGTTGGGTACTTGGATACCTGGTTATGGTGCACAGCCCTACGTTCAGTTTAAAAATTTAATGGGAAATTCCACGGTTACTCACGTTACATTTTTGATATACTTTTGAGTTTCCTTGGGCTGTAATTACCTTACTGAAAAGGTTTAATAACTGTTGGTAGATAGAGTAGACCTAGACCTACCTACGCACCAAAGATGACATCCAGAAAAATGTGTTATGTATTTTGTGCGTCTTGTTTATCATGCATAACACATGTTTCTGGTTGTCATCTTTGGTGCTTAGGTAGGTCTAGGTCTACTCTATCTACCATGGGGATAACAGTTAATTAAGCCTTTTCAGTAAGGTAATTACAGCCCAAGGAAACTCAAAAGTACATCAAAAATGTAACGTGAGTAACTGTGGAATTGCCCTAACGAAGATATGACACCTACTGAGAATCATGTTTTCTGAAGTCAGCTGATCCTTGGTCTCCTGGAACTCCGTCCTGAGCTGGGCCAGTTGCTGCTCGTAGGCGTCCTTCTCTGCGTCCTTGGCCTGCTGGAGCCCAACCAGCCGGTCGTTCAGGTCTGCGATGTCATTCTGGCGCTGTTCTAGCTGCTTCTTTAGGAAGGCGACGATCTCTTTCTTGTCTGTGCTCATCTGGTCGTACTGGGCCCGGAATTCTCCATTGGCGACTTCTAATTCGTCGCACTTCCGTTGGTATCTGCGTGGAAAAGGCGTAGTTCTATCATAGTCAGTTTATCCCCGAAAAATATTTGCCTATTTACGGAAACTGCAAAGTGCTGAAATTGTAAAGCCAAACGGATACGGAAGCTGCAAAAATAATAATTTACATATACAAAAGTAGCACGAGTCAGTATTATAAAAAAATAAAAAAAACCTTAAGAATTATTACATTTATTTTAAGACACACTTAAAATTTAGTCAAATGGAATGTACAACAAACTGGAAGTGAGCTTACAGGCTTGAAATGTAATTTGAATTGTTTTATCTGTTTAACTCAATGGTTTTATTTTAGGAGCCTTCCCAATGCATATAGCGTGGTGGCATAAGACACATCTAAACAAAGATGACCAATTGCAGGATACAATATGCAGGGTGTCAATTATGAAGTGAACGATGGCCTTATAACTGGGCCAGTCCCAAATATACAGCCGTGTCTGAATCGGGCTTCCAGAGCTACGGCTACGTCTATTGTCAGCGCATCCCTGCATATTTTCAATGGGCGCAGACCTAGACCTAGCTCTAGCCAGCTGATTCGGATGCAGCCTACATGTTGTTGGGGCAACTTGGGAGGTTGTCCAAACTATAGTTGGGGTATTTGCTATCATTGGGGAGTAAACAGCATTTTTGCAAAACATGGCTACGACTTCGGCTTCTAGCTCAAGAATCCATTTCAAGCCTGCGTCCACACAAAATGGAAATATTTCAACTTTTCACCCCATATCATTGTTCTTGATTGATTGATTGAGCTTGAGCCCCTCTTCAGGAAACTTTCAATTTTCTGAAAAAAAATAAGCCTGGGGTGAGGTGGAGGTTTTTAAAAACCCTTACCTGGAGGAGTGGGCCAGAGGTTAGGGTTTGTAACTCAAGATCACAGGGTCATGGGTTCGAATCCAGCCGCTGGCCATATGTTATGTCCTTTGGCAAGCCACTTCATTGGCATTGACCTCTCTCCACCCAGGAGTATAAATGGGTACAGGCATTACTTGAGGAGTCACCTGCGATGGACTAGCATCCCATCCAAGGGAATAGAACTACTCTCAGTTGTTTCATGCTACTGAAACCGCAGATAAACGCCGGCCTGATAGGCCACATTGGCTTGTGACAGACTTCTTACCTGAGGAGTCTTTGCTCCAGGTCTCGTATCTGGATCAGGAAGAATTCCTTGCTGACTTCGGTCAGATTGGCCCCGGAGGGAGCGGAGGACGCCCTCGCCGACTTCTTGCCGCTCTTCTTGCCGCTCTTCTTGCCCTTCTTCTTTCCTCCTTTCTTCTTCGGTGGCATGGCGCTTTAATAAATGTCTATATCTAAACTATGAAGAATTACGCGCTGTTGAGTCCAAAAGGTAGAGTTGTTTAAAACTTAATCAAAGAACAGGAGAATCCTGATGAGAGACGCAACTTCATGTTTTTCTTTGCTCTACATCACAACTGTCGTCGAATAGCTTCCGCTGTGCAATCTTGGTTTTCACCTGCATTGGACACAAAGACAAGATAGAAGAAAAAAACAATTACCGTAATTTTCGGAATATAAGCCCCGCGGCGTATAAGCCGCAGCACGCAAAAATCTGCAAATTAAGATTTGAAGTCGGCGTATAAGCCGCATCGGCGTATAAGCCGCACCGACCGCTGCGGTTTCAATTTTGTAAGGCCTCCAAATTCTCGCCAAAATGCTATGAACCAGTTCCATTTACACTACAGAAGCTATTAAAAGGGCCACAAAAGTTATATCAAATCATTTACAATCGATACTTTTACAAACAAATATGGGAATTGATGAGAAATAAACACCGGGAACTGCTGCCGGCTGCCCCATCATAGCCCGGCAGCCTGCGCCACGCACGCCGGTGAATGACAACATTTTCCCACAGCACGTGAGGGAGTATGAAACCCACCGTGTGTTGTCTGACTGGAGCGCTACAAATCTTGCTTTGTGGCAACAGATGATGATTTGTTTTGTCCACAGAATAAACAGGTCCGTTTTACCTCAAAATTTATCAAATTATTGCGATTACTAACGAGTAGTTGCGATAAAAATTCAAGTTTCGATCGTAACTTTCGTCAAAAATAGTCAAAACGAAGCAGACATTTTAATACACGATTCCATTAATTTTGTAAGGGGTGATTTAGTCCCTCTTTTGAGTTTTACATCGTTTCTTAAATACATTTCAAGAAAACAAAATATATTGTGACGTTAAACAACTGATTATGTAATAAAAAAATGTTTCGAACGCCATAAACATTTTAGTCGTCTTTTTTTTTTTTTTTTAAACAGCGGAAATATTGGTAATTATTGTTCCCAAGAAAGAACACCCCTTTATTACCACGAATGGTGTGGTCCGCCGGGGGAAGCATGCTACATATCGCTGCTGCACACTGCACTGTACAAGTATCACGTACGGCTGGTCGCAAGTGTCGAAGACAGCTTTCATCACCGTACTTTTTACCGCTCGGTACCGTTACGTGAGACGTGGTTTCGGTTTGTTAATGACTTTCTTAAGTTATAATTCATTTCAGGAACACATCTCTTCTTGTACCAGTACATTAAATACACATGTGAATCTTATTTTTATTCTTCAAGGCTCGGCGTATAAGCCGCCCTGTGTATAAGCCGCAGTAAACATTTTCATGGGCAAATTCAACGTATAAGCCGCGGCTTATATTCCGAAAATTACGGTATATAAAAATGCGATGCACGAAATCAAGGCCCATAGCGCCATAAATGGGACCAGATATCGGACTTTCTCTGTATACTGAGACCCCCAGTCTTGCCTAAAGCAGAATTTATTTTGTTTGTTTTGGCCTTTAACTTAAAGGTATATCTGATCCCTTGCTATGAGTGTCGTGTTGTTTTTGTTTGAAGCAACAAATGTGCTCAAAATATTAAGAAGGGTGCAAAACAACTGTAAGCATGTCCCCCAAAAAGTGTCCTCCTGAATATTTTTGCAATAACAACAAAACCACAAAGTAAATCTTGATTCTTGAAAATTCCTAATTGTGCAGATACTCCTTATCCTTGGCCTCAACTCCTATGAGTTTCATTTGTTTTCCGTCACGCCTCAATGCACAATGGTCAATTGATCACAACAACATTTTTTGGACACTGTGACCAAATTCCTTGCCTTAACCAATTCGGGTGATTCACAATGCAGTGCGCCACCAAGAGTTTGCCACAGAGAGTTCATTTTTCCCAGTATATTGTGGGAGATGGTCGACAAATTCGCAGCGCGGGACATTTGAAATTGTTAGTTTTTCCGGTCAGTGGTTTCGTAAACGTATGATTCGAGGATCTGTTTGCCCATTTCTTTTCTTGTTTTCAATATGGTGTTTTTTTGTAAGGCGGCAGAACTCTATGCCCCAATCTATGACATATTAGCTCAAGATGTCTACCGACACTCATTCAAATGGGCCATGTTTTGTCGACCGTAAACTTGAAAAATGGACTCTCCGTTGCAAACTCTTGGTGGCGCACTGCATTGTGAATGGCCCAAATTTCAGTGTTTTGTTACGTATAATTGCTGTGTAAAAACCTTCATGTTAAAAAGAGCCGCAGTTGGGATTGGACTCATTTGCCTGGCTCAATTGGAAGGATCATCATGGAAAGATCTCAGTTAATAATGCTCAACGTACAGCATACCTTCACTGCACACTTCTGATCTATCCGTAAACTAACATTGTCTATGCACGTACTATACGAGTAGGCCTAGCCATGGGCGTCGCCAGGATTTTTTCTAGAGGGGCAATTTTTTTTTTGCCAAAAAATGCTTGTATTTCTCAACACATTCTCAATTTATCAGTTTTAGAGGGGGGCAGGGACATTTTGCCCCCCCCCCCCCACTCATTAAATTACACTACTTTGTCTTCGCGCCTCTTTTTTTTCTTTTCTTTTTCTTCCTTTTTTGGGGGCTTTTCCAGGGGGGGGGGGGGGGGGGAAGTGCCCCCCTTGCCAACCCCTCGCGACCCCCATGGGCCTAGCCTACCCCCAATTACCATTTCTCGTACAGCAAATGTGTGGCCTAGTGGATAGCGCACGCACCTCGCAAGCAACACTACTCAAGTTCGAGTCCCAGTATGACCAATGTTTTTGAAAATTAATTTTTTGTGTGTCCCAAACCCTAAGAATTGTTTATATTTTATTGTTTTAAATCAAATCCTACATTTGGAAAGAATGTAGTATCCAGACGCCACTTCAGCGGTTGTGTACAAAGTCTATGGAGTCTATTGGAAATGTTTCTCAGCCCCAGATTCATGTCTTATCAACAATTTTTGCAATGACTGACCTTTATTGAGATGAAGAAAAATGTGGCGTCAGGTTGCAACATTCTTTCCCTACATTTAATTGCAGAGAATTTCATCTTCTTCTTCTGATTCGTGGTTATGGAGGATTTTTAGGAAAAAGGGAAATTAAGTCAGAAATTGTTATACTAGCCTAGGTCTGACTCCCATCTTTTTAATACCAAGTCACGACAATTTTCAACCAGATGAAGATCGTCACAGCAAAAAAGTCCCCCCCAAAACAGTCACTGGCTGCGCATGTTGTTCAGTGCCAGGAAAAAATGTTGCAACCTGACGCCACTTCCGCGATTGTGTACAATGTCTACGGAGAGTCTAGACTAATGTTTTTGTTGGGCAATGTTGGGTTTTTGGGTCAATGACAGAATTGTGTTGCTCGGCATATAACTTATAATAAGGATTAGCTTGGACCCCAGCTTGGACCCTACTATCGCCAGACCATGACTATGTCCGAATAGGCGATAAGTTGGGTCCAAGTTACTCGGACTAGCCAGTACTGTAGCAGTACAAATGCTGAAGTCTAGGGTGATCGTCGAGTGGCGGGGTATTCTGCAGTTACGGTCAAATGTCCACTAACGTTTATAGGCCTAGGCCCTACCTTTTTCATAATTAAAGCCAGGCAAATTTAAGTCAACGTCCGAGTACAATTCGATTGATAGTCTGGTTCCATGGAATTCCAAGAGCCACATATCCTTACGTTGCATATTGTCACCCAAAGGTCAGGGAACCAGACGGATACGGATAGCCGGCAGCAGCGTTACCAATTTGTAGTTTTCGGGAGAAAAGTACGGGAAAAACACGAAAGTAAGGTCTTTTACCTGCAATAGTTGAAATCTGTTCTAACGCTAGTACATTTGTTGACAGTAGGCCTGCATCATCCGAGCTGTGTGCGATGAAAAGCCGATGTATTGTAAACTACTCTAAACTATTGTTGCCCCGTCACGTCGCTAGGAAGCGCGTCATGTACGTAAACATGGAAGATATGTCTCGTTCCCGTCCAAAATTGTACACTGAATTCTACAATCATGAGCAGATCGGGAACCAGGCTAATCAATTTGTCCTGCACGCGAAAACTGGAGAGGGCGCTGCGCAGGGCGGGGAAACTAATTCTTGGCCCACGGAGAAGTACAAGTCTGGGGGAAATTTCCATTATTTTCCCGCCTGTTTACTCATGGCTCCGCATGGCTTCAATTCAGACATGTCACGGGCCCACTAAACGACTTTGAAGGCCAATATTAAAGCATGGAGCTATTAAAAAAATGGAATGGATAGTTTGTCCGGAATGCCCCTGGGCTGTAAAATGCGGTTCTAAAAATGATAACATGATCAGCATGTTCAATTGGAGAAAATGGTGAAAGTCAAAGATCGTCAAAAGCTTCATGCACGTTGTCATGACTACACCTTGGACATTTGCCAAATTTCGGGGTAGTAGCAACCTCGTCCCCAGGGTGTCGAGCAGTACGCGCCCACCACTACCTGCTTTACTATTGGAAACGCGGTTGGAAATAAAGTAAGCACTGGGGACGAGGTTGGGGTAGTAGGGCCTACAGCATAATTAGGGTCCTCAACTTTGCGGAGAGCCTTGCTTGGCGCGCTAGTCGTCATTTCCAGTCACATGGCGGCGCGCTAGCTAAATTGAGTTTGTTTCTGCATTTAATACTGAGGCTGATGGGACGTTGAACAAAAGAGGACGGGTCCCCAATTCCTGAGAGGTCCCTCTATGGATTCGTGTACAAAACATATAGGAGATCAGGTCATCCTAAAAAGTAAGTGTACAAACAAAAGAGGGACAATATAGGGGTTGATCCCCGATTGCAGGCAAATACACACTTGTGTGTCTGGGTACTATAAGCATTACCGTGACACGGACTTCCGAACAAAAGAGGTGCACATAAACCAGGTAGTAGCGACGTTGCTTGGACTTGCCCACGTACGCCCACACAGTGTTTCCCCTTTCTGGAAAACAGGTTTAGAGGCATTTTGGGGCCGTGGCAAATGAAGAGAAACACTAAAGGGAATCATAGGGAAAAAATGGGTTGAAAGTATTTTCTGTGACCCGGAACCTTGACATAATGGCTATAGTAAACTTTCTTTGCGATTTCCTGACGATCGCCAACTATGAAGTCAGAAGACATTAAGAGGGACAAGACACGAACATGAGAGGATGCCTCCAGCTATGCTCAAGATATTGCGGGATTTGAGACAACTGAGGAGAACCAAGGGCGGATCCAGAATAACTAAAAACATTTTTTGGGGGAAACAAAATTGTGTGCCTCCCAAAAATGGTCCAAAACTGACGGCGTGGGGTTCGGGGCCCGCTGAAGGGCCTCGAACTGACGAGTAGATGCTCTGTGCATGTGGTGCGAGCTGAGGCAATTTTTTACCATTTTAATTAAATCTTTTTGAGGAAAAGATCGTACGTTGTGTACGCGTTGCCTGCCTTTAGCCTATTGCGACTTTACTTATGCCCCCCGGATCCGCCCTTGAGGAGAACGTGTTGATTAGTGTTTCTACCTCCTCCAACCCCTCCTGTGCAGTCATTTTACGCCCATTTGTCTGAAATCTTTTGTTTGGGGCATAATGTCTGAAGTAATTCGCACACTTTATTTTTTTAGAATGTTAGATCTGTAAATGAATAGCAACGATGTTTGGATTTCAGACATTTTGTCCCCGACATCCTAAGAGATTTCAAACATGTCCGAATAGTGACGATGGCCTTCCTCTATTTGATTCAAAAAATTAAAATGAAGTCGGAATTATAAATGAACAGTTTTCAATATTTCCAATCCTGTTTAGCTCCGGGACGTTTTGTTTCCTCTTAGCCAACCGAATCCATAATCAGCCTTCTTAAACGCTAAACCCTACCATGATGTATACATTGTCGTTTAAAGCGGTACACCCGCCCACGATCCTCCAGAGACGCCGCAGGACACAACAGGAGCGTCTATTAAGTACATATAGTTCAAATTAACTGGGGGAAATTAGAACACTGTGAGTGTGAGTGTTTTATCGAAAGGGAAGACGACTAAATAGTATAAAAGTCGCGCCTTCCGTTTCTTCTTTGGGGGGGGGGCCTGGAGTAAAATAATCGCAGTTGAGGATGAACGCTTTTGGTCTGATCTTTTTGCAGATGCAGCCTCAAATTCCATGCATTCATTCTTACGCTTCTTGAAATTAATTAACGGAGTACAACTTTAGGAGAATGACAACTTTCATACAAAAAATGCGACAGTTTTTCTTTTATCGTCATTGTGCCTCATTGGCTTTTAATACTATCGACCAAGCTTTCCGTTAATATTTCTAACATTAGTTGTAATTAATAATTAATTCTCTGTGTATAATTATGTATTTCATTTGTGTAAAACCACAGAAACGATTTTGTATCAACCCCATTTTTTTCTTTTACCCCACACTTTCCCGGTAAAAAAAATACTTTCAAACTCTAATACAACATTGCTTTTCATTTTTTGGCACTTAATTAATACCAGTGTACTGGACGGGAAGCTTCTAGGTGTAAAAGTTTTTTTTTTATACCGTCACACGAAATTGTGGTGAACGTCTCGTACATGTAACTACTGTTGTCAATAATACAACATAACTTTGCCAAAATGTAACCTAAACACAATGGGCGTCGCCAGAATGTTTTTCCAGTACTTTCCCAGCATATTCTCGATTTATCATTTTTCGAGGGTGGGCAGGAACATTTGCCCCCAACACATTAAAGTTAACAGCAATATGACTTCGCGCCTCTTTTTTTCTTGTCCCCGCTTTTGGGTGCTTTCCCAGGGGGCGCCCCCCCCCCGCCTTCCCCCGCGACGCCCACGCTAAACACTTGTTTACATTATAGTATCAACAAATGAATAAATTCAAACAGTTCTTACTATATTTTGTTAAAATGCACCTCTTGGTGGAATCGCACATTTACTGTTACTTTAATAAGGAAATCTTCGTATACGAATCATCAATTTTGAAGATTATAGCTGTCTTAATAAAAGAAAAAGCAAGAAGGCAAATTTCTCCTCAACAAGGATATGAAATAATAGATGTGTGAATCAAACGTTTATAAAAAAAAGAATAAAATCGCACTGTTACAAATTTTGATAATTTTTAAATGTGACCGAGAATATATTGATTCTTGTACCAACCTTTGCAAAAAAGTAGATTTTAGGTTTTTTTTCTTCAACAAAAGTTAGTATGCCTCTTTTTATTTATTATTTATTTTATTTATTTCTTTCTTATTTACCCTGGGGAAACCTCTCAGTGGTACACTGTTTTCCAGAGGTGCCCAGCAATTATACAGAACAATTCATTTAAAACTACAGTTACAGAAAACACTAAAAATAGTAAATAGTAAAATATGGGTACATAAAAACACTTAAAATATACATGCATAAAAGATAATCATGGACCATTCAGTAAAAACAAACAAAACACAGATACACACACCCAAAGAATTGCACTGAAAAAACCCCAAGAGCACCCATGCACTGCATAAAACTCTGCGTGAATAATATTAAATCTTGCGCATAAACTGTTTGCATGATGAGCAGTTCTCAAAAAGCTGTAAGCAACCAAAACCAGAGGTCAAGCAATTTGCCCCATTATAACAGGCACATTATCGATGGGTACTGCACTAGTACATTAAAAAAAACAGGTTTTTGTATGTGTTTTTAAAGCTGGCAAGAGTAGCAGCCAAAGGGCATTTAAGAGGTGTATTAAAACATTATATGATTTCAACTTATGCAACAGTACACTTGTTTGTTTATATTCAAAAATTATAAAGCAATTGCGTTGCGGGGTAAAAATACATGTAATGAAAAAGGTTAATCGTATTTTACACAAGATTCAGAGGCCTGATTATCCGGACCAGATGTTTCCGTTTGAAATTCATTTAAACGGCGTATAGGATCATTTGCTTTTCATGCATTTTGTTGTTTCCTACAAGGGCGGATCCAGAACACAATTTTTTTTGGGGGGGGCCCAAAAAAATTGTGTCTCCCAGAAAGTGGGTCAACAAATTACGGCGTGGGGTTCGGGGCCCGCTTAAGGGCCCCGAATTTTTTTGGGATTCTCGATGCTCTATGGTGCGATCTGAGGCAATTTCTGACCACTTTAACCAATGTTTTTTTTAGGAAAAGATGGTGGAGTACTCATTGCCTGCCTTTATTGCGACGTCACTTAAAAAAACCCCAATTGGTTTCGTTTTATTGGGGGGGGGGGGGCACCATGGCTCCCTTTGGCCCCCCCCCCCCCTGGATCCGCCCTTGGTTTCCTATAATAACAAGACTCCAAATCCAAAGAATGTTCAAACTAAACCTATACAAATTTCAGCGCAGTGTATATTACACTTTTCGAAACACGATTTCGTCACGAAATAGAATCGTTAATAGAACCTTTTGATCGCTGGAAGCCAATTTCTTGACTTCTTCTAAATGACAGCAAGGCAGACGGAATAATTTCACGGAGTGTTTAGTACCAGCAAGATCTTTAATCCAAACTAACAACTTGGTTGGTTAATTTTGGGGATAAATGCAAATGATCCGATATGCCATTAAGTTTAAGTGGACCTTCGTTCTGGTGCATTGAATTATGAATGAGCCGCTGGAGTTGAGTCACGTCTACGAGGAAGTGGCTACCACGCCGCATCTTAGCTGTCGTCTGGTTGCCACTCACGCTGGATTTTTTCATTCACTTCTTCTAGTCGAATTTTGTATTCCAGACTCTACAAAATAACAATTAAATCAATACTATAATTATGAAGCCAACTGGAATACAAATAAGGACGTATGAATAAGAACCTATACTTCAAAATATCTAACATTTTTATACCGTATGATTGGTTTCATTTCTCTGATAACTGTTTTCCTGTCAAAAGGATTTTGTAAAAATGACACGAAAAGGTCACTCGGAAACTTGTGATTTAGAGAAATGCCATTTAATTTTGAAAAGGAAAGGTATCAGGTCAAATCTGACGTGACCTTGGATCCTGGCTTGAATCTGACCCGACACCTGTAAGAGTGTGACCTTTAGAATGATCTAGGGCTTTTATTAGCTTTCATAAGCGTTGATTACCTTGCCCAGTTTTACCTGATCGCTGTCTTGCAATGATGCCGATGCCAGTTCTTTGATTTTCTTGTTAACTTCTTCACGCTCCATCAGTAGCTTACCGATGTTGGATAGGTTATCAGATGGCGAGACCTTAGATTTGCCTGATGGCAAGATGTGGCTCGGGTAGGCTTGATGGAAAGACGGTTGCACTGTGTGATCGTCACGACACTCTTTATCCGTCAACGAGGTCACGTCATATGCGACAGGCCCGTTCCAGCTGAACCCCAGGTAGAAGGTGACAGACTCTTGACTCACAAGCCTTTCACAGGGAACAGCTAATTTGATGACGATGGGGTCTTTGTCTTTGTGAAAGCGATGCGACAAGTTAATGGCATTCAGGAGCGTGCCTTCCAAACGAACCAGCCTTTCTTTGACGAGATCAGACTTCCAAAACAAATCGTCCCCGGTATCGCGTCTGTCGAGCTTACCCTGAGTTGCATGAAGCTCGGTGATGTGAGCAAACACACGCAGACCTTCGCCTTGGCCCAGGAAGAAATGCGTGCGGGGTCTCATCTGGGATTTGATTTGCCGTCTATTTCTTTCTTGAACTTGTGGCAGCCGTGCGTGTGAGAATATGCGATCGGCGTCCCATCTCTTTTTCAGTTGGGTTATATGTTCTGTTAAATCATATCTGTCTCTTCTTTCTGACGCCACACCTTTGATAGGCCACAAGAACATCGTCATCAAAAGTGAGGGCCAGCAGCTTGCACCTTTAGGTCTATCCATCGCGTAGAACGGGCGAACGAACTCCTGATACACATAGTCAGCCGACACGGACTGCTCTCTGATATCGAAGGATGAGAGGGCCAGATGTATGCAAATCAGATTTTTCAAGTCAAACGAGTTATAATTACTTGAATTCTGCCTCAGGAGGTCCCGGGATTCCTCGAGAACTTTCCGCTGTTTGGCTTTTGCCCGATCGAAAATTTCGCGGAAACTACCGCAGTGTAATTGCTCCACGAGTCTGCGCCGATACTCAGCAAGGCTTATGGGATCCGTATCAGTGTACCTTGTTTTTTGCATTGGTTGTGGCTCTCCATAATACTTGTTGTATATTATTGAATATTTCTTCATGTTCTCCATCATCTGATCCAATTTCTGGCCAGCAATGTTTGCAGTTGAGTAATCCTTATAGTATGTTGTTTTGCCGTCCATTATTTCCAACACTTCATCCATCCATCCATCCCACGCCGGGAGACAAACGCCTAGGGGCAGGTCCAACTTCAGAAGGTACATCTGAAGAACATTGATATCACCCTTGGTTCTGAAGGGCTCCACACATAGATGGATAACTTGCAGTAGACGGAAGGCCATATTGAGCTCGGCATATAATCCAGTGTATTCAATTTGCGTTGGCGCCGATTCTTTCGAGACTTCGTATGACTTGCGAAAGATTTTCATGGCTTTGAAGGACAGAGAGAAGACTTCAATCAAAACTTGGTCACTAAGGGCTTGCTGGTCAAGTACGTATGGTTCAGTAAGCTCGTCAAAATGTGCTTTGTAAACACGGCCTTTTGTATCCCAAAAATACGAATTTGTAGCCTTCTTAGCGAAGTTGAGTGCCATAATGAAATCTTTCTCCTTTATGAGATACAATCTAGCAAGCTGCTGTGCGACAAAGGCATCTTGAAGTATTTCAACGCCCTTTGACAGTATTTTGATGGCCTTTTTCGACCCCTGCATCTTGCAAATATTTTCGATGAGAACCGAAAATCCTGTCTTGGTGTCCTCTACACGCTCCCTCCTGATGAGTAAATCATGCGTTGTCTTTGCCAGAATCTTTCTACCGTAAGAACTCGACCGAAGCAGCTCACTGTCCAGAAACTCCAGTGTTACATCCGCCAGTGATTGGTCCCCGCTATCTCTCAGGATTTGCCTCAAAGCCTCCTCTGCTATGATCTTATGTAAAATCTTGATGGTTCGGTTTTCCTTTTGAACCACAATAATCCTAAATGAGGCCGACACCAACTTTTCCCAGTTCAAGTGGATTGTCTTCCCTTTGGCCCATGCACCGGCCATAAACGTGTCACAGCAAGAGATAGGTATGCCAGCTTCATGTATGTAGGAGTTCAGCAGGGCACACAGTTTAATCAGCTTCAGCTCGTTCCTCTTGATGTCTTGAAGTATCCTCGTAACGACACCCTTTATATAGTCTTTGTTGAATTCCTCCTTCATCACCATGAAGGCAAGCAGATTGTCGGGAATGTAATCTCCAGTTTTGTACTCGTTTTCTTTGTGTTCCAATTCACTGTACTTTTGCTGAAACCATTCCTTTTCCGCTTGATTAAGCTTCTGAGTCAATGGAGTATAGAGGTCGGGATCCCTATCTTTGGCTTTGATGGCCTTAAGTGGGTCTGCATTACGCTTGCAATGTAGCAGGACGCACACTGCTCCACCATCCACACGAACATACTTTGATTTCTCTTCCAACTTTGCTATCAACTCCAGCACTTCAACATCATCGAGATTGTCAACAAGCACGCACACTGGCGGGATTTGCCAAGCATGTTCCTTCTCATAACCATAGTGCCTTACCTCCATTATTTGGTTGACGGTGCGACTCGTCACTCTGTTAACTACCACACATCTGTAATCTTTGTGAAGTTCCCACAAGACATGGCGAGCTAAAGTGCTACCCCCAGCGCCAGGTTGGTGTAGAAGTGTCACTGTGACAATCAAGCTATCTCCACTCTTGGAACTATCCAGTGGTTTTCTGACTTTCCTGAGGACATCCCCAAAACCTTTCCTTTTCAAAACGTGACTACAGGTGTTGCGAAGCTTTTTCTCTTTTTCACCGATGGCAAAATTCCACCAATCAACTTTCTCACCGTGGTAAAAGTCTAGCTCCTTTCTTTTTACGAACTCCTTGTAGCTTGGACTGGAATCGTCCATATCGGTATTTTCACACTCATTCTTGCACACAACAGTAATGTCATTCCATTCGTCCCTCCGTTTCTCTGAAAGAAAACACTGCCCATGCAACTTTGAAGGAAGTTCATTTTTGGTGGTCTGGTTGACGCCGTTCATTCGCATCATGATCCTGTTTATCTCTTGCCACTCAAGTCCCACCAAACTTCGTTTGTCGATGTCATCTTTAGAAAACCACCTTGTAACATAATTCACGAACTTGGAGTAAAGCTCTTGGTCTTCGGCGATGCAGACGATGCTCTGTAGGCTTTGAAAAGACGACGACAGTTTTCCGAATGTATCGCAAAGGATGTCGATGTCATCTTCGGACAACAGTAAGAACATGATCACAGCTCGACCTTTCGGTATCACCGATGGTTTGGAGAAGAATCTCACCGAATCTTCAACGTCTCCACGGCGTTCTTTGTGCCATTCAGGAAGGGTCATCTTAGGCGCCAGGATATTCTGGTCGTCTTCACGCCCATTTGCAAACACCCAGACTGTCTTTTCAGGAAATTCGATTGTATTCCGAAACTCTTCATCAGACCCAATGTCTTTAAACAATTCCGGCTGCTGCAGGGAGACCATCCGATCCTCATGGTACAGCTTGCATAGTCCGTCCACTTTGGATTTCGAATTAAAGTCTAGGACGGTGGTCCACTTGATTGTCTTAATGAATCCAAATTGACGTGCGATTGCGTCTGTGTCATTCTCAGCTGGCATTGCAGGTTTGTTTGCAATGAGCACTGGATAATACGACTGGTCAAGCTCACCACACTCGTCGCCCGTGAGTAACATACGAAGCCTGGCCTCGTCAGTTGTTGCAACTTCTGATATCCCACGTGCTATTGATACATGACCATTACCTGATGACATTTCTTTCTTGTCTTTTTCCTTTGTCTGTGGCTCCCGGGATTTGGCTTCATAGTGCTGCTCTTTGTCGACAGCCTGGAATTGTGGTTGTCGAGGATGTGGTTGATCAGTGATGTCGAGGTCATTATCAGGTTGATCAGACTGTTGAAGCATCGTAGTGGGTTCTAGACTTTGCTGCGGAAGTACAGCTGCAACTTTCTTCGCTTTCTCCTTCTTTGGACTTGGCTTGTCACGAATCCTTGGTGCTTTGGGACGAACTGAGGGTTGAGAGCTTACGTCAGCCTGAGGGAGTGTCGGTTCCTTGGGTTCCGGTCTTAACGGCATGGGTTGGTCTTGAATATCCCGTTCGATGCCGTGAGACAGATCTTGCTCCGTTTCTTTAATGGTTGCTTCTTGTCTCAGTGGGCTTCGCCTTTGCTTTTCAGACTCCAAACATCGTTTCCTGCTGGACAGAATAAGTTTAATGTTGCGTTTCGTCATATTGCTATACTTGTCATTCAAATCATCTTTTGTGTACATTTCCAACACTGTTCCGTCTACGCTTCCCTCATACATTTCGTCGGCAACGGAGTCAGACACCCCGATATCCAGAAGCCATTGCCGTACATGCTCCACAGTCCATTTTGACATGCGCACTGGTAACTCTTGTTTGGTAGGATCTGAAAGGAAAGAAATTATTACTTATTTCAGCTATGTTAAGAGCAAAAAAAGGTAAAGAACAACAGAGGAAAACTGTTGGGATGACATTGTATCTTCGAACGGCAAACATAGCAAGATACAAAGCAAGTGGCGCTGAAGTACAAACAGATTTTACACTGAGTTAAAGGCAATTTCTGCACAAAATCAGCCCGATGCATTTTACGATAATATACCGGCGCATTGATTTCACGGCAAATACCATCAATTTATTTATATACAATGTTTTTGCTCCTTTTTTTGGGGGGGGGGGGGGTAATTTTTCTTTAGCCACGAAGAACTTGTTTGTTCTAATGCACGAGAGAAGCACATTACCAGTTTGCAATGATTCGAAGAATCTGTATCCTTTCTCGTAGTCGCTCTCCAGTATCTTCAGCCTGATTGTTATTTACTCTTGTCCTCGGAGGTGAGTTCGTCAGTGATGAGCGCCTCACCGAACTCCTGAGCAAGTTTCCCGGAGCAGTAATCCTTCCACAGGCTGTCGAGGCCTTTGCGACTCCTGACGTGCAGGATGAATTCCACTGATCCCATCCTCACACTGGCGATGGTCGTTTCGTGTTTCTTCACGACATCTTGGAGTATTTCTATGGAGTCGTGATGTATTTTGTAACAGCGTTTTGTCAACGCATCGTCCGGCTGCACATCACGCAATACGTCCATCATCATCATCATCGGACTCGCTGATAAAATAAAATGTACAATGAAATATATCATTATTTTGTTACAATGGTTAGTTGATGGTATTTGCATCACAGGGAAACATTTTTAATATTATCTAATTAGTCATGCTTACTTTACTACAAATATCAAGACTGGTCAACCATGTGACTTATAAATACGCCATTTGAGATGGCTAAAACCAACCTTTTACAGTGCACATTATTCTGTGCACTTTTGCTTTGCATTTCGCCTACTTGCGTGACGCGAGGACGAGAATGTATAACGGTAACGGTGCAATGGGTGCATACCTATGTTCCCCAATACCTATGTTCCCCAATACCTATGTTCCCCAACCCCAACCCTTATCCTAACCCCAACCCTAAGGATTTTGGGGAACATAGGTGTTGGGGAACATCGGGTAGACCCCGATGTAATGATTCACCTGAAGCCAGTGGGCTCTACATTTAGTGGTGCAAGTCTACAAACGGTTGACTTTAGATTTTCCCGCCCTAAATACTTTTTTAATAATTATGTTCTTTAACTTTATTCACAAAATTGGAAAGTCTGTGTCCCTCGTTTTAGGGGTATATATGCAAGTAAGAGGTAAATGCTTGTTACGACATTTCTCGTTCAAGACAAAAGATTTATCAGTTTTATATGTCAGCTACAATTTTATAAGGCCTTTTAAGAAGTCATGAGCCCAAAAATAATGACAAGTTCTATAACTTTTAATCAGTTATTTTCCTATTCAAGCGTAAACATACCAGCACACTTGAGACTTGTTGGCTTATCTAGTAATTATAATTTGCATTATCATTCACCATTTGACCCTTCTTTTGAGCTCTTTGCACGTTTTTGGACATTGGGACTCTACGCACCAACACACGTTCAGGTCAACTCGGTCCCAAACCAACTCTGTCCATGTCAACTCGGTCCCACGTCAACTTGGTCCCAAGTCACCTCGGTCCCAGGTCAACTTGGTCCCAAGTGAACTTGGTCGCAGGTCAACTCGATCCCAAGTCAACTCGGCCCCTCAGGAACAAAATTAATAATACGTAAATAATGGTCGGATAATTTTAGTCTCTTGTTGACTGCGGATGATGTTCCCTAACATGGCACGGCCGCTAACATGGCGCAATTTAATTTTTCACCCCAATTTGATTTTTCGCCTTGCTAGAGTAATTTTTTTCTTCAAATTTCACAGTTGACCTTGTACTGAGGAGCGAATTGACTTTGGACCCAGTTGACCTGGGACCGAGTTGACTTGGGACTGAGATGAATCGGGACCGAGTTGACCTAGGACCGATTTGAACTGGGACGAGTTGACTCGGACCGAGTTGATTTGGGACCGAGTTGACTAGAAACCCATGCAGCAGAGGCTAAGAACAGTTTTTGTTATATGAATTTACAGGTGAAGTCTTTAAAAAAAACCCGGGAAGGGACCTCAAATAAGCATGTGCTGTGTCTTGGACAACACTCCCCATATACAAGTAGCTTGAAGTTCAACCCTGGTTTAGCACGCAATAATTTGGAGAAGTTGGTTTATTCTCGGCAAGGCACTGGTAAACACTGATCATGAATACGAACAGCTGCAGCTGTTCCCCGCCATTGCCTCGTCACGGAACAGTCACACATTGTAATTGGAGTTATCCATACACTTCACACAAAATTATCAATAAAGTTTACCTACCATGATAGCAATTGATAACATTTGAATCTCCCATTATTACAGGGTTGTTACTGCCTCCTATATTGACGCTATCGATAGTCGTTGCAGTGACATCTTTTGCAGTAGCACCTGCTGCGGGTTGAGAACTTTCGTCACCCTGAGGGAGTGCGGATTCCTTGGGTTCCCGTGTTAACGGCGTGGGTTGGTCTTGAATATCCCGTTCGATGCCGGGAGACAGATCTTGCTCCGTTTCTTGAATCACTGCTTCTTGTCTGAGTGGGCTTCGCTGTTGCTTTTCAGACTCCAACCAGGCTTCTCTGCTGTACAAAATAAGACGCATGTCGCCTGTCGGAATATGGCTATAGTCGTAATTCAGATCAGCCATTGTGTACATTTCCAACACTTTCCCGCGTATTTTTCCCTCGTACATTTCGTCGGCAATGGAATCAGATACCCCAATATCTAGGAGCCATTGCCGTACATGCTCCACAGTCCAGTCAGACATGCGCACTGGTAACTCTCGTTTGGTAGGATCTGAAAGAGAAGAAATTATTACATGTTGTAGCCATGTATTCAGGTAACAAAGGAAAAGAACAGAAGAAGGGAAGTCTAGAGGGATGATTAGACATCGATTGGAATAAGAGCAGACACAGCAATACAGAATCATAACATATTGCTAAAAAGGTCGATATCCCACACTGAATTATAGGCGACAACTGAACAAAATTGACTTATTACTTTGATGGCAAATGGCACTAGCATACGTAAAGTTATTCGTTCTTTTTGGAGATATATCATTTTCTTTGGTAAACACTTGTTTTCTCTAATGCACGAGAGCAGCGCATTACCAGTTTGCAATGATTCGAAGAATCTGCATCCTTTCTCGTAGTCGCTCTCCAGTATCTTCAGCCTGATTGTAATGTTACTCTTGTCCTCGGAGGTGAGTTCGTCAGTGATGAGCGCCTCACCGAACTCCTGAGCAAGTTTCCCGGAGCAGTAATCCTTCCACAGGCTGTCGAGGCCTTTGCGACTACTGACGTGCAGGATGAATTTCACTGATCCAACCTCCACGCTGTGGATGGTCGTTGCATCATGTCTCTTCACGTTATCTCGAAGTATTTGCATGACGTCGAGTTTTCCATCGTGAAGTACTTTATATGCTTGGCGTGTCATCGCACTGTCTGTCTGCCCGCCATCCGATACGTCCATCATCATCGGAATCACTGATAAATCAATGTACAGTGGAATTCATCCATTTTGTTGATAAAATATTAAGTGCATGGCAGTGCAATGTTTTTTTACAAGGATTAGTAATGCTTACTTCCATATTATGTGGTAATGTAGAATGGTCGACGATGCCTCAAGACTTAGATCGACATTTCTTAAGAAATATTACAGCATGGCAATGAGAGTGATTTAAAGTGAAGTTAATTGAGAGCACTAAACAATTACTTTTGTTTAGTGCTCTCAATTACCATTGTAATTTTATGATCGTTGGTATCAATTTCGCAAAAGAAGCGCTGTCCATGACACTTCAAAGCTTGCACTCGATATCATGAACATAAATGTCTTTTTAGGTCAATTTCCAGCATTTTTTTACAACCATTTGAGGGACGTACGCATACCGCCTTCCCATCGCTGGTTATATTTCGCATTTACCTTTTGAGCTTTGAGAAGATGTGGAGGATTGCATGCATGGTGAAGTCGGCAATAAGATGGAGTTTGCAGTTTGCCCCTGGTGACTAGAAATCGTTTCAGACCCACACACAGATACACAAAAGAGATTTTTTATCACATGGTGCAACCACAAACTTTACCTACCTATCTACAAGTTTACCTACCGAAGATATAATAATTATGTGTAGTTCCATCTTCCACTCTGACGCTGTTCTTATCGCCCTCTACATTGATTTCTGTATTATTTCCGCTGTTGTTCGTTGGTGGTTGCTCTCTTGCAGTAGCACCTGCTGCTGCACTGTAGTCCTCGTCAGCTTGTCTCTCTATTACTGGAGTATCCGATCGGCTTGTCGGACCTCCTGATTGCAGCCTTGCATCAGCTTTTATCTCCTCAGCTGAATACGAAGAATTGAGATTTTTCAAAATCACATATTACTTGTTCGATTAACTTTGATATAAGTTAGTTCAGGAATCACATTGTCGAAGTTGTATCCTTTTTGTGTGTGCGTAAAAACTGTTAAAGAGAAAAGGTCACATTATAAAAATCTGAGTAAAATAACTTGTCAACATGGACTGAGGAAATATTTGCAAAGCTAAGTATGACAGCATGTGCACTATTTCGTTTAAAACAATCATGCATCCGACACATTTTGTATTTCAAGCTTTACTCGATACACAATATTAAATCATTCCAATGTTTACATACCACAGATGTTTTGATTAATGTTAGTTGTATCTCCTTCCGCTCTGATGCGGTTTTGATTGCCGTTTTTGATGTCTATATTTCCCCGGCCAGTCGTCAGCTGTGGGTCTCTTGCAGTAGCCCCTGCTGTACTGTAATCCTCTCCATGTTGTCCCTCTTCTGCTGGCGCTGCTGGCGTATCCGATTGGCTAGTCGGACTCTCGGATTGCGGCTTCGGATTAGGTTTTCCCTTCTTAGCTATATGAAAAAATGTGATAATCAAAAATACTGGAATAAGGTTAACTAAAACGTCTTATAGTTATAGGTCAACTGGCGACAGACTCACTTTCTTGCTTCAGTTATGCTTTTAGAAATCCTATTGTCTTCGAATATAACCGAACCATGAAAGAAATATATAGTACAAGTTGTTACTCTATTAAAGGCAGAATGAATACATACACCTGTAGTTTTGTATCTTATCTAGCAATAGTACGCCTTCATTTGACAAGTTTCATCTCCGGTATTATCTGGTGGCGACTAGCCATATAAGTCAATGATTAGACAAAGAACTGCTGTGGAGACTTTGTATATTCTTACATCTGCATGTAATGACAATTTATATTTGATGAATTTACCTGGTTTGTTTCTCTTTCGTCCACCACCCATCAATCCAGTTACGAGGCGCAGCTCTATGTTGGTGTTTTGACGAATGCAATGATCCTCCAGGGACAGTGCGTCACAAAGCTGTTCAGAAATTACATGTTATCTGTTTTGGCTCATGTGTTTTCTTGTAACTGTGAATAATTGTGTGATTGTGCATGGTTTTCAACATGTAAATTGAAGTTCTACACTACAGTATATTTTAACGATTATTGTAACGATTATTTATCGAGACAACATCTGGTCTGGCCTGATTTTCATTCACGTTGGGTTTACGTATAGGCTGACATGCTGAAACTGTGAAACCAAAAAATCGATCGATGTTTAATTCTAATAATTATTTAGATTGAAATAAAGTTACTGTATCTGAAAAAGTGTTTGACATTAACGTGTTCTATATTTTGCCAGCTGCTCACGTTGCCCTGTCTTTCGCTCAAAACTAGCCTGATGAAATCTATATACAGCATATGTGCCCCTTTTTCAGACAACAAGCCTTAATTCAATACCAATGACATAAATTATATTCTGAAAATGGTTTCATAGTATGCACCTCCATCTCGTTCCTCATGAAAAGGTGTTGCTTCTCAGGATCGATTCCTAGTCGATCTTGCAGTAATTCCTTCACTGCTGAGATCGAGGTTGACGGATGTAGTTGCAGGAAAATAGTTGATTCTAACGGCGTGGCGATGAAGATCTGTATCTTCTTCTTTTCGTCATGTGTGCAACTAAAACGGGGGATTGGGGAAATTTCGCGATGAAAGAATACAAATATATTAATCTCTGGCAACTGTGAAACGGATTCCAAGCTTTATGGTCGCAAGCATAACAAACTTGACTTTGACCTTACAAACCTTCTAGGAGGGGAATACTCTCTTCTAGCCGTCATTAGGCAGAACCTGAGAAAACCATGATAGCCCACATTGCATTTTCAGGCTTCAATCGAGGTTTGGAATGGAAATGCAATCAAACAAAGTTTATAGCTGCAAATGCAAAATAGATTTGCATGCAACGATGTTGATCTTTTCATATTTTGTTTGACACCCTCGGAGAGGATATGCGAACAGAATTTTAGATATAGAATTTATTTGGATCTTGAATTCAATTGTACATCATGTGATACATAACTAGACTGCAACGGATTTTAATCATCATCGAAAATAATTACATTGCATACAGGTGCTGCAGATTAACATTACCTGCGTTGAGATTTCTTCACATCGACTTTTGGCTTTCGACGAGTGAATGGTGGTGTTTTGTTATTCTCACTTGTGGATGAAATCCCACCAGACTCCTTCACTGAAATCGCGGACAGGAAGGCCATTTTCTTGGATTTCCGGACCGTCTTCCTTTTGCAGACCATCCTCGCCTGCGAGTGGTCGTAGACGACCCGAGCAACCCGCACAGCATGTTCCCAATCTGCGTACGTCCTTAGAGCCATAGTGGGTCTTTGACATAAGACTGAAGATCTGTTCCATTGAAATACGAAAAGACAACGTGTACCTAGTACCTGTTTAATCCATTAAAGGCATATAGGCACATTTGCTCCTCAGGCATTTGTTCGTTTCCAATAGTAACACCAATCAAAATCTGAAGAAGAATGTTCAAAACCTAACCTGTTAAAGTTTTAGTTCAGTGGATGTTACACTTTTCGATAAAAGTAAATGGTAAAAAAACCACATGCACAACCTTTTGATCACGAAACACGATTTCGTCGAGTGGCACTCTTTATTTCGAAAAATCGTCATTTTATGTACAGATCGTTGGAAATCCCAACATTTTGTTCCCCAAGTGACAACCAGCCAGACATACATAATTGTCACTGGATGTTTAATACCAGTACGATCTTGAATCCAAGCATAGAGCAAGTTCTATGATCCAAGTAAGCTTTTTGATAACAGGTTCGGTAGAATTCTTTTGGGATAAATGCTTTAATGCAAATGATCCAATATGTGTTTAAGTTCAAAGAAAAATTATATTGTGGATTATAAAGGCACTATGTACAGACCAATGTATTTTCGTATGCATGTGAGGAAATTCAATGATCACCGTGTATTTAGATCTCTGAACGAGTCATTTAAATTTGCCGCATACATGTATTTTGTTACACTTGAATATTCAAGTGTATGCGACTAAGATAATCGTCTTTGTATGTTTTGGGTTTTGTTTTGGTTTTATTAATCTTATTTATTATTATTTTTTTGGTGGGAGGGGAACTTCTGTCTTCACGCCGAAGACTATTGTGTTCCCTCCCCACTTGCCAAAACAGTATACGCCAATCAAGAAAAGACAGCGACATCGATTCGATTTCCACTAGTATTGTGCACTGGATGTGCAAATTTCCTCTTGTATTTGACCCTTCAACTATCCGGTACTTTCCCGTGTGTTGCAATCGGACGCGGCCGCCATTGAGCTACATTAATGACGTACATGTTTATATGCCTTCTTTTTCTTATTAAATCTTGCACAAAGATTCGTACACAACATGTAAACGCATTCTGAAACATAGTCCACTCCATGGGTCGAATACTTAATCCCCTTGTCGTTCGCACAGGCCTATAGCTGGCATATATAGACAGTTATAGTGCTCGAACTTGAACTTAAAGTAAGAACTTGCACTCGAAGATAAATGGTTGTGATGCATCAATATCAGTTCGCCATGGATCATGACTGTATGACAGGCCACTAAACTCCATAATTAACATATAGAAAAGAAAAATCTTCCATGATACTATACAAATAAAATGGAGTATACGGTGGGCCTACCTGAATTTGTCGAATTGTAGTTACAACAGATTATGAATTTTGTTTCTCCTTCTGATGCCGTTGCCAGTGCAGTCTCGAGCACAGTGACACACCACTAAATTTCCTAGGCTCCCCGCGCCCCGCATGATTATGCATGTCCTCATCAATACATGTCCTTGGATAAATCGATTAATCGTGCATTTTAAAACAAAACGATTTCACTTTATATTACATCGACTCATCACAGGTTCAATCGCACACTGATATCCAACTATGAAGCGAACGTATCTATGGGCTTTCTGTATGTTTTTGTGTGAACCGGGAATACGGATCATGACCTGCCTAGAATTCGATAAAAGCATTGCTTGTTTTTGTATGCGGTGTCCAACTAATACCGGGAACGAATTCGTCATGGCGTGAGATTGAAAAACACGATTTTTTTTTAATTTGATAATCTTCCCCATCTAACATGATATCTAACACTAAATATGATCATTACCTAAACGGAAAAGGGAGGCTTGATTTCGAGAAAGATAGTCCACAATTAACGTTAAAGCAAATAACATCAAAAGATACTCACATTCAGGTGTCTAACCCCCCAGCTTTGCCAAAAATGAGTTGTTTTCCTAGAAATTCATTTAAAACAAATGATGCTGACCCCCCTCCTGCGCTCCAATAGTTAGGGAGTGACAGCCTAAAGCATCCTATCCTGTAAATTCGTGGCTCCTGGTGTGCTGATATTTTCAAGAAGAATTGTATTTTTCCAACGCTGGTCCGCCGACCAGCGTCGGAAAAAACTGGTTTTTTTTCTTCAAAAACTGCTCCTGACTTTTCGTGTTTAGTTATTCCGCATTTTCTTTGCAATTGATGACACACCTGTGAAGGGGTAAAAGTCTGCTAGACTGATTCTCTGACCTTATAATTCCCCAAATTCTATAAATTGCTCTGTTTCATCTTAAATGGGATCAGGGAACCAGACTTCAAGAACATGATTGGTTTTCTTGGTTTTTCCAGCATCTACAAGCCCGTAAGGTATATGTATCTGTATCATTATAGTCGATAAAGCATCCCAGGGAAACATCACACCAACTTAGAGAGAGAAGACAATGAGAAGAAATTACAGTTTTAGAGGTTTGAGGAAAAGCCCAGAAGATAATCTTGGGAAAACCCACGGAATCAGGTAGGGACTGACAACCCAATCCACATATTGGCCCAGGTGGGATTCGAGCCCGGGTCACAGCGGTGGAAGGTGAGGAAAGTACAGCTACGCCAACCTGACACTCCCTGAAACAAGTCAGTTAAAAAATATTTGCTATAACAGTATTTCTGAAAATTGCAGCAAAAACAAAATGTTGTACATTCCCTTCAATATACGCACTAATATAATATACTTCAATATGTGCACAAATTACGGACGGAGCTTGCTAGGTTATGGGGTATTTGTACACTATCCTGTAATAAAGTGTTAATAATTGTTCGCTCGTACCCCCGCCCTGCAAACAGGACGCTGGGATACTCTGATGAGCTTCACAGAATCTTGTGAAGGAAAAGGCCCATGACCTATGAATAAAGCATCTGGCTGCAACTGTTAGACAATGTGCGCAAATGCTATCCGAAACTTCCCATAGAATTGCGCAAATTCCATACCGGATGTGATTTCTGTTTCATTGTTTCATTGAGCGTCGCATAATGCAATCCGACGGTTCGTGATTCGAAACGGAGCCAGAGCAAGTGACGTGAATTGTAAATTTACAACACAGATAAGTCTTACAGAATTTCCAACATTATCACGCTTTTCAGCGAGAAAAAACATCTCTACTGAAACTGGAATAAAAAAGTAATGAATCAGTCTTAACGGCCGTTTCAAACCTTGCAGAGTCATGACGTTGATGACACGCAGGTCACTGGACACGCAAAATCCAACCAATCAGAGCTTGAATTTATTAGAGTATCCCAGCGTCCTGTTTGCAGGGCGGGGGTACGAGCTAATAATAATTGTCGCATTTGAACAGCGCCCCCATTGAAAGTATGGTACGAGCCACCCCCCTTCCAGTTTTTACCTTTTATGGCGGCCAATATGGCCGCCATCTTTACTGTTCACATCCAAAATGTGTGCCCTTAAAAGCACCCAAAAAAGTTGGTGTTGGTTAGTTCTGGGGTGGGTGCACGGGGGTCCCCCATACATACTCAACTATATACAGGGGGAGGGGGAATGGTTATGAGAGGATGTACAGTTACAAATTACATCTTGTACTCGGTCTTTCGGTATTATCATATGTATTATATATGCATTACGAACTGTTTGTTTTATTTATTTATTTATTTCATTTTATTACACTTCTCCAATGGCTCATATAACGAATACGACAAGATATACAGAATCACAGATTAAAACATACAGAGAATTTACAATTTGAATAAAAAAGAGTTAATGCCAGAACACGGATTGCCAGTGAGTGGCAAGATGGAACAGGTGACTAGCACCTCTACAGAGCCATCCTACCACAGAAAAACGAGATCCTATTTGAAGAAAAAAAAGGAGGGGGCGGGGCGTATGATAGGTAGAAAAAAAGGGGGAAAACAAGAAAAGGAGAAGGAAGAATTAAACAAGGGGCGGTATGCGATATTAAAAGTTTTAATTTCAAGTGGAAGACTGGCGAGCGGAATGAAAGAAATTGGAATTTATTAAAATCTGCAGCCAGCACAACGATAGTGAGACACCCAGGTACATTATCAGATTCAAAGCTGCAGTTGAATTTTATTTTATGTAAAACTCCAGAACATGAGTCTGTTCAATCGCAAAGTGTTCTAGCAAAGAAACCACTATGCCGTGGTGTAATTAGTGCATAATACGAGCCCAGTGAACATTTGCTTACGTAATATTATCCACGCATGTGTATAAAAGGTTAATGACTTTACTGATTTGCAGAAGAAACATTTGTGCACGTACGCACACTTTGTACATTTTTTTTTTAGATATGGCGCCCCATAGTTTGTCCCGCCCTGAAATAGTTTTATAAAGTGTAGTTGGTGTTAGAGTTATTTAAGTCTGTCACAATCTTCGCAATCATGTTCACCTTTTGTGAATATTTCTATTTATATTTTGGACTTTTGGATATGAGTACTCTTGAAAACATTGCTGTTATTTTAATGGATACATATGACAAGATGATATTATGCTAAAACATGTTTTGTACCGGTACTTCTTTTAATTTTTTTTAGTGTTCGTTTGTTTGTGAATTTATAACTCGGTAATTGATTGAGCGTCTGTAGCAACGGACACCTGCAGACCTGGTGCATTCGTTTGAGTTTTGCTTTTGGGTAAATTATTTCTCAATATATAGTGGAATTTAAGGGATTTTATATTTGGGCTAGGACTGACTTGTATCTGTTTGGTTAACGGGAATTAATGTAGTACACTAGTAGTACCTAAAGGCTAAAGGGGGAAATGCTGAATCTCAGCTCCATATTGTTGGTTGCATACGTCATACAGAATCGATGCCAATACGGGGAGTTGTGCTAGCTTGAGTAACTCCCGGCCAGCGGACATGCTAATCAGGAATTCACATTCCTGATGAGCATGTCAGATGGAGTTAGGCCTAATACTCAAGCTAGAGTTGTCCATGGTGTAGAATGTTTAACAAAATGCACGTTCCTCACTCGAGTCAAACATGTTTTTTCCTCCTAAATATTTAAAATAACTTTTGAAATGACAATCAATCATTTTGGTGATGTATGATGAAAAAAAAGTGGTGTCAGAAAACTGCATTTTTTCTTTGTATAGCATAATTTGAATGTTTCCAAATATTTTGTTTTAAGCCTTTTTCGGAAAGCATATAAATTATTTGCAAATACTGATTGCCTATGTAATAAGATTAATTTTAGATTTTAGTTGTGCTAACTATATAGTTGGCACTGCAGTGTCCCAACTATAGTTGACACTGACCAGACCTATAAATTTGGCTATGTGCATCATAGCCACGCTACGTTCATATTTCTGGGCTTTCGAAATGTTACACGTCACATTCGTGTTGGGCTTCATTTTTTCCCTCAAATGTCTTTGGAATGACAGATCCTATGCCACTGGAAGTTCTGAGATAACATCTTATACATGCGCTAAACATGCAGTGATCGTTAAATTTCAGGAGTGTAAGTGGAAGGGTTCCAACTGTGATTTCGAACACATCCAAAGTCCAGAGAATATAAACGAACCGTGGCTATATATGTATGTGGTCACATTTACGGGTCTACCACTGACCCAACTATAGTTGGCAATGGTGCCATGCAACTATAATTCGGACAGTCCATACTAGTGTTAGTGGGACTTTCCCAGTATACTTTGGACTTGCTGGGACTCTTCCACATATAGTTAGGCCTGTCCCAAATGTAGTAGGCCATTGCTATAGTTGGGGCATAACATTTCCAATAAGGCCGAATAAAAAAACAACATGTTTCTCGTCCGGAGTTTTTGAAAAAAGGGAGGAAGCGGGGCTTTTTATTTTTACTTTTTTTTCAAGATGGCCGCCATTTTCAAATTTCCTGCAACCGTTGGTGTTCCACTGTTCAAAGACACTTTTAAAAATGAAAGACAAGTTGGACAAGAGAACTGAACATATTCACAGTGTCATTTTATCGGTATTTGTAGGCCTATTTATTTTCCGATAAATTTGTGGACTTTTTCGGTACTTTTTACTACATTTTTCAAAAATAAAGAATAATAAAAAAATCCAGGCGGCCTCCAAAAAGGAAGCGGGCGGGGACGAGAAACATGTTTTTTTTTTTACTTCGCCTAAGATATCAATAATAATAATAATAATAATAATAATTTGGGAGGCTAATCATCCTTACTCGCAGCTGGTTTTTCTGAATTGCGAAGGACACGGCTACAACGTGGTTGGGCCGCTGGCACGTAAAGGCGCCTATGGCTGCCGGCCACATCGACCCATATATGACCACGGAGCACAGCCTGAGATCAAAAGTGTTTGATTTTTCAAACAATATCAAACAAAGAAAAAAGTAATATGTCAACAAAATGTAAGAGTTTTACTACTTTTCAATGTGTCAAAAGGAAGCACCCACTCCTAATATCCTTTTTTTGCGCCAAGAAAGAGTAAAGCAGGTTGCATTTTCCTTTTAAATTTCAATAAAAAGAGAACAATGATACAACTTAACTACTGCTTTGTTTTCAGCTTTTTCTAAAACAAATCCAAAGATGGTAATGGTCATTGCAGTCTTCGGTGCCACTGGCACGCTGGGAAACTCGGTGGCCCGCGCCCTACCCCAAGATTCCTCCAACTTCCCAGTCCGTGCTGTCACTCGCGATCCTAAACAAACCTGAGGCGATCGCCCTGGCTGACAAAGGAGCTGTAGTCATCAAAGCCGATATGAACGACCGGGATTGAAGGGGGCTCACGGCTGCTTTGTAGCAACCAACCTGACGCTCTCAGACCCAATGTGCCAACAGCTTGAGTGTCAGCAGGTAAATATGGGCCTGTTACGGTAGTGATTTTCCACCTGCCAATGCTACTCATCGCTTTTCCCTACAGATCTGTGAATATACAAATATTGAGTGGCTCAGAGTGAAATGGGTGGAACATTATCGCAAGGTAAAATCTAGACTTTTCCATTTCACGAGGCAAAGCCGAGTCAACTGGAGAAGTCCAGATTTTACCAAGCAATAATATTCCTCCCATTTCACAATTGAAAGCCGCTCAATATATGTTTTATATAACTGACATATAGATCCTTGTCATTTGATATATTTGCACTTTTATACAAAGTTGGTGGAAAACGTATTTCTCTTTTCCAAACAACCCTTCACAAAAATGTTTGAACCCAACTTTGGCCGACTTGCGTAGCGCTGGCTCTGTGGAACAATATGCTCTACGCTGAACGCCCACACCAGCTAGCATTTGCTCACAAATACTGCGTCATTGAACAAAAAGGATCCTAACTGTTCAATAGTATTTCCCATTCCCTATGGGCGAATGGGACTTTTTTTATTAAACCCCGGCGCGACGTAAATGGGAGCAATAACGAATGTCACGTGATGTGAGTTCCACCAATCAAATGACAAGGATCTGTATGTCGGTTATATAAATAGACATATTAACCCTCCTATTCAAACATACATGCTGAGCCATGCTGTTACTTGGGTCAAAATTGGTCAAGTGATCATTGGTGTGTTAAAGTATACCAAGGGAAGTGGAAGGAAACTTTGACCATTGGTGACCTTTTAAACAGCCAGGAGGTAAATAGAAAGAAGGAAATGAAGTTAAAAAAGTGCCCCCTTTTTCAAATTTCCAATGACTGGCCGGTCACTTTCTCACAACCCCCCCAAATATTTTTGTATCTGCTGGTGTGCTGTCCCATCACATCTGTGGGTTTGATCGCCCTGTTGAAGTAACAATTGTTAAAAAATATGTGCGGACAATTTGTTCCTATGCTGCTTGCTTCAGGAGTAAGGCTTTGGTTACTTCGAAAGTGTGCTAAAGCCTTTGGGTTTTAAGGACAGAATGATAGGAATTCATTATTCTTCATTTATTTTGGCTTTTGGATTTTCATCTATCTTATCTGACTGAGGATTCTTTACAATGCTGTGTGTCATACATTAATTTTTCCTTGTTTTTGGTTCGCACTAGGGAGAATGCGTAGCCGATGTGTGCATGGCAATGAAGGTTTCGCACGTCGTCCTCAACGCTCAGAACCACGTCAGCAAAGTAATAGGCGTCAAAGCCAGACACTATGACAAGGAAGGTTTCGCAAGCGAACGGATACGCTGACACTTAAGTTTAGCTATCCGTATCCGTTTTTTACTTACGTGTAGCGAGCGAGATATGCGTGTCGTCTGCACGTACGACGTCATAGCCACTCACTATCCGCTAAACGTGCAGACGACGCGCATATTTCGCTCGCTACACGTAAGTAAAAAACGGATACGGATAGCTAAGCGTAAGTGTAAGCGTATCCGTTCGCTTGCGAAATCTCCCTATAATCTGAAGTTCGCACACTTTTTTTTTTAGAATGATAGATCTGTAGATGGATAACAGCAATGTTCGCATTTCAGACATTTTGTCCCCGGCATGCTAAGAGATTTTAAACATGTCCGAATAGTGACTGTGGCCTTCCTCTGTTTGATTCAAATATTTAAAATGAAGTCGGAATTATAAATGAACAGTTTTCAATATTTCCAATCCTGTTTAGCTCCGAGACGTTTTGTATCTCTTAGCCAACCGAATTCATAATCAGCCTTCTTAAAATCGTTAAGCCCTACCTACGTCTATTAAGTATAGTTCAAATTAAATGGGGAAAATTAGAACACTGCGAGTGCTTTATCGAACTGAGAGAAGCCGACCAAATAGTATCAAAGCCGCGCCTTCTGTTTCTTCTTCAGGGGGCTTTGGGTAAAATAATCGCAGTTGAGGATGAACGCTTTTGGTCCGATCTTTCAAAGTATTGCAGATGCAGCCTCAAATTCCATGCATTCCTTCTTAAGCTTCTTGAAATTAATTAACGGAGTACAACTGTAGGAGAATGACAACTTTCATACAAAAAATGCGACAGTTTTTCTTTTATCGTCATTGTGCCTCATTGGCTTTTAATACTATCGACCAAGCTTTTCCCTTAATATTTCTAACATTAGTTGTAATTAATAATTAATTCTCTGTGTATAATTATGTATTTCATTTGTGTAAAACCACATAAACGATTTTGTATCAACCCCATTTTTTTCTTTTACCCCACACTTTCCCGGTAAAAAAATACTTTCAAACTCTAATACAACATTGCTTTTCATTTTTTTGGCACTTAATTAATACCAGTGTACTGGACGGGAAGCTTCTAGGTGTAAAAGTTTTTTTTTTTATACCGTCACACGAAATTGTGGTGAACGTCTCGTACATGTAACTACTGTTGTCAATAATACAACATAACTTTGCCAAAATGTAACCTAAACACAATGGGCGTCGCCAGAATGTTTTTCCAGTACTTTCCCAGCATATTCTCGATTTATCATTTTTCGAGGGTGGGCAGGAACATTTGCCCCCAACACATTAAAGTTAACAGCAATATGACTTCGCGCCTCTTTTTTTCTTGTCCCCGCTTTTGGGTGCTTTCCCAGGGGGCGCCCCCCCCCCGCCTTCCCCCGCGACGCCCATGCTAAACACTTGTTTACATTATAGTATCAACAAATGAATAAATTCAAACAGTTCTTACTATATTTTGTTAAAATGCACCTCTTGGTGGAATCGCACATTTACTGTTACTTTAATAAGGAAATCTTCGTATACGAATCATCAATTTTGAAGATTATAGCTGTCTTAATAAAAGAAAAAGCAAGAAGGCAAATTTCTCCTCAACAAGGATATGAAATAATAGATGTGTGAATCAAACGTTTATAAAAAAAAGAATAAAATCGCACTGTTACAAATTTTGATAATTTTTAAATGTGACCGAGAATATATTGATTCTTGTACCAACCTTTGCAAAAAAGTAGATTTTAGGTTTTTTTTCTTCAACAAAAGTTAGTATGCCTCTTTTTATTTATTATTCATTTTATTTCTTTCTTTCTTATTTACCCTGGGGAAACCTCTCAGTGGTACACTGTTTTCCTGAGGTGCCCAGCAATTATACAGAACAATTCATTTAAAACTACAGTTACAGAAAACACTAAAAATAGTAAATAGTAAAATATGGGTACATAAAAACACTTAAAATATACATGCATAAAAGATAATCATGGACCATTCAGTAAAAACAAACAAAACACAGATACACACACCAAAAGAATTGCACTGAAAAAAACCCCAAGAGCACCCATGCACTGCATAAAACTCTGCGTGAATAATATTAAATCTTGCGCATAAACTGTTTGCATGATGAGCAGTTCTCAAAAAGCTGTAAGCAACCAAAACCAGAGGTCAAGCAATTTGCCCCATTATAACAGGCACATTATCGATGGGTACAGCACTAGTACATTAAAAAAACCAGGTTTTTGTATGTGTTTTTAAAGCTGGCAAGAGTAGCAGCCAAAGGGCATTTAAGAGGTGTATTAAAACATTATATGATTTCAACTTATGCAACAGTACACTTGTTTGTTTATATTCAAAAATTATAAAGCAATAGCGTTGCGGAGTAAAAATACATGTAATGAAAAAGGTTAATCGTATTTTACATAAGATTCAGAGGCCTGATTATCCGGACCAGATGTTTCCGTTTGAAATTCATTTAAACGGCGTATAGGATCATTTGCTTTTCATGCATTTTGTTGTTTCCTACAAAGGCGGATCCAGAACACAATTTTTTTGGGGGGGGGGGCCCAAAAAATTGTGTCTCCCAGAAAGTGGGTCAACAAATTACGGCGTGGGGTTCGGGGCCCGCTTAAGGGCCCCGAATTTTTTTGGGATTCTCGATGCTCTATGGTGCGATCTGAGGCAATTTCTGACCACTTTAACCAATGTTTTTTTAGATAAAGATGGTGGAGTACTCATTGCCTGCCTTTATTGCGACGTCACTTAAAAAAAACCCAATTGGTTTCGTTTTATTTGGGGGGGGGGGGCACAATGGCTCCCTTTGGCCCCCCCTGGATCCGCCCTTGGTTTCCTATAATAACAAGACTCCAAATCCAAAGAATGTTCAAACTAAACCTATACAAATTTCAGTGCAGTGTATATTACACTTTTCGAAACACGATTTCGTCACGAAATAGAATCGTTAATAGAACCTTTTGATCGCTGGAAGCCAATTTCTTGACTTCTTCTAAATGACAGCAAGGCAGACGGAATAATTTCCGTTTAGTACCAGCAAGATCTTTAATCCAAACTAACAACTTGGTTGGTTAATTTTTGGGATAAATGCAAATGATCCGATATGCCATTAAGTTTAAGTGGACCTTCGTTCTGGTGCATTGAATTATGAATGAGCCGCTGGAGTTGAGTCACGTCTACGAGGAAGGGGCTACCACGCCGCATCTTAGCTGTCGTCTGGTTGCCACTCACGCTGGATTTTTTCATTCACTTCTTCTAGTCGAATTTTGTATTCCAGACTCTACAAAATAACAATTAAATCAATACTATAATTATGAAGCCATCTGGAATAAAAATAAGGACGTATGAATAAGAACCTATACTTCAAAATATCTAACATTTTTATACCGTATGATTGGTTTCATTTCTCTGATAACTGTTTTCCTGTCAAAAGGATTTTGTAAAAATGACACGAAAAGGTCAGTCGGAAACTTGTGATTTAGAGAAATGCCATTTAATTTTGAAAAGGAAAGGTATCAGGTCAGATCTGACGTGACCTTGGATCCCGTCTTGAATCTGACCCGACACCCGTAAGAGTGTGACCTTTAGAATGATCTAGGGCTTTTATTAGCTTTCATAAGCGTTGATTACCTTGCCCAGTTTTACCTGATCGCTGTCTTGCAATGATGCCGATGCCAGTTCTTTGATTTTCTTGTTAACTTCTTCACGCTCCATCAGTAGCTTACCGATGTTGGATAGGTTATCAGATGGCGAGACCTTAGATTTGCCTGATGGCAAGATGTGGCTCGGGTAGGCTTGATGGAAAGACGGTTGCACTGTGTGATCGTCACGACACTCTTTATCCGTCAACGAGGTCACGTCATATGCGACAGGCCCGTTCCAGCTGAACCCCAGGTAGAAGGTGACAGACTCTTGACTCACAAGCCTTTCACAGGGAACAGCTAATTTGATGACGATGGGGTCTTTGTCTTTGTGAAAGCGATGCGACAAGTTAATGGCATTCAGGAGCGTGCCTTCCAAACGAACCAGCCTTTCTTTGACGAGATCAGACTTCCAAAACAAATCGTCCCCGGTATCGCGTCTGTCGAGCTTACCCTGAGTTGCATGAAGCTCGGTGATGTGAGCAAACACACGCAGACCTTCGCCTTGGCCCAGGAAGAAATGCGTGCGGGGTCTCATCTGGGATTTGATTTGCCGTCTATTTCTTTCTTGAACTTGTGGCAGCCGTGCGTGTGAGAATATGCGATCGGCGTCCCATCTCTTTTTCAGTTGGGTTATATGTTCTGTTAAATCATATCTGTCTCTTCTTTCTGACGCCACACCTTTGATAGGCCACAAGAACATCGTCATCAAAAGTGAGGGCCAGCAGCTTGCACCTTTAGGTCTATCCATTGCGTAGAACGGGCGAACGAACTCCTGATACACATAGTCAGCCGACACGGACTGCTCTCCGATATCGAAGGATGAGAGTGCCAGATGTATGCAAATCAGATTTTTCAAGTCAAACGAATTATAATTACTTGAATTCTGCCTCAGGAGGTCCCGGGATTCCTCGAGAACTTTCCGCTGTTTGGCTTTTGCCCGATCGAAAATTTCGCGGAAACTACCGCAGTGTAATTGCTCCACGAGTCTGCGCCGATACTCAGCAAGGCTTATGGGATCCGTATCAGTGTACCTTGTTTTTTGCATTGGTTGTGGCTCTCCATAATACTTGTTGTATATTATTGAATATTTCTTCATGTTCTCCATCATCTGATCCAATTTCTGGCCAGCAATGTTTGCAGTTGAGTAATCCTTATAGTATGTTGTTTTGCCGTCCATTATTTCCAACACTTCATCCACCCTATCTTTCAACTCTCTAACTTGAGAATGGGTCTTACTGTCCCACGCCGGGAGACAAACGCCTGGGGGCAGGTCCAACTTCAGAAGGTACATCTGAAGAACATTGATATCACCCTTGGTTCTGAAGGGCTCCACACATAGATGGATAACTTGCAGTAGACGGAAGGCCATATTGAGCTCGGCATATAATCCAGTGTATTCAATTTGCGTTGGCGCCGATTCTTTCGAGACTTCGTATGACTTGCGAAAGATTTTCATGGCTTTGAAGGACAGAGAGAAGACTTCAATCAAAACTTGGTCACTAAGGGCTTGCTGGTCAAGTACGTATGGTTCAGTAAGCTCGTCAAAATGTGCTTTGTAAACACGGCCTTTTGTATCCCAAAAATACGAATTTTGGGGATTATGTTCTATAGCCTTCTTAGCGAAGTTGAGTGCCATAATGAAATCTTTCTCCTTTATGAGATACAATCTAGCAAGCTGCTGTGCGACAAAGGCATCTTGAAGTATTTCAACGCCCTTTGACAGTATTTTGATGGCCTTTTTCGACCCCTGCATCTTGCAAATATTTTCGATGAGAACCGAAAATCCTGTCTTGGTGTCCTCTACACGCTCCCTCCTGATGAGTAAATCATGCGTTGTCTTTGCCAGAATCTTTCTACCGTAAGAACTCGACCGAAGCAGCTCACTGTCCAGAAACTCCAGTGTTACATCCGCCAGTGATTGGTCCCCGCTATCTCTCAGGATTTGCCTCAAAGCCTCCTCTGCTATGATCTTATGTAAAATCTTGATGGTTCGGTTTTCCTTTTGAACCACCATAATCCTAAATGAGGCCGACACCAACTTTTCCCAGTTCAAGTGGATTGTCTTCCCTTTGGCCCATGCACCGGCCATAAACGTGTCACAGCAAGAGATAGGTATGCCAGCTTCATGTATGTAGGAGTTCAGCAGGGCACACAGTTTAATCAGCTTCAGCTCGTTCCTCTTGATGTCTTGAAGTATCCTCGTAACGACACCCTTTATATAGTCTTTGTTGAATTCCTCCTTCATCACCATGAAGGCAAGCAGATTGTCGGGAATGTAATCTCCAGTTTTGTACTCGTTTTCTTTGTGTTCCAATTCACTGTACTTTTGCTGAAACCATTCCTTTTCCGCTTGATTAAGCTTCTGAGTCAATGGAGTATAGAGGTCGGGATCCCTATCTTTGGCTTTGATGGCCTTAAGTGGGTCTGCATTACGCTTGCAATGTAGCAGGACGCACACTGCTCCACCATCCACACGAACATACTTTGATTTCTCTTCCAACTTTGCTATCAACTCCAGCACTTCAACATCATCGAGATTGTCAACAAGCACGCACACTGGCGGGATTTGCCAAGCATGTTCCTTCTCATAACCATAGTGCCTTACCTCCATTATTTGGTTGACGGTGCGACTCGTCACTCTGTTAACTACCACACATCGGTAATCTTTGTGAAGTTCCCACAAGACATTGCGAGCTAAAGTGCTACCACCAGCGCCAGGTTGGTGTAGAAGTGACACTGTGACAATCAGGCTATCTCCACTCTTGGAACTATCCAGTGGTTTTCGGACTTTTCTGAGAGCCTCCCCAAAACATTTCCTTTCCAGAACGTGACCGCAGGTTTTGCGAAGCTTTTTCTCTTTTTCACCAATTGCAAAATTCCACCAATCAACCTTCTCACCGTGGTAGAAGTCTAACTCCTTTCTTTTAACAAACTGCTGGTAGCTTGGACTGGTATCGTCCATATCAGTGTTTTCACACTCATTCCTGCACACAACAGTAATGTCATTCCATTCGTCCTTCTGTTTCTCTGAAAGAAAACACTGCCCAGGCAACTTCGAAGGAAGTTCATTCTTGGTGGTCTGGTTCACGCCGTTCATTCTCATCATGATTCTGTTTATCTCTTGCCAGTCAAGCCCCACCAAACTCCTTTTGTAAATGTCATCTTTAGAAAACCACCTTGTAACATAATTCACGAACTTGGAATAAAGCTTTTGGTCTTCGGCGATGCATACTATGCTTTGTAGGCTTTGAAAAGACGACGACAGTTTTCCGAATGTATCGCAAATGATATCTAAATCATCTTCGGATAACAGTAGGAACATAATTACAGCTCGCCCCTTCGGTATCACTGATGGTTTGGAGAAGAATGTCACCGAAGCTTCAACGTCTCCACGGCGTTCTTTGTGCCATTCAGGCAGGGTCATCTTAGGTGCCTGGATATTCTGGTCGTCTTCACGCCCATTTGCGAACACCCAAACTGTCTTTTCGGGAAATTCGATTGTATTCCGAAACTCTTCGTCAGACTCAATGTCTTTGAACAATTCCGGTTGCTGCAGAGAGACCATGCGATCGTCATGGTACAGCTTGCATAGTCCGTCCACTTTGGATTGCGAATTAAAGTCTAAGACGGTGGTCCACTTGATTGTCTTAATGAATCCAAATTGACGTGGGATTGCGTCTGTGTCATTCTCAGCTGGCGTTGCAGGTTTGTTTGCAATGAGCACTGGATAATACGACTGGTCAAGCTCACCACGTTCGTCGCCCGTGAGTAACATACGAAGCCTGGCCTCGTCAGTCGTTGTGACTTCTGATATCCTACGTGCTATCGATGCATGACCATCACCAGATGATGGCATTTCTTTCTTGTCTTTCTTCTTTGCGTGTGGCTTTCGTGATCTGGCCTCATGGCGCTGCTCTTCGACGACAACTTCCTGCGATGGTGATTGTCGAGGTCGTTGTTGATAAGTGATGTCGGAGCAGTTATCAGGTATATCAGACTGCTGGAGAATCGGAGGGCCTTCCTGTCGAAGGCCTTCCTGTCGAATACCAGTTACAACTTTCATTGTTATTTTGGGACGAACTGAGGGTTGAAAACTTTTGTCAGTCCGAAGGAGTGCCGGTTCCTTGGGTTCCGGTCTTAGCGGCGTGGGTTGGTCTTGAATATCACGTTTGATGCCATGAGACGTATCTTGCTCCGTTTCTTGAATCACTGCTTCTTGTCTCAGTGGGGTTCGCCGTTGCTTTTCCGACTCCAACCAGCGTTTCCTTCTATATAAAATAAGACGCATGTCGCGTTTGGTCATCGTGCCGTAGTCGTCATTCAAATCATCTTTTGTGTACATTTCCAACACTTCTCCATCTATGCTTCCCTCATACATTTCATCGGCAACGGAATCAGACACCCCAATATCTAGAAGCCATTGCCGCACATGATCCAAAGTCCAGTCAGACATGCGCACTGGTAACTCTCGTTTGGTAGGATCTGAAAGAGAAGAAATTATTACATGTTTTAGCCATGTATTCAGGAAACAAAGGAAAAGAAGAATAGAATAGGAAGTCTAGAGGAATGATTTGACATCGATTCGAATAAGAGCAGACACAGCAAGACAGAAACATAACATATCGCTAAAAAGGTCGATATCCCACACTGAATTATAGGCGACAACTGAACAAAATTGACTTATTACTTTGATGGCAAATGGCATTAGCATACGTAAAGTTATTCGTTCTTTTTGGAGATATATCATTTTCTTTGGTAAACACTTGTTTTCTCTAATGCACGAGAGAAGCGCATTACCAGTTTGCAATGATTCGAAGAATCTGCATCCTTTCTTGTAGTCGCTTTCCAGTATCTTCAGCCTGATTGTTATGTCACTTTTATCCTCGGTGGTGAGTTCGTCAGTGATGAGCGCCTCACCGAACTCCTGAGCAAGTTTCCCGGAGCAGTAATCTATCCACAGGCTGTCCAGGCCTTTGCGACTTTTGACATGCAGGATGAATTTCACTGATCCCACCTCCACGCTGGCGATGGTGGCTTCGTCATGTTTCTTTATGAAATCTCGAAGTATTTGCATGGCGTCGAGGTTTCCATCTTGAACGATCGTGTATGATCGGTTTGTCAGAGCACTGTCTGTCTTTTCGCCATTTGATACGTCCAACATCATTGGAAACACTGATAAACCAATGAAGAATGGAATTAATTAATCATATTTACTAATATTTGATAAATATTAAATACACGACAGGGCAATATTTCAAATTCTTTACCCGGATAAGTAATGCTTACATATAATAATGTAGAATTGTCGAAAATGCCTAATGACTTGACGCACATTTCTTCAGACAATAATTACAGCATTGCAATTCGATAGTATGAGTATACAAGCGCCTTTTTAGCCAATTTCAAATTAGTTGTTATTATTATAATTCGTAAATAGTACCATTAGGGAGACACCTTAGCGTTAGAAGTAATATCTTTAGGAGACATGTGGAATAAGGGAGACATTTTCAATGTCTCCCTAATGCATCAGCTCCTATTTAGAGGCAAAGTTGTAATGTCGCAAATAGGCTAGATCGATTGCTCGTGGTCCGGTTAGAAGAAATACCAAAACGAGTGGGGGTTGGATAAGGGATTTCTGGGGGGGGGGGAGGGGAAACACTGCCCTCCATTGCTCATCTTCTTTTGCAATAATAATATTTTGAGTTTTGGAAAAATTTGAAAGATGGCATGGTGACAAGAATTTTTGAATTGAAGTTTGTGTGATTCTGAAAAGAAACAGTTGAATTTTGTTCTGAATACAAACTCACAAAAAAGATTTCTTGACACAGGTGCAACCGCAAACTTACTCTTATTGGAGCTTTACTAGATTAGATACTTAACAGTTTACCCACCGAAAATATTATAAGTAGGCCTATAATTATGTGTAGTTCCATCTTCCATTATGACGCGGTTTTTATCCCCCTCTATATTGATTTCTGTGTTTCCTCTTCTAGTCGTTGGCGGTTGCTCTCTCCCAGTAGCACCTGCTGCACTCTCTCCAACTGGAGCATCCGAGCTGCTTATTGGACCTCCTGATGGAAGCCTTGCATCAGCTTCTCCCTCCTCAGCTGAGTACGAAGACATGAAATGTTTCAAAATCACATGTAAACTGGTTTACTTAATACAAGGCTCATTTCGGTATAAGCTCTTTGCTTTTTTTTGGGGGGGGGGTATAAAAACTGTACAAGAGAAAGGCCCCTGTCTTTATTAAAAGAAGAGTTAAATAGCCTGTCAAAATCTTGTTCAAGGAAACGTGCGTTGGGCAACATTTGCACTGTTTTGTTTAAAAATCATGCATCCAACATGCACGTCTTTCATTTGAAGCCTTCAATTAATTTACTCCATACACAATAAACATTCCAAAATATTTACGTACTAAAGATGTTTTGACTAGTTTGATCTTGCTCCACTTTGATGCGGTTTCGATTGCCATCTACATTGATGTCTATATTTCCCCGGCTAGTCGTTGGCTGTGGGTCTCCTGCAGTAGCCCCTGCTGTACTGTAATCCTTTCCATGTTGCCTCTCTTCTGTTGGATCTGCCGGAGTATCCGATTGGCTAGTCGGACTCTGGGATTGTGGCTTCTGATTAGCTTTTCCCTTCTTGGCTATGTGTGTAAAAATGGGATGATCAAAAAATACTTGATAAAATTTAGGCCTACTGGCGACATACTCACTTTTTTTTCTTCAGTTCTGCTTTTAGAAATCCATAGTGTAACGAAACCACAAGAGAAACCAAGTTGTAAGTCTGTTGAGGCGAATCCAAAAATTCACGCACGCTATGTCCATTTTATGTAACGACTTAACGAACGTTTAACCTAATTTATTCTGCTGTTGGGCATCTGCAATGAGAATACCCGCAGGAATGTTTATGTTATTAGTCTTTGCTGTAACGATGGTTGGTCTAGCTTCCTCTATCGACCAGTCTGAAGGTCTTGCATTAATGGCCGCTAATCAAAGCAACCCAGATCAACGTTACCTGAGAACATAATCGCCCGAATCAAGCATCATCCTTTAAGTAGCATCAAGCATTTACATGGTGTCAGATTGGTCACTTCCTGCTTCCCACTGTACACGTGAGATTCGTGATTTTGGACACGGTTTCAACAAACTTTCGGAGACATTCTGAACTTCGATTCCATCGTTCATCTAATTCAACGGGGAACGTACGCACGCTCACGAACGCTTCGATTCGCGAGTGGGCTACACGACTGTATGTACATTGTGCTACGGAATGGTTGTATAAAATGAAGTTTATGGACGGTCCTTCGTAAATTAAATGGACACTAGATTCTCTGTTATCATTTGTGTAGATCTGAGGTTAGTACTTACATTATTTTTGAGAGATAATTGTACTCAAATTTAAAAGAACAACATGATCACATTCTCACGAAATATCTTACTGAATTGTCAGGGAATGACAATCTAAAGCATCCTGTGAAATCGTGGCTCCTGGTGTGCAGACATTTTCAAGAAAAATTGTATTTTTTCAGCGCTGGTCGGCCGACCAGCGTTGGAGAAAACTGGCTTTTTTTTCAAAAACCGTTCCTAATTTTTCATATTTAGTTATTCTGACTTTTCTTTGCAATTGATCACACACCTGTGAAGGGGTACAAGCCTGCTAGACTGATTCTCTGACCTTACAATTCCCAAAAGCGTATTAATTGCCCCGTTTCATCTTAAGTGGGACAGGAACCAGATTACAAGAACATGATAGGTTTTCTTGGTTTTTCCAGCATCTTCAAGCCCAAAACGTAAATTAAGTCAGTTTAACAATATTTTCTATAACATACTAATCCTCCAAATCCATTTATTTCTCAAAAATTACAGCAAGAGCAAATGTTGTACATTCCCTTTAATGGCCATGATCGTCTCTTTGAGTTTGATTTAGACTTGCTACTAGTCTTCCAGTGTATTTGTCCATATAGCGTATACTATAGCATTTGTAGCTTAAAGTTCTGTAGTTGCTATCATGACTACTACGGTGTTAACTCTCACACACATGCCACTTCCACCTCCATTGCAGGTGACTGGTGATCTAAAAGCCAGCTGGAAAAAGTTAAGGCAGCTGTGGGACAGCTATGAAATTGTCACTAACATTGTGGACACTGACAGAATTCGGGTTGCCACATTCATCACTGCCATAGGCAGAGATGCCCTGGATATACACAACAACCTCCCATACAAAACGGAGGAGGACAAACAAAAACTGGAAACAATTTTGAAGCTCTGGGAAGAGCACTGCGCCAATAGTAATGATAAGGCCCTCTTGCGTTCGTGACCTTCCACCTTTTGTCTTTGTTCTATCGTTTATCGCTCAATGTGCTTTCTCGCCTTTGTTCATTAAAGTCGATTACAGTTGCGGTTTTTGTGTGTGTTGGGTTGAACTCTTGTCCTTACTGGCGTGGTGGCAGCGTTTTGAGACGAATCTTCGCCGTAGAAAGTGTGGAAAAAGTGCCTCAAACCTCGGACATACCGGACACATACATAGCCATTCACGTACACGGTGAGTGACTGTACAGTTATACATACAATTGAGTACAACTCCCCAAGGACATATCATCATCGGACGGCGCTTTCGCCCTTACATACGCTCCCGTGGTCTTTCCGCTCGCGAGATGTGGTACCAACGGGATCAGTTCACAAACAACCAGATTCCCATCACCTACCGGCAGTTGATTTTTTACCAGCACGACCTTCGCAACGCTAATCACCCCCACTGTGAAAAGGCGAAGACACCATCAGGCAAAATTGCATCTGACACTGTTGTCGCCATTGGGGACTTAGTATATCTCCATGGTGACCGCAACAAAACAAAAGGACGAAACCGCTACCTTGTGACAGCCATTGATGGGTTGTGGTGCATTGTCCGTAAATTCATCGGGAACCAACTCCGGAGCACATCCTACCGTGTTAAACGTTCAGAGTGTTTCAAGGTACCTTCCCACTCTGATATCGATCCACCTTTTCCATCAGAACGACCCGATCTTCATGACAGTGCTGATGAAGCAGACGCTGACATAGCACCAGCTCCACCCACACCACCTGCCATACCAATCATACTCTCGACACCTGGTAAGCAAGCTACTGGATCCCCCTCTCTGGAAGCCGAGCATGCATCATAAGTAGCAGAGGTACCTATTCACGCGTCGCCTACTCTACAGCCCACGATTCCTACAAGCAGCCCTGCAGACATGAGCATCTCTTAACCACGCTCACCCGCAAGACACTCATTCCGCCTACGCAAACCAACCGCATACCTTGATGACTACTTGACTGATTATTGACACTGATCCGTGACTGTGTGAACACTTGTAGTGTTTAGGACGAGATATATAATGCCTTCCTATGAAGTGGCACATTTGGGGCCTTGTTTATAATTGTGAAACATGCAACATGTACCAGTCCAGCCAACCTAAAGAGCCACTGATCAGCCACAGAATTCCTCAAAGGCCATGTGGAAAAATTGGTTGAGACCTCTTCACACTGGGAAACCACGACTAATTATGCACAGTTGACTACTACAGTTGACTATTTCGAGATCGACCCACTCTCCGGTAGTAAAGACGGTACTACCATCATCGAGAAACTGAAAAAAAAACTCTTCTCCAAACCATGGCATACCAGACACCCTGCAGTCAAACAACGGACCTCCCTTCATCAACTTGCGACAGTTCGAGAACTTTGCCACGCAACATGGATTGTCCAGTTCTCCTAAATACCCGCGAAGCAACGAAAAAGTTGAGAACGCTGTCAAGATTGCCAAGCGTCTGATCAACAAGACCCAACACACCCGGGGTGACTTCTACCTAAACTTACTCAACTGGTGCAACACACCAACCGAGGGACTCAATGGTTCACCCGCACAGCGATTCCTTGGCCGGCGCACTAAGACTGACTAGTAGCCAGCAAACTACTCCAACCAAAAATTATACGGGGTGTTGCCTTCAAGAAAACCAAGAAACAGGCCAAGCAGTCATTCTACTACAACAGAAATGCCGCACCACTCCCTGTTCTTCAAAATGATTACTTTGATAGAAATCCCTCCAACTGCTCTACCGAAGAAAACTTGACTTGGTTTCGCAATTCCATCTGTAGCCTTGTTTCTTCAAATGTTCCTCGTAAGGTATTTAGCGGTCGCAACCGCACCCCGTGGTTTACAACAAACATCAAAAGACTCTGCAGTAAAAAAGAAAACTCTTCAACAAAGCAAAAGAGTCTGGGTCTATCTTAGAAAAGTTTACCAAAGTTAGGAAATCAGTTGACAAAGTTATTAGAAGTGCCCGCAGGCACCATGTTAACATACTTAAATCCGAAAATCCCAAGGACTTCTGACGATACATAAGATCAAGAACGAAGGATAACACTGGAATCCAAACACTGAAAGTGGATGGAAAATAGCAGTCAGAAGACCAACCGAAAGCAGAGGCTCTCTCTAAACAGTTTGAGAGTGTTTTCATTCGTGAAGATAGCAATCCAGGTTAACTACCTTCTATGCCACCAAGTCCGTATATGACTGCCATCACTGTCACAACACAGGGTGTAAAGACGTTGCTACAAACTATTGATGTCTCCAAAGCCATCGGCCCCGACGAGATACCAAATCAAGTTTTGAAGATAGCTGCTGATGAGATTTCACCTATACTCCGGCACATATTCCAACATTCACTTGATTCTGGTGATCTACCATTAGACTGGAGAAGGGCAAACATTACCCCGATCTATAAAAAAGGACCAACAACAGACCCACCTAACTACAGACCAGTGTCTTTAACATGTGTTTGCTGCAAACTACTTGAGCATAATTGATAGTAGTCTCATGAAACATCTTTCTGAGTGGAACATCCTTGCAGACAGCCAGCATGCCTTCAGAAAAGCTAGATCTTGTGAATCATAACTAATTCTGACAACCCACGACCTTGCAAAAAACTTGGACGAAGGGATTATGACAGATATAGCAGTTTTAAATTTCTCCAAGGCTTTCGATGTCATGCCACACCATCGCTTGCTCGTAAAACTGGAGTACTAAGGAATTCGTTCTGACACCAAAAAATGGATCAACTCCTTCCTCACCAAAAGGTTCCAACGAGTTGTATATGGTAAAAAAATCTAACTGGGTCCCCGTTCTTAGTGGTGCTCCTCAGGGACAGTTCTTGGACCTCACCTCTTCCTCCTTCACATCAACGATATTCATCACAAAGTCTCCAGTACCACCCGTTAATTTGCCGATGATTATCTAGTGTACAGATCCATCCAGACACCAGATGACGTCCTCATGCTTCAAAAAGACCCGGATACCATGGTAAACTGGGCCGAGACTTGGGAGATGAGATTTAATCCCAAGAAATGTACGCATGAACTATGCGCATCACTAGAAATAGATCAATAGTACATGTACCAAGTACCAACATCTGTTGTTTCGCATTTCTCTTATTATCAATAGTGGGCCTATATTTGACAAGGTGCAACTCATAGTCTGGTGGCGGTGTTCAGAAAATAGGTAAATAATTACACAGAGTAGTGCTGCGGAGACGGTGAATAAACATTTACTAAATTGCAAGTACAATTTACCTGATTTATTTTTCTTTCGTCCACCCCGACCACCCATCAATCCAGCCACGAGGCGCAGCTCTATATTGGTGTCCTGATGAATGCAATGATCCTCCAGGGACAGTGCGTCACAAAGCTGTTCGGAAATTACATGTAATGTCACAATTAAATACCCCTACGCATTAAAAAGACTAAAGGCACGGTTTTACAAAGTATAGAAACACTGTCATATCTATTAAAAGTCGACACGAAACGAAACAGCTAGGCTATTATTATTGTTTTTCTTTATGAATGAAGGCACTGTAGTGGAACTATTTAATCTTTTTTTTGGGGGAGAGGGGTTGTGGAACCACAAGCGTGAATTGAAGTTTAATCACCTAAAGTTGCATGCTGATGATTAAAATTTCAATGTTTAATCTATAGACTGAAATGAAGTTACTGGATCTGAAAATTGTTTGACATAATTGTTATTGTCATTATATCATTCATTACAAATATTGTTTTTTTTAATGTATAGATCAATTATTTGCCCTTTTCCTTTATTTGTTTCTTTTGCTTGCTTAGTTTTGTTCTTAGGTCTTAATGCTTATGTGCTTGTATTAATATTATTTTTTTATTATTACTAATATAATTGTAACAACAATGTAGATTTAGAAGATTTTTTATGTTTTTGATTAACTTTTCTTTTTTAATGATTGGTAAGCGCCTTGAACATCATTTTGAAGGATTTGGCGCTATATGTAAACTTATTATTATTATTATTATTATTATTATTATAAACATGATGTATATTTTTTTCTAAGGGCCTTCCTTACAATAACGTCGTCATATAGTGCCCCACTAATTCGCTCACAATCATAGTCTGTCAGTGGAATAGCCACTGATATCGGTAGATTCTGCGATTAATGCAAAACAACACTGTGTCTTATGATCTCCAGATTGGGTCTTTGTCAGCAGACTGTCACCTTAAGTGCTCAAAACGAAGCAAAAGAAGGTCAGGCCAACTTCACTCACTCTTGATGAGCCAGCAAATTTCTCCGAAACTGTCATTCCTCAGTATTTCACCAACCAAGTATGAAGAGTATGAAGACTGGATGAAGAGCATGAAGACTGGATTCAATTTTTAAAAGAAACTTTTCTTCAATATTTGGCAGTATGGCTTGCGCAAGAGGGAAGTCAAGTGATTTCAAAATGAGGCTAAAGACTAGACTTCTACATGTCCATCTATGGTCCAACTGTTTGACAAGACTGACTTGGGGAGTCAGGTTGGCGTAGCGGTACTTTCCTCGCCTTCCACCACCGTGACCTGGGTTCGAATCCCGCCTGGGCCAATATGTGGATTGGGTTTTTAATCCCTGCCTAATTCCGTGGGTTTTCTCTAGAATATTCTTCTGGACTTTTCCTCCCACCCCTAAAACTGTAAATTCTTCCCATTGTCTTCTCTCCACATGTTTCTTCAGGCTTGCGAGCTACAGTGCCTAGGGCGCTTTTGAGGAATCCCTGGTTTCATTACCAGAAATGGTTGATAATTACAATAACTGCTTCATTCATTGTCATTAGCCTGGTGCCTGACTTTGAAGAAATGTGTAGAAATAGTGAACTAGTACCCGACATCCTAGATAATATTCTTCTGGCACAGTCAACTGAATGTTGATAGATGCAGTACGGAAGAGTTGTTGGACTGGTTGTTTCAGATGTCAGTTTTTTCTTCTTGTTTTGCATGTTTTTAGTATCTTAAGTCTTGCGACTCTAATTCAGTATTGAGATTGAGTCCCAAATTTTCAGACTAGGTCTTTGTTTACCAAAATCAGGTGGCAGCAAACTGACCAATCAACATTTTAGTTCACATTTCTGTACGAAACGATACATGTCACAATTTGTAAAGTCGACTCCGATTAGCTGGTTCGCGGGGTCGCATTAATTTGCATTGCATACATCAAACGTTGGTTGTGGGAATGGGTGCTAACGTGCGGGCTCCGGATGATTCAATACCAATGACATAAATATACATACATATAATGATATAATGACATATTCCCACAATGGTTTCACCGTACCTCCATTTCGTTCCTCATGAAAAGGTGCTGCTTCTTAGGATCGATCCCAAGTCGATCTTGCAGTAATTCCTTCACTGCTGAGATCAAGGTTGACGGATGTAGTTGCAGGCAAATAGTTGATGGCAAGGGGGTCGCGATGAAGATCTGTATCTTCTTCTTTTTCTCGTTATGTTTGTAACTTTGGGGTACAATAAAAGCCGAGGAAAGAAAAAAATTATTAATCTATGCACAATCGTAATCCTGACACCAACTTATGCCCATCAGGGGCGGATCCAGGAATGTTTGCGGGGGGGGGGGTGTCAGGCCCGTCAGATTATTTTATGTCTGATTGTTGCGGACAGGCAGAATGTCATCTTTTTTATAATGACTATCATTGTTACATTTTTTAAGGGGGGGGGGGGGTGTCAGAGCAGGGGGTGGGTCGACCCTCCCCCTCCCCCCATCCCCGCCTGCCTATAGGCTGCGGATGCACATTACCTGCGGATTAACAGGTAATGTCCGGCTGCGGATTAACATTACCTGCGCTGAAAGTTCTTCACATCGATGTTTGGCTTTCGACGAATGAATTGTGGTGTTTTGCTGCTCTCACTTGCGGATGAAATACCACCAGACTCCTTCACTGAAATCGCGGACAGGAAGGCCATTTTCTTGGATTTCCGGACCGTCTTCCTCTTTTTGCAGACCATCCTCGCCTGCGAGTGGTCGTAGATGACCCGGGCAACCCGTGCAGCATTTTCCCAATCGGCGTACGTCCTTAGAGCCATAGTGGGTCCTGACAAATGACTGCAGATCTTTTCTGTTGAAATACGAAAAGACGTACTCTCAGCCATATGGTTGCGAAGGGTGATTTCTACGTAACACTTTATGTTGACTGAAACTACAAGGTAAAATCTTTGAAACTTAATTTCTCCAGTTTGGAAGACCGTATCTACATGCAACTTTCAGGATTTATTTCCCCTATAATGTTCCAAGTATGTGCCAAAAGTCGTTGTGATATGTTCATTACTTTTCGTTGAAATTGGAAAAATAGGTCTCGGTACGTGCAATTTTGAAAGTTGTAACACTGGCGTGCGTTATATCTATCAATCTTTACAAGCCTCACGAATATTAATGAGGTTCCTATCCATTACGGTGTGCAGTAAACAACTGCATAAAAGCCTCCTTCACGAGTTGTTAATTAACGAATATCACCCTTTTTGCCGGCTTCCATTGGTCGATACCGAGACCCACGCCATGTCACGCCGAGTGACGCTAATGAATATGCTAATATGCCCGTCATCATTGTGTGCTGGGCCGAAATCGGTCAGCCGTAGCGCCTACGGCGCTTGGCTGAACAATGCACATGGGTTGGGTTGGCAAATATTTTTTTTGATCCTCTTCGCAATTTCCCATGGAAATGGTTCGCGTTGTAACACTAGCGTCCGCCACAACTTAGATGATAGAAGTGTTCAACTATACTCGTGAAATAACAACTGGGATAAATTCCTAGAAATGTGGATAAAAACATACATTTGGGGAATTTTTCAAACGATTTCTTCCAGACTTGAAGGTCAGCTTTGGCAGTAACCAGTATTAAGGTTTCGGTATCGACGACGGCGATTTTTTTTCACTGACATGAAGTTTAGAATTTCTTCTTCAGTTACAATGTAACATTTTAATCACACCGAGCATATTTTCTGAGAAACACAACGTTCAAGATGCCATGTTTTTGGGGGTGCATGAAGTTCACTGCTCCGTTATAGCGTCTAAGTACGTAATCGGATTAGCTTTGCCTAACAACGGCGACACTTTGTGGTTAGCAACCATATGGCTGCTCTATACCCATGTACTGTAGACCCAGATCCATTACGACAGGGTGCCTAAAAAAAATGCAATGCTACTGTATAGGGAACCGTGCCTGAGCAAGGGCGACTTCTTTAGTCCTTTCTAATATCATTATGTAAATGACGTATCTGATTTGCATGTTTCTATATGAAACATTATTTTGTTGATTACCTTTGTGCTTCTCGCGCAAGGACGGTTTACATTAATGTTCAACAACATGAGAAGCTAGTCCTTAGGTCCATCTCTCACAATTTAATTCGGGATTATTATTGTATAATTTGCCTTATAGCGTATAGATACTCAGACGAGTGATTAGTCAGCACCTCGAGATGTAAACTTTTCTTGGTCTTTTTCTGAAAGATTCTTCAACTGAAAATATCAGCTTTGAAAAAGGAGCCATCAATGTCGTCATGTTTATTTTTAGCCACGGAGGCTGCCTGACCTACAAATTAGACATCTAGCGACGGGGAAAATTGTCAGGTCAGGGAACCAGATTATTTTGTGCGCCGAATTATGTGGACATGATGGTTCGTTGTAATAGGAAGTTAAGGGAAATTCTGGTAGATGGTAAAGAACATAGACTTCCTCATGTGTTTAGATGGTCACAGAGCGTTCTTTGGATAGAGCCTTTAAGATTTTGGGCGATTTTGCAAGTATTTCTGGTCTTAAAGTAAATATTGATATGTGGATTGGTGATAATAAGGGTCGACAGAAAGGTTCATGATGTGATCATATTAATGTGAAGTGGGTTTGTCCTCAAGATTATTTTAGGGCACTTGTATTGATTTTTCTATCAACCTCGATAATATGACGACTGTGAATTATGAAAGGGTGTTTTATTCTACTTGCATTTTAATTGAACAGTGGTTTAGAAGAAATTTAACCGTTCTCGGCCGTGTTTCAATCGTGAAGTCGCTTATTTTATCCAAATTTACTTTCCTTATTTTGTCACCGTATTTTATTAAGAATATGAATGTTATGTTTGTATTCATTTAATTTGGAAAGGTGGCGATATTGTTGCTAGGAATCAGATGATTAAGAATTACATTCATGGGAGAGTTAAGATGGTTGTTTTGCGATCATGCATTAGTGCTCTTAAGTGTAGTTTGATCCGTAGATTATTGATCACGAAGGCCTCAGGTTGGCCCAATTTGTTTCATCAGATTACTGATATTGAAAAGGTGGGGGTATTTTTTGTGAAGGACGGGCACTCCAGCATTGTTCATTCACTTAAGCGGGCAGCTCATCGAAATCAGTTTTGGATTGACGTTCTCAATGCCTGGGGTTCCTTTGTGCAATGCCATGTGCCAATTAATCGGAACAAGTCAAGCAGATTGGTACGTGCACAATATCATGATGGATTTGTTCATTTGATGATAAAAGCATGAAATTTGGCACACAGTGAGAGTATGTCATGGGAAAGATCATTTGGCTACAGGGCCATCGCACATTTGTCCTTTCAAAATTTACCATAGGATATTACATGCAATGGCTGCCAGTTTGGAAAACTTAAAATTGCTTGTTATTCTATTATTTTTTTTCAAAGGACAAATCTGACATTCAGTATTATGACTAACTTTCTAGAGTACGGTGGTGTCATCAAGGCCGTAAGAGGTTAAGCCAAATATTTGCTTTCCATTTATATATCCCATTTAATTTTGAGGACACTTTTGCTAGATAAAAAAGGTTCTACCCGTATCAATCATATTTTTACTTCAGTTAAAAAGGTTGTTTCCCTGCAACTTAATGGTCGGTTTTCTGCAGTATGCCCTTTACGATCACTTATGATAGAACATTACATCGGTTTCAATACAGTCAATTCTTATCTTGTAAAGATTGGCAAAGAGAAGAGCGACTTAATTGTGTGCCTTCTGTCATGTAGTTAATGAAACATCGGTTGTAGGCAGGTAAATGTTCGCGTCCATATACAATCACGTTCTCACGCAAGTACGAGATGTGAAAACACGTGAACGACCAAGGAGGCCTGGGAACGAAAATGCCGGATCACAGGTGAAAGGTCGAAAAATTCGTTTTCACCAGATCTCCAAGTGGTTTCTTATCCTTGTTTGTAAGGAATACCAAGATAATATTCCAACTAATTGTTTTTTGGGGTTAGGGTGATTACGGTTAGAAATCTCTCTGCCAAAAAAATAGCAAGAAAAAGGGCAACGTAGTGTTATATGTTCACACCTTCCCAAAAATAATCCTGTCCGTTTCCAGCCTCGACTCCAGGGGCGCGATGGGAAACAACATGGCGCAGCAAGATCGTACCCATGGGGAACGACGTTGGTCCTTTTCTGGATTCAATCAATAGGGCGCGCGCGTTATACTGTACGGACGTGTATAAGGTATGTGCCATGTGTACATTATGGCACAGAGCGAGCGCAACCCAGACTTTAGTCTAGCTCCTTGTATGTTCTGTACTTGACCCCTCAACGTTTGTTATGCGGTTCTTCCCCGTGCGTTGCAATCACTGATCTGGTTGCAATCAAGCCGCCATATTGTGCTAAGGTTCACTTCAATTTACTGCGGGTACTAAAACGGCGATATAGCCATGTTTTTTTTTAATGTCTTGCGCACACATTCGAAACCAGTGGCCAACTGTCAACTTATTCCAAAACATGTCCCACACTACGCCCTGTGCCGGCCCCATGCTCAGCTCGAATACTTAATCCCCGCTCGACCCCGCACATTATTTTCTTATATCGGTTTTTCCGGAAAATTTTGGAAAATGTGTACATGAATTTGTAAAAGAATCATCGTTTTCGTGCGAAATAGAATGAACGTTACAACTCCCTGTTTCTATTTAACAAATGATAATTCTATTTCCATGAAGGTGCATTCAGTCTTAAAAAATCAGCAAACGATTTCCCGAATGTGCACGTAATGAATAAATGTCAATATACTAAATGCAGCTGCATTAGTATATTGACATTTTTATTCATTTTAGCGCGAAATCGAAGGCACATCCGCAATCCTGTATTCCTTTCAATTTATCATCGAAACCTATACTACTAGTTCAAATGTAATAATAATGGAAAGATTACCATATCTGGCCATCACTAATTTTTCCCTTCAGTGACCCATCACCATCAGAAAGTGATAATATGTCCTAAAAAGTCAAATTTAGCAGGGAAAATATTGAAGTGTCATCCATGTTTCAGCAATAATAGTAGCCCCATAAAATTAATGTGGCCAATTTACTGGACTACCTCCGTAAATAAAGGCCACACTTCCACCATGTACAAAAACATGTCGAACTTTGTCAAATTTTGATTTTCACATCATAGGCCCTAGGCTTAGTTTGTAGTTTATTTTTGCTTTAGAAGCATACTCACCCTCTTTATAGGCTAATCAGAAAGTGCTGCCTTTTTCAGATGTCTAATTTTCGTGAAATTTCATGTTGAAATTTTGATACGCAAACGTGTGCTTGTCAAAATGTAGGTAGGCTATAGCTCCATGGTAGGCCCATGGGGTCCGGAGGTAGAATCCCCTAAGTTAAAAAAAACACTCCACGGTGTCACTATAAAACTCATACTGAAAATGGGTTATCCGGCGGCCTACCTGAATTTCAGGACTTGCAGTTACCAGGTTATGACGCGTAATATATCCGGTTTTGATGGTCAAGTTGGTGCCCCATGTAGTTTGATTAGTAAGACACCGCTAAATTCTAAGACTTCTCCATACTCGCTTTGGATTTAGTTGTATTTGACACTATTGCCAGACCTGTGCGATCGCGTACCACTAGTACTGAACTATGGCGCTAAAAATTATAGAGCTCTTGGGGCGCGGCCCAGGCCAGTAAGTCCAAAATTGCCTACGCCGGCCAAATCGCGATCTGCATGCCGTCAAATTCTTCGGTATTAGAGCATTTTATGGGTCATAAACTTGAGGGTGTGTATTAAAAGAAGTGTGAAAGCCGTGCACAGGACTGTGAACTTGTATTTCTGTGAAATTTGGATGAAATTGGGCCCTAAAAGCGCTCTATTTTGCAATGGAGCGTAGGCATCGTTTTTCAAAATGGCGATGGGCTTCAGGACTATTTTTAGGGGTGATCATCTTCGGATGGAAATTTCTCCAAAAAGTCATCGGATTACCCCCCCCCCCCAAAAAAAATATTATTGAACAGAAAATGAAAGATTATGAAATAAGCTTTAATTTGATGCCTGTCTTAAATACCTCAAAGAGTTGTGAGTATTTTACTAAGTTTGGGGGCTACTAAGGTCTATGACAGTCTATATTCTGGGCCCTTTACATGAAAAGTTCGTTCCACCCGGCCCACGCAGTGGTACGGTGCAACCCTTGCCACCTCACGATTGCGACGGCAACCTCGTCCCCAGGGTGTCGAGCAGTACGCGCCCACCACTACCTGCTCTCTCACCCTGGTATTGGATCATTTGCATGTGCAAGATTTTCGCACACGTATGCAAATGAGGAACAGTCTGGTACCTGGATATGCGTTACACATTAGCGTTTGTTTTTGTATGCGGTGTCTGGGGTAAAAACAGAGTCAATTCGTAGCAGCGCGAGCACGGCGTGAGTTACGAAAACACGATTTTTGAAATTAAACTGTTACAATCTTATCCAGACAACATGCAGTATCATATTTCATATTAATATGAGCAAATTGGAAAGGAAATTAGTATTTTTGAGAAGGCGTGGACGAATGATCGCGAAAACACGTACCGCACGTTTTGAATAATAGCACCAAGTACGCGATAAAAATCCATTACTAGCCAATTGCGGTTTACTATTGGAAACGCGGTTGGAAATAAAGTAAGCACTGGGGACGAGGTTGTTGCGACGGCGCTTGCTATCACGTCTATTATTTGTTAAAAAGGGCAAAGTTTATGACCCACTGGATGGATCGCACTCGTGATAGGCTGACGGTAATGACGTAGGTTCCTTCCCCGTAGTCCGATTGGCCGACCTGAAGTTATAGTGCGCAATGTTATAAGCGTAACAATAAAACTAGGTACATGTATTATGCCTTTTGCAAGAACTGTGTTGGAATTCGCCCTCTGGCAAAATACATCGCGTACGCAGTATGCCAAGCGTGAAATCCACAAAGAAGTAATCACGTGCACAATTCTCTTGAAGGTAATGAACTCAGAAAAGAAGAACAAAAAACTATGTCTGTTCGATGACAAGAACGTAGGGATTTTCCGCATTCTACAATTTTGAAACGTTTTAGGGGCCATTCAGAAGTTTCAATGTTTTAAAATTTCGACTTCTTTCCAAATTATTTTGACCCACCCACCCACCCCTAATTTCGATTAATAAAAAAACTGATTTAATACGCAGTATTAAAAAACAAAACATGTACATGCACTTGCATGTACATCATTACATCCCACTGGCGGGCATGTGCGGGTCCTTTCGAAAAAAAAAATCCTTTGCAACTTTTCGACAACAAGCAAAAGTCAAAAGATCTATTTTTTTGGCTCTTTTTTCCATGAAAAGTGAATTTCGATTTTCAATTATTTAGCTTGACCCACCCACCCACAATTTGGAAAAATAGTCGAAATTTTAAAACATTGAAATTCTGAATGGCCCCTTAGCTTAAAAATAAACTAACTCGAACAAGGATTGTCCAAGTGTCACACACACCCCGAAAAAAACCTCTGACGTAATGACTAGTGTAATTAACATTTCACTAAATTTACGGGGAAAAGAGTTGCTACAATTATAAAAACTAACAACTGTATTGTCTTGGTTTCCACTTTTCGAATTTATGAAGAGTTTTTTAAATTCTCGACTTAAAAACGTCCGTCCGTGTTTTTTTCCCGAGTTTCACCCAAATTAAATGTTTTGTTATTTTTCTAAAGATTACAAATTTTATTCACTTTTGATTGAGACAATGAACGAAAAAAAATGCAATTATTAGTTTCAAATTTCGTATTATTTGCGACCTGGCAATTTGTTGAAAATGTCACAGAAAAGCCACTTTGACCACGGAGCCAGAAAATATATTTCCAAAATTGCATCATGCCGTGTGCGGATTAGTATTTTTTTCGATATCATTATGCTTTGTTCCGGTCTGGCTAAAGTTTCTGAGGGCCGCGCTTTGAAGACCTCGGGAAATCTGGCTTACCGGGGACCTGCTTTTCTACCTCATTAACATTAAAGTCTGTAATACAAGATCAAAAATTAAGCTTTATATTTATTTGAGTTCTTTTTTCTAAAACGTCAGCAATGAAGCCCACTGAAATTTTGAAACCCCTATATGATTCACTCGTAGTCGTACCCCCAGCCCTAAGAGCGTTTTCGAAACGACCGGCTTTTGAATCGTCTTCGGCTTAAGAAGATTTGGTCTGGAACTCCAGCTACATTTTGGTGCTTGTTATGCTTCAGAAACATTCAATCGGTTGATATGAAGCCATAAATTTGAATATTTTTGTTTAGTTTGCCTCTCGGTGATTCAGAATTGAAGTCGGAGGCAAAGCCGGAGGCAAACTCCTGGCCGAAGCCAAAGTCGAAGCAAAGGTTTCGAAAACCCGGTCCTATATATGAACGCCAACTGTACTGACACTTGGTGGCGCTGTTCAATACGGAGAAAAAGCGGTGAAGTAAATAACATCTTCGGGGTGTCCCCCCAAATATCCTTTAATTTCTCAGAAACTACTTGACATGAGTATTTCATCTTGATGGGGCATATTGATTATACTCTTGTGTATTGTCAGTGAAAATGCCATGGAAATCTGTTCATGCAAACCAGAGAGGGTCAATGTAACGTTTGTAAAATTGTAGCTCTACTGAGTGGAGCATTGAATTACGGGTACCCCTCCATACAAACGCTCCACCGCTTTGCCATACTTTGGTAGCACTTACACGGTCGTCATGACGGTATGCATTTTGTGCATGCCCTCGCGAGGACAAGGCCCAAAAAAACTGATAAAGAAAATACAAATGAGGAAGACAGTAACCCTGGATAGATCCACACATTCATGACATTCCATAAGACCCCTCAAATTGTTTCAAACAACCGGTAATTTTGAAAAAAGAACAAAATAGTCTGAACTTACCGCTCACAATTAAATGTGTCTGCCGAGTTGCACAGTCTATTTCACTGACATGACTGATGCATAATTCATTGCGCGCGTGTGTGACGTCACTATTGAAGAAAAACAAGTCGCGCTTAATCAATGACTGTTTCATGTACTGATATGTGCCCCGCACCAAAAACCCACAGTCAGACGGCGCGGGGCACATATGACTACATGAAACAGCAATTGAGTAAGCGCAACTTGTTTTTCTTCAATAGTGACGTCACACACGCATGCAATGAATTATGCATCAGTCATGTCAGTGAAATAGACTGTGCAACTCAGCAGACACATTTAATTGTGAGCGGTAAGTTCAGACTATTTTGTTCTTTTTTCAAAATTACCGGTTGTTTGAAACAATTTGAGGGGTCTTATGGAATGTCATGAATGTGTGGATCTATCCAGGGTTACTGTCTTCCTCATTTGTATTTTCTTTATCAGTTTTTTTGGGCCTTGTCCTCGCGAGGGCATGCACAAAATGCATACCGTCATGACGACCGTGTAAGTGCTACCAAAGTATGGCAAATCGGTGGAGCGTTTGTATGGAGGGGTACCCGTAATTCAACGCTCCACTCAGTAGAGCTAGTAAAATTGTAACTCACTAACTGTAAAGTGTAAGGCTCCTGCACTGCCTGATCTTAATATTATTGACTTACTTAGTCCTAGAACTCACGCAGAGCATGATCATAGTTCTAGGAGTAAATTTAGGAGTAATTGCAGAATACCCCGCCACTCGGAAACGGAAATACACCCCTAAATTCTCTGGCTACGACTAGTACGAGGTTGGAATCACTGGAAAAGAAACAATTCAAGTCCATGCCAGCTACGCGGATACTGAGTGGGGGTCCATTATTTGAGAACGAAGCAACACAAAAGGAATGGGAGTTGCTGAAAAAAATTCGAAGTCCAAACCAACCAACCTGTTGGCGGCTACGCGGATACGGAGTGGGAGTCCCCGTGAATATGCTTGAGAACAAAGCAACACAAAAGGAATGGAAGTTGCTGAAAACATTCCAAGTCCAAACCAACCACCCTGTTGGCGGCTACGCGGTTACGAAGTGGGAGTGCAATGGAGCATGACGCATAGTACATACATGTAGCGCTGAGAATGTTTATTGAGGTCAACCAACCCTGACCTCGTAGCCGGCTACGAGGTGGATAGATCGAGTGGCGGGGTATTCTGCAATTGTGCCTAAATTTATTATTACGGGTTTTCACCCATTCCAATGGGATTTACACAGTGATTGTTGCAACTTACATGACTTAAGTTATGGGCATTTTCACTCTGATCTGGTGATGTTCTTGTTGGCAAATGGTTGGGTTGTTAATTATCTGAAACGCCATGTCTGCCATTATTAACTTGGACCCTGCTAAGGCCCAAAAAAAAAAGTCTCCGGTTTCTGGTATGCGCGCGCGTCGCCGTAGCCATGCGCGTCGGCAAAATGAAAAGGTTTTTTTTCAATACAAGATGATGTTTCAAAACCGCCAAACTCACTGGTTTGCCTGGAATTCTGCTGCTGCACAATTTTAACGTGTTTTTAGATGGGGTTATGATCGAGAATAAGATTTATGTGGCCTCTCTCGACCGACTCCCATATATTTGCACTAAGTTTAGTCGGGCACCATTTGCAGTCATCAGCCGACATTTGAAGCCAAAAAAAAAAAAAAAACAGGTAAAAAAAAAAAAAAAGCCGCGTCGCCGCACCACTTTTGGGGCAAGCTCCATACCAGAAACCGGAGACTTGTTTTTTTGGGCCTAATATAGAAAGTATTGTTAATTGCCAGACCATCCGAATGTTGAAAAGGCGATTAAATAAAGTTAGTTGGGTCCAAGTTTCTCGGACTAAGACGTTGTTGCTGGCAGGCAGCTTGTGGGTGATGTGGTTCGTCGTGATAGCGGCGGCTGGTTATCGCTAATCCACTAATACAACAACAATGTCTTGACATAAGACTACACAAGAATGTGAGCAGGGAAAAGGCACTGGATATTTCTCTTGCGAATTCCAACAGTGCTAGTGTGCAAAATTACTCCAGTGTTGTGAATTTGCAATAAGGTGTATGGTTTGATCAGAATGATTTGTATTTGAATTGCTGGCAGGGCCCAGGGATTATTCATCAGACAGAGAAAGATGCCTCGACACAAGTGGCAGAAGGTTTTGTACAAGGACCAAGGAGTGCCTGACAACTATGTGGATGAAACCTTTCTCGGAGAATTGAAGAACAAAGGTGAGGACACTGTTGACGTTAACCTTGATATCAGTAAGTAAGACACTGTCTTCTTTAAAATGATTCAAAAACCCGCCGTTTCGCTACCTCTTTTTAATATTATTTTTGATAGGCTCTTTGTCAATTGGCAATAAGCGCAGGCGTACGTGAATCATGATGGGTGGTAGCTGGAGTTACCCAGCCCTGAGTTTTATCATTGGGTTGTCATCTAGGGCTGGAGCTCATTTTTCTCGAAAACGATAGTATAGGCAAAAAAAATTTGGAAAATGTTGAATTTTGTCCCCGTTACACACTAATTGCAACTGCAACTCACCCCAAACTTGCCTGGAATAACCATTACACAGGTCCTTGAAGTAAAAAACGATCCACGATGAAGATTCAGCCTACAATTGCAGTGAAAACAGGAGGAATAACCGCTAACCTGACAACCTTGGGAGCATGGCCAGGATCGCCAATGGTTTGTGCACAAAAAAAAATTGTGTACGATTGAATGGCGGTCGGTTACCGGTACCAGGCTGTCAACTAGTCGTTTTTGCCGGCTGGCGATTGGCAGTTGGCACATGACGTCGCGCGGAAGCGTAACACCCGATGACTGTTTCATGCACTATCGGTTGCGGTTCCAGTACCGCAGCTGTGATGCGAGTGGTAAACTTAATATGAGACACCTCCTGATGACTAATACTGCTTCCAAATTGAACGAAAAAGCTGTGAGCCAGGATTACCTTTCGTTATAAATGGGTCGCTAACAATGCATTTTTACGCAACCAGGTTGCCAAAACCTTTTGCTGTAACAGGAATTTTGTACCGTCCGTTTTCGTCTTAAGCGAAATTTTCCCCATAGACATGTGCACAATTTTGCTGGGACCGAAGATATTTGTTTGTAATAAACGGAATTTCATTCTAGCCGTTTTCGCTATAACGGGAGCCAACTGTAGTTAAACTTAATTGTTATGTCTGTGATATTGTTTTTTTCACTGGTCTAGAACGGCCATGTGTCCAGTCCATTAAAATAATCGTTTACTTATATATGAATCCGGTTCGTTAGTGTGACTTCATCTCAATTCAACCATGCGTACTTCACACCATGTTCTCACGGTATAGCACAGGACGAATGGAACCGGAAGTTAACGCAACTCGAGTGTTTATCCAATGGGCACTAGTAATCAGTGGTGCGCGCATGTATGACATTTTTACTAACGAACTGGATTGTGTATGAATTCCCCCTGTCCTTTGTGGACCATCTGATAAATTCTTTTGCAAGCATTTTATTTCGTTAAGTGGTTGAAAATGTTAATGATTAGGCCTATGCTTTTTTTCCACTGTTTTTGTTTTCCTTTTTCATCAGTTACCACATACAAGTTGCCATATGTGATCCTGGAATCTGGTGTCGTAACACAGCAAATAAGCAGGTATGTACATCAATGGGAACAATGAAATTACGTGAAACTGTGCTCATACCCAATTTTAATGGGGGAATCAGTTTTCAATACCTGTGGAAAGAACGTGGCAGGGACGTTTCTTCAGGATGCCAGTTTTCAGGCTATAGCCTGAATTCAGGTTTTTTCATATTTTGGAAAACAAACCCTGGCATATTCTATCCCTTCACAGGCTGGAAACATAAATCCTCGTGTAGCATGCAAAGAGAAAAATAAATGTGCATGCAGTGCTCTGTGGCGATCACCATGCTAGCTCGATACATGAAAAATGTAAAGTATGAATTAGAAGTTCAAAGAAGACACATGTATATAAGGCCAAAAAAAAAAGTCTCCGGTTTCTGGTATGCGCGCGCGTCGCCGTAGCCATGCGCGTCGGCAAAATGAAAAAAACAATTTTCAATGAAAGATGATGTCTCAAACCGCCAAACTCACTGGTTTGACTGGAATCCTGCTGCTGCACAATTTTAACGTGTTTTTAGATTGGGTTATGGTCGAGAATAAGCTTTAATGTGGCCTCTCTGGACTCCCATATATTTGCACTAAGTTTAGTCAGGCACCATTTGCAGTCATCAGCCGACATTTGAAGCAAAAAAAATCAGTTAAAAAAAAAAAAAAAAGCTGCGTCGCCGCACCACTTTTTGGGCAAGCTCCATACCAGAAACCGGAGACTGTTTTTTTGGCCTAAAGGTTGGCCTACAAATGTGTGGTATTGCAATGTGTTTATGGCGTATTGCAATCGTTTTGTGCATTTGGTTGTGTTTCACATTTCAAACTTTTTAGCCCTGGAGCGAAAAGCCACTGGTATCCCTGTTTTCTCAGAATTTAAATCTGTAACAGGCACTGAACTGGACAAACAAAAGCACCAGCATAGTTGTGGCCAAGATTTCATGAGTCATCACTAGCCTATCTCAAGTCATCAGTGGTTGATATAAAAGTAAAGTCTGTCAGAAGCCAATGTGGCCCATCAGGCCGGCGTTTATCTCTGGTTTTAGTAGCATGAAACGACTGAGAATATTTCTACTCCCCCTGGATGGGATGCTAGTTCATCGCAGGTTACTCCCTAGCTAATGCCGGTACCCATGTATACTCCTGGGTGGAGAGAGGCAAATGGGGGTGAAGTGGCTTGCCCAGGGACACATCATATGGCCAGCAGCTGGATTCGAACCCCTGACCCGCTGATCATGAGTCACGAACCCTAACCACTGGGCCACACTCCCCTCATACACAAATAAACTATAATAATTTATAGTCTACGAGGCTTCACCTTGCCTGCTACGCAGGGGAGGTGGCTTCACCACGGGTGCTATGTGTCCCTTGGGTGTTCAAAACTGCATATCCCACATCACGGAAGTCAACACTTGTTAAGTATCTTCATGCTTACAATCCATAAAAAGTGCCTTAAAAATTACTTGTTTAAGTTGTTCTCTGTTTCTGTACTTCGCCATTCAGTATCTGCCTGTTTGTGGTCTTGTTCATTTACATGGAGCAAGACTTGCTCTCGCCAGAGAGTCTCCTGTACATGAATGCTGCCTTATCTCTGCTTGGATATGTTGCATATGATAGCATCGACAGGGGGCAAGACCGCAAGGAAAGTGGCAGATCAAGTGAGTATTTATCCAAAAAAAAATGGAGATCAGAATGAGGAAACTAAAGATTCAAACCAGCAAATCGATCCCGTAAGCTCGGTGGGCAAGTGGTAAGACACTAGAAAGCAGGGGGTTGTGGGTTCCAGTCCCACCCAAATGATTTTGTTCAAACAAAAGAATATTGAAGAATATACAAAAAGTGTATTGGCTTAATGCTGTCCTAGGGTAGCATTTTCAAATTGCAATGAGTAATTAACGAATGCAACAGTCCTATAATTTGTGACATTGTACTCATTCCGCAGGGTGGGATGATGTGAAAAGTACAGCTATATTTGTTGCCTTCTCCTACGGTTTATCGCCAATCCTGAAGACACTCACAGACACAATCAGCACAGACACTATCTATGCTATGACTGTAAGTACATGACTGGATATGGATGGTGCCTGATTTAACAATGGCCAGCCACTTATGGTTTGTGTACATTTCTCACAGTGTTTGTGACAGAGTTTGACCGGGCTACCATGGTCACATGACTGAAAGTCATGATTTAATTGGTCAATTGCACTGTTTGACAGGCCGGAAGGGTAAATTGGGAATGAAATTTGAGTCATTATATAAATTTGGGATCCACCTTTTTTCATGTCCCAATACCGACATCTGTGATTTTATAATTCTGATGCATTCCTTATGCAGTGTTTCTGAATAACAAACTACAAATGTACCTACCAAATATTGTTTGACATCAGTGTAATTAACCATAAATCCCTAGGCGTTTTTTTGCTAGGATGTAACCTCAGTCCTGCAAAATCCTCTAACTGTAAAAATTGCATACAGCCTCAATCCTCCAAAATCCTCATGTTATTTCTTGAATATGGTCCTTGGAGGGGTGACCATGCACTACCTCAATCCTGCAAAATCCTCCAGCAATCACTGTCAATATGTTGAGGCAGAGCCAGTGACATCCTGGAGCAGTGCGGAGGATTTCAAGTATAATCTTGGCCTAAATTTATTAGCGGCTGAGCATAAACAACACAACGTTCGGCCTATAAGGCCTTGACACAGTGCATCCTCCAAAATCAGCCACACTTTTTTGCCATATAAGCCTAAATCCTGCAAAATCCTCCATTTTGCAGGGAGGATTTGGGAGGATTTGTGAAAATAGGGTTAATGATACTTCATTGGCATTATGGCAAATTACATATAAAGTACGAAGTCAACAGGGAGAGGAAAATGTCACACTTTGGACCCTAAATTTATAGAATATGACCCGTTTGCAAATAATCTGCTACTATGCAGGAAAGTTAAAGCACATGAGAATTTACGGATGAGAGCTTTGCAGTGTCTGTGTCCTTCAGCAAGACACTTTACAACCAATTGCTTTTCTCCACCCGGTAATATGTGAATACCTGGGTGGGCAGAAATTGTTATTAATATGATGGAATTTTGCGTCGGGGTGATGTTAATCAAATTAGGTTTTGCCCTTCACCGACGTATAAACACTGTATACTCAGTGTGTTACCTCCCGAGTGAAAGTTGGAAAAAAACACTCGGATGGGACTCGAACCCACGACCTCCTGCTTTCTAGTGCAGACCACTCGACCACCGAGCTAACGGGATCGGTTGGCTGGTTTGAATCTAATGTACATAGCAGCGGGTACCGCATTAACTATTAATAAGATAGAATTTTTGTGTCGGGGTGATGTAAATCAAATTAGGTTTTGCCCTTCACCGACGTATTATGCATTTTTGCAGGGCAGAAATTGTTGTTTGAATCAGTGTGTAATAATGAAATAATCCCATCAAGTCTCCAATGTATATTTGTTTTCTGTTAATTACCTTTTCGCAGGTTTTTATGCTTCTTGGAAATTTGCTATTTCATGACTATGTCACAACTGAAACAAGGTAAATTAATATTTGTTTCAGTTGAAATTTTGTAGAAAGACATAGTCGTGCTTCATAACCATCTCTGAAATCAAAAAATGAGTTGAAGCAAAACAGTGTTTGGTTTGCAAAACCTGATTCTAAACATGTTTTTTTAAATTTTTTATAATGCTTTATTTGTTAAGTTGTTAGTTGTGGGGAGTGGGGTCTAATGGTTAGGGTTCGTGACTCATGATCAGAGGGTCAGGGGTTCGAATCCAACTGCTGGTCATATGTTGTGTCCTTGGGCAAGCCACTTCACCGCACTTGCCTCTCTCCACCCAGGAGTATAAATGGGTACCGGCATTAGCTTGGGAGTAGCCTGCGTTGGACTGGCATCCCATCCAGGGGGAGTAGAAATATTCTCAGTCGTTTCATGCTACTGAAACTGGAGATATAACGCTGGCCTGATGGGCCACATTGGCTCGGGACAGACTTTACTTACTCACTTTATTTGTTAGTTAAATAAGAGGGCACTCTTCTTCATTTTTGTTTTTTGATGTGCACTTTTTGATCATCATTTGCTAGGGAATATTTTGGCATTTCTGTTGTGGTAACTCTTGGTTTGCACGGGTTCCGACTTCACAATGCAATTTGAAGTACGACATTTTCCTACAATGAATTTCAGGGCAAGGAGACCAGTCTCTCTTAATGCTTCCATCTTTGCATCGGTGTGTCTGGCATCCCGACTCCCATCCACCCTGCACGCCTTTGCCACTGTCACTGTTGCTATGCAACTCTTTGCACTTTGGCCAGAACTCAGAAGAAAACTGAAGGTAAACATTTCTGGGAATACTTATACAATGTATTTACAATTAGGATTTTACTAATGAATATTCATAACGCACCCTAAAATATTTGTACACTTATGAAATATTTTGAATATTTTAATATTCTGCTAAACTTTCATTAGGATTTGGAATACGGCCACAGACATGACATCCTTGTAGTTTATCTCAATTCATGGAAATATACATTTAAGTCGTGCTCACCAGTTATTGCTTAGCCAAATTTTTGGACACTTCTCCTTCTTCAGGGTGTAGCAAGGTTGCAATGAGGAAACGCAGAGAACTCGACGTTGATGCCACGCAGCACCCCATTTTGTTATTTATCTCAATTCATATTGTTTTCTTGTCTCTCAATGAGCAAAAGTCAACGTCTTATGAAAAAAAAAAATTTAACAAGATTTTTGTGTGATTCTGATACACAGGTACATTTTCCTGGGACTCAGATCCCACTGACAGTGAGCTCTGCCCTCGCTGCACTGTGTGCTCTAGTCTCTGTCAGTCACGTAGGGGCAATCATCTTCTTCCTTATACATCTTGCCATTACATTCCTGGTTCCCGTCTGCCTAATACGCTTGCAACTTTTTAAGAAGTGAGTCTACCTGAACCCTGAATCTTTGAAATTGACGTTAAAGGGAAAATACAACATTTGCAAACATCAAAAAATAAAACTACCAAATCATTTTGAAATACCATGCTGGACTGTTAGTGAATGACAGTGTAAAGCATCCTGTAAAATCGCACTTGTTTGCAATCGATTACACACCTATGAACGGGTACAAGCCAGCTAGACTGGTTCCCTGACCTTACAATTCCCCAATGCATGTAAACTGCTCTGTTTCTTCTTATATGAAGTCAGGGAACCAGACTACAGGAAAATGATTTTTTTCTTGGTTTTTATAGCATTTTCGAACCCAAAACCTCAAAAAAGTCAGTGTAACTATATTTGCTATATATTTCCAACCCCCCAATTCCATCCATTTCTGAAAATTACAGCGAAAAACAAATGATGTATATTCCCTTTAAGTGTTTGCAGTGTTTTTGATGGAATTTAGGATTGTACTTAGGGTCCAGTCACTTGATGCAGGGGTGAGATTTGTAAGGATTTTTCTTAATTTCAGGATATTTTTTTGTCAGGATTTTTCCTGATTTTAGATTATATCTTGTCAAGATTTTTCCCGAGTTCAGGACTATTTATCGGAAGTTTTTTCGTGATTTCAGGATTTTTTTTTAAAGAATCCCTTATGAATTCCTGAGGTTTTTCCATAAGGCCAAAAAAATCTGGTATTTTTGGTATGGAGCTGTGGTGCGGCTTTTTTTTTTTTTTTTACTTTTTTTTTTTTTTTTTTTTGGCTTCAAATGTAGGCATGACTGCAAAATGGTGCCCATTTCTGAGTGTGCTCAAATGGAGCCAGAGAGTCCACATAAATCTTATTTATTCTCGAACCCATTCTAAAAAACGTTAAAATTGTTTAAAGCAGCAGAATTCCAGTCAAGTGAGTTTGAGTTTGAAACGGTTTATCATGTCATCTTGAAAAAAAAAAAACTTTTTTTGAATGTGCCAGACACTACGCATGGCCGCGCATACCAGAAACCGGAGACTTTTTTTTTTGGCCTAAACCTGTTTTTGCCAATCAAGGCTTATAGAATTTGGTGTTTGAGGGGTGCCTTAGTTGACCTATCTCGGTAGAATCGCGTCAACGCAGCTTGCGAAAGTGTCCAATTGCATGATATGCAAATGGACGCGGAACGCACAAAATCTGAGACAAACAAAACTTACACAAATTCCATAGGGTTGTCTTAGGGGCGTGGCTAACTCGCAAACTGCGATAGGTCAATAGGCAAAGTTGTACAGACATATTCTGTAGACCCCTGCCTTGCTCTGCGGTCCTCAGCGACTTTCAAATCCTCTTATTTTGTGAACATTTTACTTTCTCCCAATCTCAACCCTGCTGATGTTAATACAGCACATGTCAGACTTTGACAAACTTACGCAGAGCCTCATAAAGCTTGGACAAAAGAATGAAGTTGTCTGTTTTTCTAGGTTTTTTTAAATTAATGATGCCCATTAGTTCTTGTGGTTTTTCTACATTAGTCTAATCCCTAGTTTTCTATCTTTGGCAGCAATATCCATGGACCATGGGATGAAGCTGTGATTCAACATTGACAAGTGCTGCCTCTAGCATTAACCATTGGATCAAGAGCAGCCACCGTCTTACAGGCTTCCTGTAACGTGTGTGTATGCCACTTGTTGGGCATAGGCATCTTAAGTATCTTTGATAATAGGCAACTAGAAAGGAAATCAGATGCTATTCAGCACTGTGACAAGCCGTACTTTTAGGCCTGACCTGATGTCATGATGCTATTATGCATAGTTGTTTTGCCAATGGAACTGCTGTCCATTTCAGAGATACCGTTACAGTGTGGAAGGCAATGGCTTGTTCGAGCCATATCAGTCGCATAGCTTTCCAAATTTGTCAATGCCTACTTGCCCGTTACCTTTAACCAAATGCCTGTCGTACAGATTGATCCAATACTTTTTTTAATCCTGTGTTGTGTACATAAAACCATTGGTCTCGTATATAATTAGTACCTTTCAACATGGACTGTAAAAGTTCTTTCAGGATACTGAAAGATGAACTTATTTTGCACAAATATTACAAGGCCATCTTTTTGTAATAAACAGGCACATGTATTTATAAAGCAGTTTTAACAACAGTAGCTTGATGCTGCCCTCTTGGCTGATGTGAAGCGCTTCAATCGTAGTTAAAAGCAATACATGTACACAATATTATGTACACATGTATACGAGAACCTGTTAATATTAATTTATCAAGGGCTAATTTAGACACAACTCTCCGATTACACTCACGGGCATCCATCTTTATTATCATAGGGGAAAGCCATCAGCGACACAATTGATGTCTTTCTTCACAGTAAGAAAACCTTGCCCAATGCACCGAATGTAGCTTCCATAGAACTCGGACAGCATGATTTAACTACATTTGGCATGTTACCAATGTTTCACACACATTTTTCTGTTTAGTTTGTTCTCCATTTGTGTCATTTATTTATTATTAAGTTTGACTGTGAACAAAATATGCCCGCTCTAGGCTTTAGGATTATTTTATTACACGAGTAAAAGTGAAATAAATTCACATTTTTCTAGTTCTGTGTATGCTGTGTTACATTATTGCAAATTTATGTTATAGAAGAGGGATTGGAATGGACCATAACAATTATCCTAATATGTCATATGTTCCCGTTATTTAAAGGGACACTACGTTCTGGAATATGGCCATTTTGGGCTACAAAACGCACTTTAAATCATGTTCTGAACGAAATGTTAATCGGAAAGAACGTTGAAAAGTAGGATTTCAACATCCACACAACTATCCCTTAAAAATTACGCGTTTTTTGTGTCATTCTTGAGTTATACGTGCGATACCGTTATACTAGTTTTGATATTCCATCTGTAAAGTGTTTGTCTGTTGCATATGTGTAAGCAATTTGTGCATTGGTGCTGTGTGTAATTTATGTGAAACACACAACGTGTATCGTACGTTGACTGAAAATGAAAGGAAAAATGTATGCGTACTCCTACGTATCCGATGTAAACAGCCATTTTGTGTGTGTCTCTTCTCGGGAACAGTAAGACATTAGGCTGGTTCTCTTTCAACCAGACGTTTGAAATAGGATTAGTGAACAATCCAAAACATGAAATTTTAGGGAATTTCAGGACTTAGTGCCCCAATAAAGTCCATTTTACAAAGAAATGATACCCTCCTTAAACATGTTTTAATCCTTGTACATGTTTTAATACTAAAGTGAAAAAAAAGGTATCGCAAATTCTGTACAAATATTACAAAAACTGATATACATATTCACATACAAATATTCAAGTCCATACATGTACATGCTCAAAAAATTGACCTCCACACACGGAAGACATAAAAAAACTCGCAAGATATATTTAGGTGCAGAAATTATATTGAAACAGACAATTGAGTGAATCCCTAGACTTATTTAAAAAGATGTTCAAATCTATAGGAAGCACTTTTCCCTCATGATGATGCGATTAAGGGATATATTTGTTATCATCCCTGGTTCTACACTACTACTGCAGCTACTTTTGTTATCAAGAAATTCAGTCTTTCAAAATCACGTAAATTGACACAGCAGCATAAAACCTCTGTAAAAATTAGTTTTTTTTCAGGCTCAGAATTAAAATTCACAGATGACCCTTGTAAAAAAGAAAGTCTTTTAAAAACGTTTTGTACAAATACAAAAAGTTGGATATCAAAAATATAATACACTGCATTCAGGGTAATTTTGTACAAAACACCAAATTTGTACAATGGAAGTGAGGACCAATTTATTTACAATTGTAAACTTTGTTTATGTGCATAGTTTAGCATTGGAAATCTGATTTTTATACCAGACAAAATGCAACGGATTTCCCTGATATAAGCATTTTGATTTCGAAAGACATAAGTATTGTGTTGTGTAGTTTTTCTGTTTCTGTTAAGCACTTTTCACGGAGCAAGTTTCACAGTTTAGATCTGCGTTTCGATGAACTAGTTCATGGATTGTTATAATTTGGTCTTGGAATTTGATACGGCTGTTCACTTTTGAATAATTTAATATTCGATATTCAAAACTGCATTAGACCGAATATTTGAATCTAGCTGATCATTTTTACACGCGCCAGCTTAAACCGCATACCGCACTGTTAAAATATTGTAGGCAAAGAGTACAGGTGTTTTGCGTGCGGTAATCAATATTATGAAACGCTCACCGGGCCTATTACAAGGACGGGAACAATGAACCGTCGTCGACAAGAAGTGACTGTAGACAAAAATGCGGCATTTGACAACAAGCACCGTAACTTTACTGTTAAAATAACATTGCAGTTGTGATTGAACCTGCATATATTTTTGTCTGGAATATTTGAACTGGCAAAAAGCTATTCGAATAAATGGCTGATATTTCGAAGAATTTGAAACAGCCCTAGAATCTGATTGTTCTAAAGGTGGAGGAATCTTGTGGAAGTATCTCATAACTCCAAATAATACTAGTAAGACCTATTCAAACCAGAAATTCATACTCTTCCGACGAGTGCGGCCAGAGAATACCACACAGACTGATCTTCATGTACAGAATGCAAACATTATGTAACAACTCTCTGCAGGAGAAAATGCTGGCAAAGAGTAAGCAGCACATGCTACCAATACCTGTTCCTCTGCCAACTGAAAATACTTCCAGAATACAGCAAAACGCTACATTTTGAACGACCCATGAGTGTCCAATTACTCTCGCCCATACTCTACAGACAGCAGCCATGAAAAGATACTAAACAGTTAGTTCCCCCTATTTCTGCACTACTCACTACTACGAGAGTGCTCCCTGATTGATCACCACCTACTCAAGGACATCGATTTCTTCCTTCAGCCAACTTCTCAAGAGAGAAATACTTCTATAACCCTGGTGAAATTTTTTTTATTCAGCCACACACAGTGGACTCTGTGAAGAGATGCTACTGCATGGCCTGCTGACGAGAGCCAGTGAAGTGCATGGAACTTAGTGTAAGTAAGTGTGGGTGAAGGGTAAAGGGGGACAAACCTGTGTTCACAGGAACGGAGTGCCCATCTCTCTTTTGAAGTGATTGGGCCAGACTCAATGTAATGTTGCTGAGGGGGGATCACCACAGCTCCACAGTGAGCCTGTTACCTTCCCAGCATTGAATAATGCCGGTACCCATGTAACACCTGGGTTGAGAGGAGTAATTGAGGTAAAGCGCCTTACTCAAGGGCACAACACGCATGGCCACGGCGGGGCTCCAACCCACTATCTCACGATCACCAATCCTGTGTCCTACCGCTAGACCACACGTGTCTAGGTAAGTGTACTTCATGTAATAACAAGTATGAATGCACAATAAGCTCTGTTCGTGTTGCAAGAAGTCTTGCATGAAAGTCTTGCATGAGATCAATCAAAATGAACCCTGCCAGAGCTGAAACACCTGATGCCAAAAATGTGACGCCGATGGCACATATGGAACAACATACTTTTGGTCAATTTTCCAGGGACAGACAGACAGACAGACAGACCATCCGACCGACCACCAACTGACAGGCAGAAGCTCCTGCCAGAGCTTCAAAATGCACTTTTCTTTTGCCAAACTGCGGCTTTCATGATGTAAAGCGAAGAATTAGACACAAATAATTCAGAAGGTTGAGTGTGGTCCAAGTTGGTGGCTCTTCAATCGTCGGACGCCTTGGATGGTGAACGAGGGGTGGTGGACTGCACCTGAGGAATGCCCCCATCGTGGATTGTATGTACCTGGGCCCGGAGTCAATTCTAAAAATGAAGAAAAAAACTACATAATAATCTTATGTAACTAACTCCTCTGGACTCTTTTTACATAATCTCTGCTTGATACAAAGATCACAAATATTTGTTGGATTCGAAGTTTCCATAATGATATCTTCAACAAAATATTCTGCTTTCATAGTTCCATGTATCTAACTAATCCTGAAAACTCAGCCTTGGGCCCAGTGCTATTGAAAAACTACTACTGAAAGCCAGCCTCGGTAGAATGGTCCCAAACGGTCGACTAAACTGGTCTTTTTTTTTTACAAAAGTTTATCGAACTGTTAGCATAAATACTGCTTAGCAGCTGCATTACAATGTATTACACTGTGTTTATTCACTAACAAAGATGCCAATTTTCCGATTTAGCCGGTATTCCGTAAAAAAAAAAAAAAGCTCACAAAATTCCGGTTTTTCCAGCCGTTAAAAAAAAAACTGGAAAAAGAGAAGACAACTGTGGAAATGCCTTGATTTAGCGCTCTCGAGTTTAGTACATGTAGGTCTACATGTTGTAAGGACTGCGCACACACAATGTTGTTAGTTGAAGTAGTCTTAAAGTTGAAGTAGTCTTAAAAACAAGTCTTTGCTGTTGCCGAGCCTACATGCGATACAGGCGGCCAACGTACTTGCGCACAGTATACAATGGCACCTCGCGTGCTGCACCGCGTGCGATCATGTTGTGTACTAAGCACACGTAGCATTCAGCCTGGAAATCAAGTCTATCATTCCAGTTATCGGTGGTTTCCAATCGCAGTGATGTATGTGAATGCAAAACACGCCGGGTACCAACCATGTTTTTCGTCGCGTGCATCTTGTAGTGCAAAGGTCATGTACACCGACAGTGTTGTGGAATCGTGCATGTTTCGTGTCGAATTAAAATGTTGGAAATTCGGGTAGGCAGAATAAAAAATAGGAAAACGGAAAAATTCAAAGTGATTGAACAAACCGACAGCTTAAAGGCCTTAGAAGCAAAAACAAAAAATAAATGGAACTGGGCTTGGCTACAAGCGAAAGATGACAACGGGGACTTTGTGTCAGAGTGGCTTTTCACAAAAAATAAAGTTGCGTTTTTTTCAAGCAGACCCTGTGGCATCTCTGCACTAAAGAATCCAGAAAACCAGAGAATGCTGGGGCGGTTTCGGTTGCTTCAATGAGTAATAGGCAGGGTGGTTTAGGGCAAAACAGTGACTAAAAGGTTAACTTGCTTACTGTCCTGAAATATGCAAATCGTAAAAGTTCAAGGGCCCGAGGTATTGATCCTAGGCAATGGTTCACCCTAGTTCTTGATCAAAGTTGCCGACAGTTTGTCATGCTTTTTTTTTCATTTGGAAGCAGTGAGAGTGATATACAAATGCAACTGAGAAAACTTTGCAATATTGCTTCAAGTAAGTCTCACGTATTAAGTCTACCTTAATTTCTTCCATTACTTACCGTTCCCACTCCAGAGCTTTGTGCCTTGGTGTCTACGGCTGATGGTGTAGCTGGGCGCAGTCCTCAAGGTGGCTACATCTGACGTGGAGCGATTGTATTCATTAGGTCCTGGTTCATTCTCTGAACCTGGTCAAAAAACAAAATGGAAACAAAAGAATTGAGCTTTTGACATGCAATGAATGGATCATTTGTAAATGCTGTATTGGCCATTGCGAGTGTAAAAATCTACATTTATCATTAGGCCAAAAAAAAAAAGGCTCTGGTTTCTGGTATGCGCGCGTGTCGCCGTAGCCATGCGCGTCAGTAAAATGAAAAAGTTTTTTTTCAATAAAAGATGATGTCTCAAAACCGCCAAACTCACAGGTTTGACTGGAATCCTGCTGCTGCACAGTTTTAACATGTTTTTAGATGGGGTTATGATCGAGAATAAGCTTTATGTGGCCTCTCTGGACTCCAATATATTTGCACTAAGTTTAGTCGGGCACCATTTGCAGTCATCAGCTGACATTTGAAGCAAAAAAAAAACAGGTAAAAAAAAAAAAAGCTGCGTCGCCGCACCACTTTTTGGGCAAGCTCCATACCAGAAACCGGAGACTTTTTTTGTGTGGCCTTAAACAACGCTGAATATATCCTTGTCATCTGATTGGTAAGTCGTTGATCATGTGACATTGAACTATTCTTCCCACGGCCACAGAAGAAATTCCACTCCACGGTAAATGGTAGGGCTGTCCATTTTTAAATAATTTAGTGATTTGATTATTGGGAACTGCGTTTCAGCGAATATTTGATTATTCGAAACACTCTGACCAAGTTTTACACACGCCAACTGCAACTGCTCAAAAATTGCACGCAAAGTGCCACTTAAAATTTGCGCTCGAGCCTTTTACAGTAAGTATTTTATAAGAGGCAAGGACTTTAAAGCCGGAGTCCATCATTTGCAGCTATCCAAAAAAGTAACCGGCATAATTATTGTTGAAAAACATACTGGTTGAAAGATAGTAAGGGGACTAAACTCCCTGTGAAATGATCCTTTCTGGCAAGCTGTCATTTTGAAGAAATCAACGAAAGAAGGCATTTCCAATGGTGCTTGGTGCTTCTTAAAAAGCACCGTAGGAAAATTTAAATTAGTTGTTCGTTTTGTTATTCGGCGCAGCGCGCACAAGCATTGGAACAACGCACAGGCATGCGCGGTTGCTATAATTCGTTGGATCAGTGCGCAACATCGCGTAAAGCTGCAATTCAAAACAATTCGAAACATGATTTAGCAACTTTTGATTTTAAATTGAGATCCTAGAATGCTGTTTTTCTCGGAATATGAAGCTGAAGCTGAGCTGAAACTTCATCAAGTAAGTTGTTCAGTATCCTTTATTAGATTTTGAACACGTTTGTTGCTTCAAACGAACAAAATGCACTACTTACAAATGATGGACTATAGCTTTAACCTGCTAAAAGGATGGGAACAAACCACTGTCGACAAAAAAGTGGCATCTGACATTAAAGCGCCGCAATTTACGATTAAAATAACATCACAGTCACACGTGCGTATTTTTTTGTATTTCGATTATTGAAAGGTATTCGAATATTTGGTTGATGATCGGCTTTAATATTCAATATATTCGGAGCAACCCTAGTAAATGGAACTAGGCTACACTATTGGTGGCGCTATAAAACGGCTCTGATGATAAGAATTTATTCAGACGTTGTATAAACAAAACCGAACACTTCACATTCGTGCAATTACAGTATACCCTCAACAGATAATAAGAGAGAGGGGATACCACTGGGAGGGATATTTGAATACATTTCCAATAGTGTCTGATGCTCACACTAAGATGCCATGGGGTTATGCACAGTCAGAATAAACTTAGTCGGGCATACCTCGCGCCACACGTGTGGTGTGTCCCCCACACTGAAACCCTCAAAAAAAGTAAAAACTTGCCATGAACCATTCATGCACCAAGCCCATACCCTCACCGTTCTAATCCTTACTATAATTCCAGGAATCTCTGTCTGTCTGTCTGTCCGTCGATTATCTCCAGAACCGGGCACCGTATAAAGTTGAATTTTGGCAGGCATACTGCTCGGGACAACAGAATGTGCAGTGCCAAGTTTAAAGTTGTTTGGACGAGCGGTTCTCGAAAAAACTGCAAAAAAGCAGCATTTTTTTTGGCCTCAACGTGGCAGATTATATACCTAGAACACGCGCAGTCCTTTTCAATTGTTTACGTCATGTTTGAGCTAAAGTGCGCGTGCTTAATATGACGCAACAATGGAAAAAGGATGGGCACACGCATTGTGGGGCAATTATTGTTCAGAGTATTTCTGGAACTCACGTACGTAAGTAGCTGCACGGGCGTATGGGTGAATATCAGTGCCGAGGATGGCCTGGCGACATGTACAAAGTGCGCTCAACCTATGAGTGTGAGTTTAACCTGTGAAAACAACACAATTGAATCGTGTGCGTTGTTTGCATGATATGAGCATTTTGAAATTGCCCCTACCGAACAGGTGCATTTTTTGACGGACCCTGCACTAGTGTGTATCAATTCGCAAATATATACAAATCGGTGATCAAGCTTTATTGCTATTCCTTGGTTAGGCTGTTATACAGTTGGTGTGAGTTAGTTTTACATATGTACCTATTTTACTGATGCTGAAATTGCTGCGCACACCGATGGTGAAGGAAGGATAGTCCACCATGGTGGGCTTGCGGCGACCCAGAAGCGGGCGGGTGCTGTTGTAGTGTGCTGGTGAGGGCCACTGAAAAACAACATAATAGATGATATAAAAATTAAAACGGCCAAGAAGAAAGAGATGAAAACAAAAAATTGACATAAGGCCAAAAAAAAAATATTTGGCCTCTGGTCAGACCAAAGTTCCGGAATTGATGTGGCCACGCGGCTTTTCTTTTTTTTTGGGCTTTTTTTTTTTTTTCTTCAAGCTTGGATTGTACAGACAAGGTAGGTACTATTTTGCTTTTTTTGGTGTCCTCATGTACATTGGTGGCCTCCATAATTTGCCTTGGTGCTTTCGATCATTTGCCTTGGTGCAATTTCCCGTTCCTTGGTGCTCTTTGGTAAAAAAAATTGAGGAGGTGCGGAAATAGAGGGCGCTGTTGGAGCTACCGCGGAACATTTTGGGAAAAAAAAAAGATCGACGCGCATGCTTAAAATCGACGCGCGCGCTGACCAGAGACCGACTTATTGTTTTTTTGGCCTAACATTCATTTACATTTCCTTGACAGATCAACTGCTTGTAGACCATTGATTTGAGCTCTTACTGTTAATGGGCTAGTCTATGTAACATGTGAGTAGATTCGCTGATTATTTAGGCAAGACCCACCCCCTCTTGACCCCTAGATTTTGACCAATCAGCAGGCGCTTTCTATATCCGGTCTTCCGTCCTTCACCCGTTGTGCGTCATAGACAATGGATACAAATAAACCTGTGTCACACGCTCTGTATCATGTTACGCGATATGCGCCCGGCGGTTGTTGTATTACAAAACACTGCATTTGAATTGACCGATCAAACCATTTGGTCCTGATTTGGGAATGAAATGACGTCATGATTTTAGTAAAGTTGACTTCGATTGGCTGGCGCACAGCTTGCATATTATCTGCATGTCTTGACATATCTGACGTTACACAGGAGACTTGGCTCCGTGGATAATGGGTGATACTCAGACTATTAATGGGACCGGTCGTCTTCAAATTCTGAGTAAAAATTAACAAAGCTAAAATTCATGGACATTCCGTCGTTGTTTGGGCAATACCAATATCCATGAAAAGCTTGGACATGGGCAGAGCAAGAAAACTGGCATCTCATCTTGAAGTTGAAAAAATAAAACCAGAATGTGTGTACCTCAAGTGACAACTTACCCTTTTCTCATACTGCACTTTTTGTGTGAACCCGTTGCTGCTGTTGAACCATGTCTTAGCATACGCGGTTCGACCTCCACCGCCTGTAGAATTTTAATAAAATGGGGATCAATGCCAGCACTAACAAACCAATCTCTTTTCTTGTCATGTGTGAATATGGTACCAAAACCACTATTTCACATTATGTTAACTTTCGTTACAGTCTTCCCTAAGGCCGGAGTTCTACCACAAAACTTCACGCCACTTCTCACAAAACCTTACACAAATCTTGTAGCTTTCTTTGTTCTCAATTTTACTCTACTAAAAATGTACATGGATTTTGATTTCATCTGAATTACCCACGAGAGTTTAATAATAAAAATAATCATAATAATAATAACGGAGTCTTATATAGCGCACGTATCTACCAACAATTAGGTACTCAAGGCGCTGGAAATTATGTCAATTATTAAAGAAAGGTAAATAAAGTTTATGAGAAATGAGGATACATTATGCCTTTTATATAATGGTTTACAAGGTGGGTGCTGCGGCGCAAGCTGCTGCCAGAAACACGGGGGCAAACCCTTTCTCTTAGCGATAAGTGTTACTGGGTTCTTTAACGTCGTTACACAGCAAATGGGACCTCATTTACGTCCCATCCAGAAGATTGAAGCAATAATGGTAAAGTGCCTTGCTCAAGAGCACAAGCAACATGTTCCCACGGTCAGGATTCGAACCCATGCACCACGGCACACGAGTCAAACACTGTAACCATTGGACCACAGCGCCCCACACTTTACAACATAGTTGTCTTTTTCCCCTTAACCCTAACCTCCCAAACTCCATCAAAACCCATCTCCCCATTTTGGTGGATTTGGAAGGATTTGGTCCTGCAGGCCTGGTTTGACTATACATTGATGGAGTATGATGGACTTGGGCCTGGAGGCCTGAAGCAGTGCTAGGGGCATCCGATTGATTTTGCCTAGCATCCTGTACTGCTGTTGTCATGTAAGCCATGTGTACTAAGGCCATCAATGTCCACCAGTACATCAGTGGTGGATTCCATTATTTCATGTATTGGAAGAAGAGTGAGTGATGGATTTTGGCGGACTTGGTACTAGTAAAAGACAGTAGGGAGTTAAGGTTAAGAGTTTTTAAACAAACGTATCGAGTGTTCAGGCTGTGCAAGTACAAGGAGTTAACAGACAGGGCAATTTGGGACAGTACAGGGACTAATGGCCTAAAGTTTATCAACAGCAAAGCTGCAAGCCGACAGAGTAGAAAACTATTGGGCGATTCAGACTTACTCTTTTCATTGAGTTTGTGCCCGAATGTGTACTCTGGAGAATTATCCTCATTCAGGGGCTTGTTTCTTGGGGAGTAACTCCATGGTCCGGGGCCATCCAGGTCAAAGGGCATCGGAGGGCGGCTATTTATTGCCTGATCCAGACCTGTTTAGGAGAAAAAGACAGCTTTAGGGCCGGTTCACATTTCATGCCATTAAAGCAAAAGCGAAACTGAAGTTTCATTGGGACGTTCGATGTCACGATAATGAATTCACTTTGCACTGAAATTCGGTGCAAGTATGAAACTGCCTTTCTAGTGAACATTGTAATAAGGGAATAAAAGTGTGCTTGGGAGGTGTTAACATTATGTTTAAGACCGGTTGGCGTCTGGATGCTGATTATCCGAGCTGAAGGCATGCATGTCAGACATTTGTGCCTGCATGTCAGACATCAATCATGGCTGTGATTGGTCGAAACAACAAAGGGCGGGGCTTAATGGGTCGATCTATTAACAACCAATCAAATCCAGCCAGTTGGGCTGTTTTGCATAATTAATAGGCTCCAGGCACTGTTCTTTCTACTTACTGATTACTTTACTCTGCTGTTTTTCCTCGTAAAAGACACTGGCGTTTCTATTCAGTACAGCTCGCTTTCTGTGAAGGGAATAGAATAGAACAAAGTTTGTTTCTTAGTCTAAGTCCTTGAGTACGGAATCAATTGCCTTAAAGGGAATGTACACCAGTGGCTTTTGCTGCAATTTTCAGAAATGAACTATTTGAGGGGTTAGTATAATAGATCAAATATTGTTACACTGACATGTTTGAAGTTTTGTGTTCGAAAATGCTGGAAAAACCAAGAAAAACAAAAATGTTCAAGAAGTCTGGTTCCTTGACTCCACTAAAGATAAAATGGATCAATTTAAATAGATGCCGGAAAATTGTAAGGTAAGGGAACCAGTCTAGCTGGCCTGCACCCGTTCATGAACATGTAACCAATAGCAAACAAAATTTGGACTGAAAAAAGCGTAAAGTTGGAGCAGTAGTTGAAAAAATAATTAGGTTTTTCCAACGGTGGTCGGCCGACCACCGTTGGAAATGTATACAAAAATACCATTTTCTTGAAAATGACTTCACGCCAGGTGCCATAATTTTACAGGATGCTTGAGACTGTCATTTACCAACATTCTAGTAAGGTATTTCGTAAAAACTTTGTAGTTTTATTTTTTGATGTTTGCAAATGTTGTATATTTCCTTTAATGAAAGAGAAATAAAACAATGCACTATGATGTTCAAGCCAATACATCGGATTAGGTTCAGATCACGAAATTTTTCCTTGTCAAGAGTGAAGTCGGTGTAATAATACATAGGATAATTATTCACATGTTAAATCGTGAAAAGAGCACTGAACCGACGAAAAATAGCAACCGCGCGCGTGTGTGTGCATCGTGTCAACGCATACGCATACCACTTCATGGCTTCGCCGAATTCAAAATGAACTACTAATGGAAACTTCGAAAAATGTGGCTGTAGACGCGTCTATGGAAATGACCTTCTTTTGTTGTTTGCTTCAAAATGAAAGCAGACAAGAAAGAATAATTTCACAGGGAGTTAGTATCATTGCTATCTTCAAACCAAGTATGCTTTTCAACAATAATTTGGTCAGCTACTTTTTGGATAGCTGCAAATGATCTACTCTACGTTAAAAAAGGAGAACATCATGCCTTGAAGACTCACCTTGCTGACACCATTACTGTGGACATCTTCATGACGGAGTGTGGCAGCTTGGCCGAACTCAGGGCCCTGCGGACATCCCCATCTCGCATCTCCGCCTTGGCCGAGCCGCTGGCCGAGGGGATGCGGGGTATGTGGCTGCGCGTCCGATGGGCTCCTGCGCCCTGGTGATGTTCAGCCGGGAGGCTGGAGAAGTCCATGACTGCTGGCAGGGAACGGGCCAACCGAGGGTCCGGGTGGATGAGTGCTGGCAAACGGTTACTCTTGGAATCTAGAATTGGAAATGACCATTCAGTTGTTCAGCATAAACAAAAAAAACAACCTCAATTTGTACTGTTGCCAAGTTATAAAGAGGTTGTGGAATGCTGAAAGTCGTTTTGTTTTTTATATTTTTTTATTGTAGAGTAGACCCATATATATCCCATTCTTTTGTAATGTGCGTTTATATGTTTATAAAACTGAAATTGATCGAGTAATTTGTTGGTCCGCGAGGGCATAATTGAAATCAACAGCCGTCAGGTTCTTCGTAAAATGAGAAAAATCGTGACGCAATAAACAGGACTCGTTTATCATGTTTATACTACGCTGCATCGGGAGTCCTGTTTATTGCGTCACGATTTACTATGTTTTGTTTGCTGCCCCCAACAAAGACTTTTACACAAATTGCACGTTCGGGTTGAAACAGGACCTGAAAAACAGCTCTCAAACGTACCTTTTGTACTCATTTCATGACAGACACAATAGTAGTTTTTATTTCATCACACCTTAGGCTACATATATCCGAAAAATGACGGAAATGTCTTCAAGCATTCCACAATCTCTTCTGTATCCACACGGTGTAACCTACATGTAGTTAGTCCATTAGCATCTATAATACATTGTTCACTGAGGAATCCATAAAACCTTGAGTGCTCAGGCGGTTTAGCGTAGTGCAAGGAGTACTAGGGCAGGGTGGTTTGGGGCGGTACACGGACTAATGGGTTAATTAGTGCAGACACACTGCACAGTACGTACATCATGCTAACGGGGTGGTAAACAAGTCATGCACGTCAATTTGACCATTACGTGGTGTCAAACATGAAACATACGACAGTAAAAGAATGCAGAATGTGACCCACTCTTATCCACTAATTCAAAATGTACAAAAAGTCAAGAACACTCAGTTAGTTGTACACATTCTTTGGGGAATTAAACATCCACTGACAAGGTTTTTTTTTACTGGTCCCAAAGGGGCAGCCTACAGTTGTCACTGCACTGAAGTTTTATCAAAATCCATGAAAGCATGTAGACGGTTCACATTTTTTTCAAAAACTGAACTGAAACTATAACATACCTACGGGGCTACTGGTCTCCCAGCAGATGGGAGTTCTGGGGTACTTGCATTGTTGTCCCTTTATCCCTTTTCTTTAGAATTTCAATTCCGGGGTTCCTTTTTTCTAAGGGGCTGGGTGAGTAGTGGGGTAGCATTGTTCCCTTAATTTACCTTTGTACGAGTACCCCACAAGTAGCTCTGGTAAGTAAGGTCATACGGCTCTATGGTCAAACACAATTCGTCACCGACACCACGAAGTAACACTCTACCGTGTTAAAGCATATTTTTTTCGATTTTCATTTTTTTGGATTTTTAAACATTATTCATCAAGGCCTACCAATGCACGAAGTTCAAAGCTTCAAGAGTTTTACTTTAATAATTACGCTAAGTATCCATGGCAACTTATGCGCAAAAGTGACAATTTTCGTTTTCACGAAGTAATACTCAAGTTCCATTTTCCATTGCAATGCATGGCGCGCACTCTGCTCATAAGTGAGCAAAAACGTTTTTACGAAGTAACACTCTTCTTGTAACAAGTTGTATGAGCGCGCGCGCGCTGACCTGAAGTTGCACTTTCCTCGTGTTAAATACATTGAAGAGTGTTACTTCGTGAAAACAAAAATTTACAGTTTCGCAGCTTTTTCGGTTTCACGAACTAACACTCATCTTTTTTCTCCTATTTCTTGTTTATTTAATACACAAACGAGTGAAAAACAGCAGATTTAATAAATTAAATTCATCAAGTGTCCACAACGAGAAACCCAACTGAAAATACTGTCGTTTTGACGCAAAGTGTTGTTTTAGAAGGCGTTCAACTTTAGTTGCCATTTTCTCCGATTGCTAGTTTTTACTGGTATGTAGATGGGTGTTACTTCGTTTAGGACCGGTAAGTGTGTCCCAAAACGTCACTCAGGCGACACAAAAACCTGGTGTTTGATTTTGGAAGAATTAGGATCAGGTAGTTTAAGCACTAGATACATACCACCATATGCATCTACAGGAAGTGAGGACCTCATCTTGTACATTGCTGGATCCCGCAGATCCTCCCGTGAACCTCTGTTGGACAGCGACTCCCCCACGTCACCCTGGGCAGTAGGAATACGCACCGATTCACTGGAAAACTGTCTGCCACTGTTTACTTCATTATTATAGTTCTCCTGTACTGCATCAGGTGTGTTGTTTGATGATGCAACGGGGGGAGATTGCGGGGTAGGGGACGATCCACTGAGATTCTCAGCTGCACCCTCAGGAGTGTCTTCGACGGTTGGCTCCTGGACAGGAGGTTGTTGGGATGCGGAGACCTCATCGTGGGCATCTTCTGGTGCAACTTCAGCATCTTCAACTTGGTTGGCACTTGTATTCTCTTCAGCTATTGCCGGATCATTATCCAAAGCCTGATTCTCTTTTGAATCATCATCTGCTGGGGACATCCCAGCTACCTCCTCAGTCACTGGTGCCGAATCATCTAAAACTTGATCTTGCTCTTGCGGCTCGGACTGTTTGGCATCAGCCTCTTCAGGGTCACATTGTGCAATGTCAGGCTTCCTGTCCTCTGGAACTTTCTCTGCATTTTCAGGATCACTCACTCCTGGGCTGCTCGAGTCCTGCCCAGGTGGAACTGATTCCGGGTCTGTTGGTTCAGTGTCTGGATTCTGATGAGACGATGCACTGTCCGAGTCCTGGTTGAGTGAGTCATTGTTGGTGTCCTCATTAGATGGGCTATTAACATTGGCATCTTGATCCAGTGGGCTGGTGCTTGCATCCTCATTGGATGGACTTGTGTTCAGGTTCTGGCTCACATTGCTTTTTGCATCTTGGCCGGGGGAGTCTGGGTTCGAATCCTGGCTATGCTGATTGTCGCTTTGGTCCTCATCTGAGAGTAGGCCTATCTTGTTAACATCACTGTTGTCCTGCTGATCAGTTGAGGGATCTGTTTCTGCAACTTCTGTAAGAAATTTGAATACAAATTTATTGAACATCTTTCATGTTTTTTTTTTTTAATTTTGCATATCTCGGTCTTTTAAAAACAAAGATCTAGACATTACAAAAATGAGCACACAAAAAAGATGGTTGAACACAATTTTGATCAAGTTCGAAAGAAACAGTCAATATTTCATAAAATGACAAAAATCTAAGGTAAAATGTTGAAAAATTCCTATCAAACTTCGGTAATATCAGTGCACTTTCAAGAAAACTGAGAGAAATCAAGAAAACTAAGAGGAAAAAAATGTTGCCGACAGATTCACGTATAAAACTGTTGTAAAAGCTACCTGGTTGTTCTGCTTCATGTGCCTCATGATTTTCTGCAACTACTATCGACTCCTCTGGAACATTTTCTGCGACATTTCCTTCAGCCTGGCTCAAGGTTATCCCTGCACTATTATCTTGCTCTGTATCAGGCTGGGCATTGCCATCCTTGTCAATACTGGTATTGTCAGGGTTCTGTTCAGCCATTTGCCCACTTTGCTCGGAAGACTCCACTTGTTCATCAGCCATCATGCCTCAAGTGCATCTCCTTCCCGCACTATATTCTATAATCCATGGAAGGCCATCTGTTACGTTGGAAAACAAATTGAAGGGGTTGACACAAGCAGAAAAAAATTCATGTGACGAGTGATGTTACTAGTAGTAGTAACTTAACTGGGGAAGAATTCTATACATGGTCATGGACATCACAAATTTTTACCTGCAGTGACCTCAGATTCAGAAAGCGATAACATGTCAAATTTAGCAGGGGAAATATTGAAGCATTTAGGGCCTAGGCCTACTGAGAAAACACTTGGAACTTTTCAGACGCCTCCTACTGTTCTAGGATTTGTGCACAGGGTGTCAAGTGATGTCCAGGTACTATGGAACTCTTTCCCTAAACTGAACCAAATTGAAAAAAAATAAGGCCATAGGCCCCCTAAACCTGAAATATAAAACCAGCTGAAGTGGCGTCTGGACGCTAGGCCCCCCCCCCCCCATAGTCAGGTGATAGTCTTTCCCAAGCAATATTAAAGCATTGCAATTTGCATGCACAACAAAATCTAAGTGAGCCTTTGCTTTAGGGCACTAGGCTAACCCGCAAGCCATTCTGAAGTGACATTTGACTGTTGTGTTGAGCAGCCATGGCATGGCATTGCATTGACTGACTGGGAACCCATTGACTGATGCGGCAATCTAGTCGAGCCGTAATAAACGTTGTCACTTGATGACTTTTGGTTAGGATATCGAGCAGTAAAATCCGTTTGTTGCAAGAGCGATTGCACATACGATGATGCACGTATTTATGCCAACTCATAAGTGAAATCAAACATAACGTTTCGCTTTTACCTAGCTCAAATGAGAACTACCACGGACTTTATTGCAGGCAACATCAGTCATGTCAGTGAAATATCCGACTCCCGCGAGACGCCATTTTTTAGTTGCTAGGCACCTTATTTAGCTGGTACTCGTACTCAGCTGCAGCACGATAGTGTGCGTGAGCGATTAACTTTCGTGTACCATTTACTTTCAGGACGCGTGGTGGCGCTATTCATCTTATTCTGCAAATCGTGGTGTCGTCTGCTTCCCCAAGGTTTTGCCCAATGTGGGACTATAAAATTTCACTCGAAATCTGCAACAAGTTTTCCTTTTGGTATGTGAAAATGTGTACGATACGATACAATTCTGAACAAATTTACACTTGTGCGAGTGCAATGTAAAAGGGCTTACTTCTTCCACGGATAAAATCTACTTGTACCAAAGGGCCACCTCTGCCGACTTTAGACGCGTGCCGCGTCAAGTTTCGGCGCGTTGGCAGACGCAGACGCAGGCGCTGGGCGCGCTAACCGGTACCGGATACGTGCGTGTGTCAGCTGCAGCTGGCGCAGTGAAGATGAAAAAAAATTCATATTAAAATGTGCTCTTTCCCGTCGACGCTTTAGTCCAACGTTTACTGTTTGCTTCATTTGTTCTACAAATCGTCGCCAGACGATCAGAAAGCTGAAGTCAGTGAAGATAACATTGATACTCCGATTACATATTGTTGCTTAGTGGGCCTTAAGCTTGGTGCTGAAAATAAAATGAGCATCAGTTGTCAACTGAGGGTTATCTACCTCACTTGGGTGATAATGATGAGCATAACTACAACCATGAAAATGACAGAGGCGACAACACAGGGTAGGTATCACTGGCATTTCCTACCAAGTGACAAAATTCATCCTAAATTAGTACCGAGGTTAAGGTACAGCCAGCACTTCGTCCTTGTTTCCTTCCATCTTTATTATTTTAGCAACAGAAATCGAGAGTTTATAGATATAGCCTAACTTGTCTCTGCCGACTCTGGCTTTTTTTCATTGACCTGACACTGTCTAGTTCTTTTCTTACCTTTTCTTTTTGCAAACGTTAGTTTGGTTCATCCAGTGGTTTTTGGAAGTATTAAAAATAGTTATGAATAGCTAATTGAATTTGAAAAGTCGGGCCTAAGTCCTACTTTTTTTGTGTAATGATTTTGTATTGCAAATTTTAAGTTGAATTGGATTTTCAATTGTTTTTGTTCAGATCTGTATCAGGTGTCTGCCCCATCGGAAGTCAGCTACCTGGACCCTGTGTTATTTGTCTTCCAGGCTGACTATACAAGGAAACCTCATATCATGTGCTCTTGGGATTTTGATGATGGGCAACGCATGTTCACCACCACGGCAGAATTACAACTGGGGATATCGCACCAGTACTCTAATCCTGGGTATTACACTGTGAGTTTGATTTTTGTCCTCATCATTCTTTCCAGTTGTCCACCTTGGATCAAGTGCTATCCTCAATTCAGTGCTAAAAAGGATAATTCCTTTAAACCAAAAACAAACCAAAAACAAAAGCACCAAAAACGAGTGTAGAAGATACCCCCTGGATGGGATGCTAGTCCATCGCAGGTTACAAAGAATTTTGTCATTTATACTCCTGGGTGGAGACGGGCAAGTGGGGTGAAGTGCCTTGCCCAGTAGGACACTTGTATAGAACCAGTGGCTTATTCGACCCGGACCCTCTGATCATGAAGAAACTAATAGAAGTGTGCCACAAATCCCTATCCTCAATTCAGTGCTAAAAAGGATAATTCCTTTAAACCAAAAAACAAAACAGAAACAAAAGCACCAAAAACGAGGGCTGAAGTGTTGATTACAAGTTACTACGAGTGCTGCACTTCTACTAATGAGCTATCAAGCCGACCCTGTTATGTCAGTCACTTAGTTTGTCAATAGCTTTGCCCATGGTCAGGGAGGTATCCATATTAGCAGTATTTTTAAACCTGGGGTAGGGAAGTCATGGATCAGTGAGAGAAGTTTTAGCCCGAATGCCTCCGTCCGTACGCTATCACAAGCTCTGTTGTACGTTGTGACAGTGTATGGCCAGAGGCATCCGGGCAAGAGAAGTTTCAGCTTTTTTATTTCAAATTGTCAAATAAAACCAATTGGTGAAACTGACTTGGTCATTTTTTCCCCCCACCCATACACTGACAAAATATTAATTTAAATATCCAAAATAGTTTCATAAAATCACAAGTAGGATAGAATTTGAAGCACTGAAGAGTCCTACAGCTGATCTGTTTGGTCAAGATTCAAAATACACTGATCTACATTGTTTTAAAATTCTTAAATTTGAATTTGGAGTTAGGAATTTGAATTGAATTTGAATTTGGAATATTTTGAAGTTGAATTGTGATTTTTGCATTCTAGGTCTTGACGTCATGTCTCACGTCACATGGCTTGATTTATCAAAGCACCAAAGTGACCGTTATCAATGATATTGACTGGCTAGAGTGTGTCATCACAGACGCCGATGCAGTACCGCATGAAATCTACCAGGAAGGGAGTAACATCGTTGTCCACTACCGGCACGAGTATACGGTCGGGCTAGTCTACAGCTTACTCATAGATGATGTGAAGGTGTATGAAGCCACTGCACCAACCCCTAGCAATCCGACCCTCGTGGTGCAAGGCAGCCTGATCATCACCAGCCAGCTGCAGCAACTGATCCCGCTTGGTAGTCACAATCTGACGCTACGCACCAGAAATGACCGTGTTGACCTACGATGCCAGAGCGCCTTCACGTTGATGAGCCCAGTCTCAGGAGTCAGTCTAGCGTCTAGTCATTCACTTGCGGTCCCTGGGGAAGATGTTATGCTGACGGTGAAGGCCGAGTCAGGATTCCCTGCATTGATTGAATGGAGCATCAGGAACGGCTCATCCGTTGTCTGGCAGATGTTGGCGGCGAGGCAAGGGAGATTACCTCAAGATGCTGATCAGATAACAACATCCTTATCAGAGAGTGAGTTGAGAAACATCACATTGCACTTGTCTTTTATTCATCCTAGCAGTGCCTTGTAACACATGAAGCACAATAATTTTCTGGGAGAAATTACTACAATGTATTACATTTTTAAATGTTGTTTTGATATACCTACCAAAGTACATAACTTTTAAATAAAACACTTACACCATCCTGATGCAAAATTTCGTCAAGTTTTATTGCTTGCAGTACCTGCTGTTATTGGATTTTGATGGGCAAGTCCGTCCTGGCTAGCTTGGTGGCCGAGTAGTTAGGCTTCCATATTAGTAAGCAGGAGGTTGTTAGCTCGAGTCAAAACTGATCTTCAAACAAGTTTTTGCAAATCACTTTGCAGTCATGCCAGTTAACTGCAAAGCCCAATACAAGAAAGCAGTCGGAGAGCGCAAACCTCCGCCAAGGCTAAATAATTCCTCACCATATTGTCAGTATACCGAAAAGAAATACTCAAATATATAAATGGTGAAGAATCCTTAAGAAAAATCCTGGATCCAGACCCTGATCCGGATCACTTCCAAAATCTAATCGATTTGTACTTGTACCAAGGACAACCCCTTATTTTTCTTCAAATCCATCCATAACTTTTGAGTTACCGGGGTATCTTGTTAACAAATAATGAAAGGTTTGCGGAAGCACCATGTGCGAATAATTTCTCAACTAAGAGAATGGTTCTGAAAAGAACCAGAGGTATAAACTCTATAAATAAGAGTTTATACCTCTGATTCTTTTCAGAACCATTCTCTTAGTTGAGAAATTATTCGCACATGGTGTTTCCGCAAACCTTTCATTATTTTGTATCTGCACCATGCAAAGCCTCAAATCTTACTTATCTTGTAAACAGACAAACCAACCAACAAACTAACCAAATCGGATGAAAACATAACCTCCTTAGTGGCGGTAATAAACTGTAGGTACTCCATCAAAATAGCATGGGTTGTAGTAGTTTCCGAACATTCAATGATTGCAATCATCCTTGATCCACAGTTGGCGAGTTCCAAACCTGTGCCAGGGTCTACAATAACTTCACTTCTGAGGAAGCCTGCACCGACATTGCCTCCCAGTATCCTGTTATGTCCGTAGTACTGGCATCAAATGCTCCCATTAACTTTGCAGTTGAGGACAGGGTTGAATTCTCTGTGGAGTTTTTGGATAGACCCATTCCTACTAGTATGAAGTACTCAATGGAGTTTGGAGATGGTACAAGTGGTGAGCATTCTGAGACGGATCTGACTTGATGCTTAAAGTAATGCAAGTTAATATCATTTTACGAGAAAGATTTTTTTAGGAGCATATTCAGGAAGTCTTATAAAGCTTATTATGGAAATAATGGGATATTTTGCAGAGAGAACACACAGGATGAATTTGTTCATTGTCAATTGTGCAGAAAAGCCAGCATTCTAGTGAACAACATAAGGGCGGATCTAGCTTTCAGGAAACTGGGGGTTGATATGAAAGGGGGGGGGGGGTGTTGAGTGCAGGTGTGCGAAAGGCACGCTCCTCTAGAGGGTCCGGGTATGCCCCCTCACCTTTTCAGAAAATTTTAAAATATACGAAGCTTTCTCCTGCTTTCTAAGACAGTTTGAGTATAAATGGAGGAACTCTAGCAGTCCATTTATTATTTTTGACCCAATTTTACTAGTACAGGGCGAGTCCAAATAGCGGAACCCAAACCCCCCAAAATATTTTGTATTTAAAAAAGATGTAGCACCAAAATAATAATGACTGGAAAGCCAATTTCATAAACTACTTTGAGATGAAATATTACTTAAATTGCTCTTTACAAAATTGTGCGATTTGTCCTTATGTCTTTATTCCAAATCAAAAATATTAGTCAGGTTTATCCAGCTTGAAATGGGTGAACGCATGCTGAAGGTAAAAGTCATTATGAACGTACTTGGGTCTCATATTTTTACCATGAATCTTTGTTCATCTAGATTTCTGTGTAATATGTTTATCTTGTCAGATAATTCCACGGTGGTTGGGATCACAACCGTGAGTCCAGTCCTCACCACCCCCCACACCTACACCACACCAGGCATTTACCATGCCAAACTGCATGTCTACAATGATCTGAGCTCTATCTTGGATGATATCAGTGTGGCAGTACTGCAGCCAATCACACACCTGACAATACGTCTCTCCCATCACAGTAAGTTGGTCAATGGAGATATCCTCACTTGCTATGTCCATTTTTTTCACAGTGTCTATTTATCTATGTCGACTGAAGAATTTCTAAATCGAGCCTGTATAAAGTTAAAACCAATTTCAATCTTAGGGCTTACATATGTTTTAACCCTCCTGCTGTTTGAACAGTCACAGACAGTCAAAAAATCAATCCTCTTCCCCTGCCGTGCCTTTTACACAGGCTAGTCACCAACAGTCAGATCATATTTCCTATATAAACACTGTGACTAGTCAAATTCAGTCAACAGACAAAAGCAGACAAGAAGTAGGCACCTCAAGCTAAGCAGGCACCAGCATCCTTTGGAAGGGGTTAGAGTAAGGCAAATGGTTGTAAAGCGTATTTATTTGATACAGATTCATCTTTACAACATTACATCTTATGGTGTGATACCAATGGAGTCACATATCGAAGGCACAATGAAACTAAAAGCAGTTTATGTATTCGAAAGAAACCCTATGTATGTACATTGCCAGCTTGTTGAGTAATTACCCTATGTGTCCAAATGATGTATCATTGGAATGGGTTACGTATGGTTTGAGTATGTGTGAATGGAAAGAGACTGGTGAGTAATTTGAAACATTTGTATCAGAATGGCTAGTTAGTCTGTGAATTTGTTCATTAAAAGTTAGTATTGCCTTCAATATCTTACTAAGATACAATGATTGGACCATTATGACAATGCTTGTTTTGTGCGAATCTCCAGTGGTTGACAGAGTTCTGTTGTCTTCCCTGATATAGGTGGAATCTACTTTCCAAGTAGCGAGACGGATTGGTTTTGGCAGGAACCACCGTTCATCCATCCCCTGGTGACAGAAAATGAATATTCATTTCAGCTACAAGGAACTGGCACTGTACAGTACGTCACCTGGACAATTGCTGGGGCAAGCTACGAGAACCACATCAACACTACTAGTAGATCCCTGTTCTACAAGTTTCCCTCCAACGGCACTTTCACGGTACAAGCAACTGCAGGAAACATCTACTCAACCTTTACAACAGCCGAGGCATCGGTGATGGTACTTGATGCCATTGTGAGTCTTTACCTGATCAGCAACAGTCCCGGAATTGAAGGTGAACCAGTCACATTTCTAGCGCTTGCGGAAAAACTTGGCTCAAACTCGTCGTTCAGCATCAGCTTCGGGGACGGGTATTCGGAGCCGGTACCTGAACCCCAGCGTGACACCGACATGATGCGATTTGTGCCAAAGAATCTCGCCCTGCCGACAGACCCGGCAAAGTCCTACGTCACAGTTATGAACCACACTTACCAAGACCTCGGAGTCTACGCCCCAAGGGTTACCGGCTCAAACGCTGCGATGGAATGGATCGCCATCACCTATGTGTTTGTACAGGATGCTGCCCATATTTGCAGGATACCAGTCATTCACGTTAAAGATGGTGGTAGTAGCTACTACCTGGCAAAGAAATACAGCCGAAGTAAAGCATTCATCTTCGGTGCAGACGTTGAGATAAACTGCCAGCAGGCTAAGAGGGCCCACTACCAATGGCGGGTATATACAGTCGATAGTTTATTCACTGTCCCCAGCCCATCCAATGAGGTTATCCTTCCGCCAAGCGTCAACACCAAGGCTGCCGATATGTACATTCCGGGGTTTATCCTTGGCTACGGCATGTACATCTTTCAACTCACTGTTACCTTGGTGATGAAGGATGCGGATGCAGCCAGTGTGGAGAACGTTGCCCATAGTTACATCGAGGTTACCCCGGCTGACCTTGTGGCCAGGATCAGAGGAGGTTCAGCACTGGCAGTTGGTGAGTTGATGTCAACAGTTTTTTTCCTGGTTATCAATGAAAATCCAAGCTCCAAATTATTATACCCAGATGAAGGTAAACCTATGTACTACATTATACATTTTCGTAAATAGAATGGAATAAAGTTTCCTACCTTCTTTGCATCCCAAATCTACTTTTAATAAGCTATTTGAGCACACGATCCCAAAAATACGTTTTCCTAATGCATGACCAGACTTTGTCACATAATCAGCAACCAATGGTAAGCTGGAAAGTTAAACTGGAAAGCTTGTCTGCTAACGTGAAAAAAAAGACAACCAAAATTAGACAGGTTGGACAACAAGACTAAATTGGGAACAGCCTTAAATATTGGACAATTAATTATTAAAATAATAATAATAATAACGGCAATTTATAATGCGCCGGTATCCGCCATTAATGATGCTCATGGCGCAATACAGCTACAACAAATCAGAAAATCAAAAACAATTAAATACATGTATAACTAAACAAAAGTATTGGGAGTATTCTGGAACAAGTAAGTCTTCAGGGCAACTTTAAATTGAGAAACCGCTGACAGATTACGAATACCGAGAGGCAGTTTGCTCCAAAGATAAGGACCTGTGTGTGAAAAGGATCGATCTCCCCAAGAGCTGTGAGTGTGAGGGACAACAAGCAAAGCAGCGTCAGCAGATCTCGAAGTCAGCTGGATATCCAAGCTGAATGGCAAATTCTTCACAGCTAACTTGGAACCTGGACAGCTAAAAACAGAGGCTTGGGCACAGGCATGCTTGGTGATGATGAGCTTCAGATCCACAAAATTACCCTCTTTTCTATTGATGTTCAAGCAGTCTAGTACCAGCTTTAATAAGCACTTTCACGGTAATATCTTGCTTACGGGGAAAATTTACACACGTTGCCGTGTACGCATCGTCATTCGAAAACTTTTTCGCTTCCAACTTATCATGCGTTCATTCTAACATGCGCCTGTGTCTAGCAACGTGTGTTCTTTTTGCCCCGTGAACAAGATGACGCATATCACCGTGAAAGTGCTTATTGCCAGGCAGGCATTTCAACATGCAGTTTGATAATACATTGGCCTGGTTTTCCACCAGGCTGGTATTCCAATATCACACTGGATGCCTTAGACTCCTATGATCCAGACCAGGCACCAGGCACTGCGATGCAGGGATTCAGTCAGGCATGGTACTGTCGCCAGTCCAATGAGTCCTTCCCTGAGAACATGACACTAATTTCTCATCACAACCTATCATCAACAGGTTAGCATCTTAGAATCTAGTCATAAGGCCAAAAAAAAAAAAATTCGGTCCCTGGTCAGACCAAAGTTTCGGAATTGACACGGCCACGCGGCTTTTTTTTTTTTTTTTTTTTCAAGCTTGGATTGTACAGACAAGGTGGGGTACTATTTTGCTTTTTTGGTGTCCTCATGTACATTGGTGTCCTCCATAATTTGCCTTTGGCTTTCGATCATTTGCCTTGTGCAATTTCCCATTCCTTGGTGCTCTTTGGTAAAAAAAATTGAGGAGGGGCGGAAATAGAGGGCGCTGTTGGAGCTACCGCGGAACATTTTAGAAAAAAAAGATCGACGCGCATGATTAAAATCGACGCGCGCGCTGACCAGAGACCGACTTATTTTTTTTTTTGGCCTACGATTGTATTCTATCTGGAAGTGCAGCTTGTGATATTGGTGCGATTGTTTAATGCTGTGATGCTGGGGTGTTATTTTTAAATCTGATGCAAAGTAGTGTATTTACAACAATTTTAAAACGTGACCGGTATTTTTAAGTATGTGATGACAACTGAACAATTAGGAGACATGCCTAACATGTATCTGAAGATTTTAGATGAAGTTGCACATCATTTAAAAGAGGAGGTAGTTGAAGCGAAGTCCTATTCCAGGGTTTGACTTGAGCGGTAGCCCACTAGCCAAAAGCTAGTCATAACAGAAGCGGGCTATAGTCAAAATATTCCTTAAGTAGCCGGGCTGGCGAGTCAAAAGTTATTGGGCCATGGCAAAGATGAAAGAACAGAAAGAAAGAAATCATGAAATTCAGAAAGCAAACCGTATCAATTTGTGTCTAATTTTATTACCGGTTTAGGCTTAAATTATTAGATGTGTTAACCACTGACAAGATTGCCTCAGGATACACATTTTAGATTTATGCACCTTGTTGTTTATGAGACACCTTTTAAAAGGAAAACATGCGGGCTTGTGAAAAAAAAAAAAGTTGAGGTCGAACCCTGTACTTCTGATTTTTTTTTTTTTTAACAGAATAATGTGCATCGTATCGCCGAAGTGCTGCCGTTTTTGTTGCCAAACTTCTTGTGTAGATTATTCTCATAGCAAGTTGACACAAAGGACATTTAGATTGAAAACATCTGAATGTTCTTTAACTTACTTAACCCCTTAAGCACGGGTTATAATGGGGACATTCCTCCACACATAGAGCAAGTGGCCCGCATGACTGCACAGCCTTTGTGTGGTAGCGGGACTGCACAAAAGCAGCAGCTGTGGAACTACCCACTAGCCATGTGCCACTGCATACCACAGCTGGCAACTGCATTCCAATGAGGATTAGCGGCCGCGGCCATGACCGCTTCCCGGGCCCATGGGGTTAAAGCTTACTTTAACAAAAATATTGCTCATCACTATTTCAATTATGCTAAAACCATGATTTCAGGTGGCTGTTTTGGGAGAGGATTCCTTCTGTCAGAGACCAGCAATCACACGGTGATCATTCCAGCACAGACACTGGAAGGCAGCCAACATTATGTCATCCTTCTGAAATTGTCAAAGACTGGTCGCAGGGATGCATACGCTGAGCAGACAATTACCATTCTCCCTGGACATCCAAATACCATTTATATCAGGTAAATTGAAATGCACGTTCATAGAGGTGGTCCCCAGAAAAAAACGATTGATTTAGTCTCAAGAATACACTGTCTATGGACTCCTACACAAGTTTCCCTTACAAAGGGAGAATAAGGCCCGTTCTAGACGCCATGTTAGCCGTACCGAACTCAATTAATTTGACTTTTATTAATTCGGCAACAGCACAGCTTTTAGAGCCGTTGGGCTCGGGAAATTGAGTTCTGCAAGGCAACGCCCGTTTGGGGCATTAGGGCTGCTGCGTTATCGTCATTTCGAATGGGAGTGGCACAGCACTGTTCTAAACCCAGTGCCATTGTCGTGCCGAACTCAACTCAATTAGAAGTTGGGGCAAACATTTTTGGAAAATGCATGCTCACAATATCCTCCCTAGCATTCGCACCAAGGGGAGTGAATTTGGCGAGAAAGTTTTTATCACGCTGAAAGTTCATTGAGATGCTTTAACCTGGCCCACTACTCCAGATGCATTAAGGTTTAACTATATTTACGTTTAGAGCAACTGACGTGTTATAGACGAGCTATTACCGCACTTAGTTCAATTAAGTTTGGCGTGGCAGCAGTACGGCGTCCTAAGAACGGGCCCTAAGGATTAGACGACTGGGAGGAACTTTTGAATGCACTGCTGACAGTGCCTGATGCTTATGCCTGATGCTTTGTGCAGATTCAGAATAAAATTAGTTGTGCGTATGTACTGTGTGCCAAATATGCGTAAACCAGTACGTGCAGCAATATGTCCCTCTCACTGGCATGGGCTGTCAAAAGTGGTCACAATAATGCCATCTGCTGTTCTTTCACAGAGTCCATAGTGCAAAATAGATCCATCCGTTCTTACTCAGTGAGGATCCTGTAGTGAGTGGCCGTTGTCATTGCTGGTGCATAATTATTACTGCCGTGCTAAGACCCCAATGTAATAACGTAAATGGCCAACAGTCAGTGGGCAGACCAGCCCCATAAAATCCTAGTTGAACACATTTACAAATCAATATAAGGTTTTGCCCTTCACCGATGTATAAATACTGTATACTCAGTGTGTTACTTCCTGAGTGACAGTTGGAAAAAATCACTCGGGTGGGACTTGTACCCACGACCTCCTGCTTTCTAGGGCAGATGTCTTACCACTCGACCACCGAGCTTGCGGAATCGGTTGGCTGGTTCGAATCTGATGTAGCAGCTGGTACCGCAATTAAACTATTTATAATATGAATTTGCGTAGGGTGATGTAAATCAATATCAGGTTTTGCCCTTGACCGACGTATGGACACTGTATACTCAGTGTGTTACCTCCCGAGTGAAAGTTGGAAAAAATCAATCGGGTGGGACTCGAACCCACGACCTCCTTTCAAGTGCACATTAACTTGTATTGTAATTTATCCCAAATTTTGAGCACAACGGTAACTGTGGTTCACATGTGTAAGTTTACTCCATATCTACCCATTGAATCGGAGACAAAATTATAAGCCAACTCTGTATCAAAATTAACCTCAGTGTAAACTCTACTCTATATTCACTCACCCATTATGCCTTCATGATGAGCAGGTGCCTGATGAACTGTGGATCCCAGCTCAACCCATCGGCCCGACTGGTCCTGGCTGGACTGTGCCCCGACTGCACGGCTTCCGCACAGCCTTACTTTGAATGGACGCTGAGATCAAGTAACCAGACTACAGCGGTGCAGACCTTAGACTGGGCCACGGACACCACAACCGGACAGCACGGCTCGTACCTTGCCATCAATGCTGGGACTTTTGCTGGATCCAGTGATGAGACACACACCATCCACCTACAAAGTAAGTTAAGCTGGACTTTGAAATGGTGAACCCATGGTATAACTAAAGAGGGCATGGGGGTGGCGCTGTAATACCACTCAGAAATTGGGAAAGGCAACAATGAGTTTTTTATGGTTAGAAACACAAGAGTTTTCCCCTCCAGAAAATAGTTCCCCTCCAGAAAATGAGTTCCCCCTAAGTGCCCCCCCCCCTGCAAAATGGACCCCTGTTACACTACCTGGTGAAAAGTAGTGTATGGTTGCTTTTAAGGGAAGTCTCAAGAAGTAACGAGAAAATCAAAATACCTGGATCAATGCTAACTATGCTGCGATCAACCAAAGTAGCATCAAAGTGATCTGCCAAAAAAATCTTGATTTTAGTTTAATTTTAAGTTGAACAAAGAGTTTGACTTGAGCGGGGTTTAAACCTGCGACCTCTGGATTGCTGTTCCTGTGCTCTACCAACTGAGCTATCCAGCGCCTTATGTTGGCAGTTCCCCATTTAGTCAATGGCTTTGTTCAAGGTTTGCTAGTCTGAAGCCACAAACCCGTATGTGCCATGTAGCCGGGGATCACACCTGAAGTCTCGATGCTAGCAACAAATGCTGCAAACCTGGGAAATAGCAAACGGGAATCACTTTTTCTTTAAGATAATTATATTTTGCATTGATGTAATGACTGGAATGAACACTGAAATCCTAACAAGTGACTTAAAGGGAATATACATCATTTGCTTTTGCTGTAATTTTCAGAAATGGATGGAATTGGGGTGTTGGAAATATATAGCAAATATAGTTACACTGACTTTTTTGAGGTTTTGGGTTCAAAAATGCTATAAAAACCAAGAAAAACAATCATTTTCCTGTAATCTGGTTCCCTGACTCCATTTAAGAAGAAACAGAGCAGTTTACATACATTGGGGAATTGTAAGGTCAGGGAACCAGTCTAGCTGGCTTGCACCCGTTCATAGGTGTGTAATCGATTGCAAACAAGTGCAATGGTCAACTGGGGCCAGTATTTGAAAAAAAGCCAGTTTTTTCCAACGCTGATCGGCCGATCAGCGTTGGAAATTGATACAAAAATACCACTTTTCTTGAAAATGACAGTATACCAGGTGCCATGATTTTATAGGATGCTTTACACTGTCATTCACTAACAGTCCAGCAAGGTATTTCAAAATGATTTGGTAGTTTTATTTTTTGATGTTTGCAAATGTTGTATTTTCCCTTTACATTTACTTACATTTACCTACATTTACTTACATTTCTTATTACACAGTGCAGAGCAGGAGTGGATCTAGCAGCTTTGCAGAGTACACATTCACAACAAACGCCCCACCGACGGTGGGCAACTGCTCCATCACGCCAAGAGAGGGGGTTGTCCTGACCACACGCTTCTCCATCATCTGTGAGCACTTCGAGGACATCCACACCCCGTTGACGTACGAGGCGCACACTGTTACGGGTGCGGAGAGGTTTGTTGGGGTCAGCTCACTTGATGCGGCGGTGGAAGGTTGGTTTCTGCAAAAATGGAAGTGACAGTTATGATTATTTAGGTTCAAATTTACTTTGTGATTCTCCAAACCGTCAATGGTTTCAACTGTCTTAAACCTTTTTGACCTTTTGAGCCTTACAGTGCAGTGTTATCCTATTAAAACTGGAAGCCGAATTTGCTATCTTCTCATTGCTCCATTTCTCTTTATTCAGGTACTCTCCTGTTCTATGGGGTAGACCCTAACATTCCATCAACCTTCCTCCCTCTTGGCCAACCCAGCCAAGACTACAAGGTGGACATCAAGATTAAAGTGACGGATTCCTTAGGTTCAAGCGTCTACACCTGGTTATCTGCAAAAGTGAGTACACTTCACCCTTGACATTAGGGAACGTTTCAAAAGTTGAAACGTTCCCGGAACGTTCCTTTAAGGAACACTGTGTGTTCCCATTAGGAAGGCGCTGTGTTCCCAGTGTGTTCCCAACTGGAACAGGCCATTCCCGGTTAAGCATGCACGCGCACAGACCAACGTTCCCAAACGGGAACACCTGGCATTCCTGGGCTGTTTCCAGTGGGATCAACACATGTTCCCAATCGGAACAGGCGATGTTCCCCGGTGGAATGTTCCAAGCATCCTGAATTTTGAAACGTTTCCTTAATTAGGAATTAACTTACAGATGCTTGCAAGGTGTCCGGAAATTCAGGAGTGGTGCACTTGCCAATTGGTCATAATTATTTTCCATTACCCGAGGCCATCATGCATGCAAACCAATGCACACACACACAGTGCATCCATCGTGACTCGTGACTTTGACTTGATTCTGACTCGAGTCCCAAAAATACTAATTTACTGTGTGTCGTCGTTTGAAGTTGCGCAACCATTGCAAAATCACTACACCGTTCTCTACATGCATCCTTGTAGGATTGTTTTCTTTATTTCACCTGTCCACCAATGAGTTTTTGTGTCAGTTTTTTCGTGGGAATTTTTTTTAGTGACCTGATCATGACTTGGACTTGGACTCACGAATCGCGACTTGGACTGGGACTCCAGCTCAATGACTCAGGACTAGGACTCGACAATGCAGGACTGGGACTTGACTCTGAGGACTCGGACTGGAGGTCCCAGGACATGAGAGGTCCCCGCAGTGCCTTCCTCTATAGAGTCCACATGAGGCTATGAAATAATCTCTCTGCTTGAACAGGTACAGGAGTCTGAAAGCAGCGACGTAGAGGCACTAGCCCTGCAACTGACCTCAGACGAGGACTCCCAACTGAACCAGCTGTTGGGAGAAGGCAACATCCAGACAGCTACACAGGTCATCACTAGTGTCAGCTCCATGCTGAATCAGGAGTCTGAGAGGGACAGTCAGCATGAGGACGAGGGGGAAGATGAACAGACTGACGGGGAGCAACACCAAGTAGAACTAGAACAGAAGAAACAGAAAAGAATGCAGGTGAATCATCCATCAAATTCAAAATAAAGATACAGTTGAACATCGCTATACCGAACATAGTCCTTGGCTACCGATTTTTTTGTATAAAACGTACCGAACATTGTAGGGAAATGCCACCCATTGCTGTAGGTAGTAAGCTAAAAAAACCCTGTGTAATTACATAATTCAATAGTTGGCACGTGTTCAAAGTCGTCTTTCAGTAACTACAAGGTCGTGCATGGGGAAGTTCTGAAGGGCGCTATTTATTGAAAAGTGAGCACTGGCAGCTTAAAGCCCGAGTCCTTCATTTGCAGCTATCCAAAAAAGTAACCGGCGTAATTATTGTTGAAAAACATACTGGTTGAGAGATAGTAAGGGGACTAAACTCCCTGTGAAATTATCCTTTCTGGCAAGCTCTCATTTTGAAGAAATCAACGAAAGAAGGCATTTCCAACGGTGCTTCTTAAGAAGCACCGTAGGAAAATTTAAATTAGTTGTTCGTTTTGTTATTCGGCGCAGCGCGCACAAGCATTGGAATGACGCACATGCGTGCGCGGTTGCTATAATTCATTGGATCAGTGCACAACATCGCATAAAGCTGCAATTCAAAACAATTCGAAACATGATTTAGCAACTTTTGATTTAAAATTGAGATCCTAGAATGCTGTTTTTCTCGGAATATGAAGCTGAAGCTGAGCTGAAACTTCATCAAGTAAGTTGTTCAGTATCCTTCATTAGATTTTGAACACTTTTGTTGCTTCAAACGAACAAAATGCACTAATTACAAATGATGGACTATAGCTTTAAAATCGCTATACTGAATGATTGCTGTAAGAAACAATTTCTGTGGATCCCGCGATGTTCGTTATAGCGGCGTTTCACTGTGCATGTAAATCCAGGGCTGTAGTTGATGAGTCCATCACAAGTCCACCACAAGTCCAGTCACAAGTAAATCACAACTCCGGTCACCAGTCACAAGCAACACTGGGTAAACAATATGAAAGGAATGCCTTTGTCTCAGTTTCATTTGATGAGCTTGAGATTTGCATTGGGACTGGAAGACTTGTGATGGACTTGGAGGGACTTACAGGGACTTGTGACAGACTTGACTACATCCGACCACCAAAATAATGTAGCTGAGAACTAGGTAATATTGGGAGTACGCAAGTCAGCACACAGCGCAATATACTTAAACCATTGCTATGACGTCACACTATTGTTAAAAGTGTGGATTCGGATCTACGAATCTCTTACACTGGTCACAAAGTGTGGATTCGGAACTACGAATCTGTAGTAAAGTGTGGATTCCGAATTACGAATCCACATTTTGAACATGTCAGGCAATTGTTCTCCATAATGAGCCTGAATAGGACCGTCTGCGTGAACATTTGCTTTCCAAAAATTACCAAAATTACGTCAGAAAGAAATCGTCGTCTGAACTATCCATTTGACGCCTTTACACACAAAATGACTTTTTTGTACGGGTGTGGCAATACACATGCTAAACACGCCAGGCAAAAATGTTGCAACCTGACGCCACTTCCGCGCTTGTGTACAAAGTCTATGGAGAGTCATTTCAAGTGTTTCCTAACAAAATTGGAAACATTTCTCAGTCCCAGATTCATGTCTTATCATCATTTCTGCAACGAATGGCCTTCATTGAGATGATATGTGAAGAAAAAAGTGTCGTCAGGTTGCAACATTCCTTTCAATACTTTTGTTGACGCAATGGTTTAAGTTGAAGAATACACTCGCAAGTGTGGATTCTTAAATTACGAATCCACACTTTCTCGTGTATTCTCCTTAACAGATACTGCTAGAAGCCAATATGAAAACACTGTCACTATGTTTTTGCTTACCCAATGCTCTGTACATCACTTTTCAATTTGTTTTTTTTTTCTCCAGGCTAGGGAGTCACTTCTTGACATGCTGAGTAATGTGGAAGTGAATAGCTTGGAATCCATACAACTCACCTCATCTGCCATCTCACGGGTTACCAGCGAAGTGGAGGAGATATCTCCTCAAGCACAGGTACCATACTCTTCTCATTGAAATGTGCTGACTGGTCAGTGCAGCTATAGGTGAAATATTGACATATATAAACAGATGTCTGTTCAGTAACTTTTAGATTTCTACTTGAAATTAAGGGCTGGTGGAGGATTGCAACTGTAGTTACATTTAGGACCCCCTTACTCTCGACTTACATACATGTAGATCCTTCTTAGTGGCCCAACATTTTTGTTTCTCAAAGGTTTCATGTTGTCTTTCGTTCTATTACCTTCATATAGATTGTGAATGCATTTAATCTATTATTCGGGTCCAATTGCCCTATTTGCCGTTTGCGAGTTAGCCACACCCCTTAGACAACCCTGTGGAAGTTTGTACATTAAGTTTTGTTTGTCAAAAATTTTGTGCTTTCCGTGTCCATAAATTGGACAATATTTCACAAGCTGCGTTGACGCGATTCTACCGCGATAGGTTAATTAAGCAATTAAAGGTGCATGACAACTTTGTCACAGGACCAAACACCTGTCAGTTCACAACACGTTACAAAAGCATATTTTTAACACACGGCTGGATGGCATCTTGTCTTACAGGTGTCTACTGCGTCTGCCTTCCTGAGCATGGGTTCCCGGCTGAAGGAGCAATCTGATATGGGAGTGGGCGGAGAGGCAGTTGAAGGGGCAGCGATGTAAGTTATCCCTGTACATGTAGCTGTGTCTTTGCAAATCTGTATGCATGCAGAGAGCTCATCAATAATAATAATAATAAATTGGAAGGCTAATCATCGACTCGCAGCTGAGAAGCTGAATTGCGAAGGGCGTGGCTACAACGTGGTCGAGCCGCTGGCAAGTAAAGGCGCCATTGGCAGCTAGCCACATCGACCCATACATGACCACGGAGCACAGCCTCAGATCAAAAGTGTTTGATCAATCTGTAATTTCAGGAAAAAAAATGAGATAGTGTCCAAAAATGTAGATACATTGCAAAAGTTATAAAGACAGGTGAAAATAATGCAGCTTTCTTGATGAGTTCTCAAACATGTACATTTGAACATAAGAGCAACACTAGTTTTCGATGATTGTGTAGTGTGGTCATCTAGCAGTGAAAAGTGGATTTAGTCTGTGCTAAGAGCGGTACAATTGTGCCATACTGCACACTGCTCACCCATAACATTTATGCAGGTGACTAAATGATCCTGGTAACATGAATCTATCTATTAACTCTCGCTGTATGACATACTTTTTAAAATGCTCTATCTGTGAGTGTCCCTTTTTGTCTCATCAGGTTCATGGTGTCGGGATTGTCCAACATCATGACTTCTGCCAACTTCAGACGAACTGAAAATGCCTCAGACGTTCAGCTGCTATTAGATAATGAGAACACTGAACAGGTAAAGCATATTAACCATCAATACATTACACAGCATCGTCATTTATTATTTCTGAAAACCTATGATGAATTGACCTTATATTTTTATATCAAAGAAGTTACAGACTAAGGCCAAAAAAAAAAAATCTCCGGTTTCTGGTATGCGCGCGCGTCGCCGTAGCAATGCGCGTCGGCAAAATGAAAAAGTTTTTTTTTTCAATGAAAGATGATGTCTCAAAACCGCCAAACTCACTGGTTTGACTGGAATCCTGCTGCTGCACAATTTTAACGTGTTTTTAGATTGGGTTATGGTCGAGAATAAGGTTTATGTGGCCTCTCTGGACTCCCATATATTTGCACTAAGTTTAGTCGGGCACCATTTGCAGTCATCAGATGACATTTGAAGTAAAAAAATCAGGTAAAAAAAAAAAAAAAAGCCGCGTCGCCGCACCACTTTTTGGGCAAGCTCCATACCAGAAACCGGAGACTTTTTTTGGGGGCCTAATTGTTATTTGTTAGAAAGTGATTTTACTTGACCCGAGTTGTGACTTAAGCTTGAGCTGGCATAACTGACTTAACTTGTGGCATGAGCTGCAGAAAGTCAACTGCACGTAATTACAAAACTGCCCAAACAACCAGGATACGATTCCCAAAGCACACAGATTAGCCTAGCTCAAAACATTAACCTCACTAATTTACATTGCTTTAAAGGCTCACAGCTAGTTTTCACCAACAGCCTCATAAACTCTGAGCCAATCTGTCTGCATATGGGCTTCATGCGAGAACAAGTGAGGGCGCTTTTTAAAGTGACTTTTGAGAGCCCAGTGGACGGGACACAACACATGTGCGTACATGTAACGTGAAGCACACACACCTTATTTTACTCTGAATGTGCACAAAACTGTAGCGTCTTCGCATTAACATCAGGCGTCGTTGACAATACGTGCGGATGTCCCTCCACGTGGCCTCCCCCAGCTCTCCCTTACTTACCAAGGGGGGACTCGTGCACTAGAACACTTAGACTCCGTTTACACGTACATTTTAAATGGTGACAATGAAGAACATTTGAGCATTATTGCCATTGTGTGCCCAGGCTCGGGAGCGTATCTCTCATATGAAGATGCCTTAGGTTTACAGTCGACTCTCGTTAATACAAACACGTTCGGACCTAGCCAAATTGTTTGTTATATCAGAATTTTGTATTAAGAGGAACATCAGTCCCATTCGTTGTGCATAATAAATGCACAGTCGGGACAAAGGCTTTGTGTTTGCTATAACCAGAATTTGTGTTAACAGTGTTTGTACTAATGAGAGTCGACTGTTTATTAGTGCACATTTAGAAGGCACATTTCCATCACTGGCTGTCACCAGTCTGCCATACAGCACTCTGTACTCTTCCAACCATACACTGCCAAGTATTCTCTTTCTCACTCTTCCTAAGACTCGTAATGTTACCCTGGTCTCCCTGCACGCGCTGGATGACGTCCAGACAGCCATCCTTTTCAACAAGGTGCCCGGGGAGCAGCCTACCGTCCTACAGACCGACTCGCTGTCGGTCATCCTGCAGAGGCAGGAGAAGAGGAATCTTGACGGACTGGTGCTGCAGACGGAGAACTCAGACGTGGTCTTCAGATTGCCAGCTGGGTTAAGCACAGCTATCGACCAGCACCGAGCATCCTCATATGATGAAGTCATTGATACACAGGTGTGATGGATACATTTTGAATGAAATATCATGAAATGCATTTTAAACATCTTACTTACAGGAAGTATGTACCTTTTTTACCGTATAAAACATGTTAAAGGGAAGATACAACATTAGCAAACATCAAAAAAACGAAATGATCAAATTATCACGTAATACCTAACTGAATTGTTAGGGATTGACAGTCTAAAGTATCCTGTTAAATCATGGCTCCTGGTGTGCTGACATTTTCAAGAAAAACTGTATTTTTCCAACGCTGGTCAGCCGACGGGCATTGGAAAAAAACTGGCTTTTTTCAAAAAACTGCTCCTATTTTTTCATATTTAGTTATTCCGCATTTTCTTTGCAATAGATTACACACCTGTGAAGGGGTACAAACCTGCTAAAGTGATTCTTTGACCTTACAATTCCCCAAAGTCTTTACGTTTCTCCGTTTCATCTTAAGTGGGGTCGTGGAACCAGCCTACAAGAAAATGACTGGTTTTCTTTTTTTTTTTCCAGCATCTACCAGCCCAAAATGTGAAACAAGTCAGTTTAACAATATTTTCTATAACATGCTAATCCTCCAAATCCACTTATTTTTGAAAATAGCTGCAAAAGCAAATGTTGTACATTCCCTTTAATAATAATATCGTGCTTATATAGCGCTTTATACCCAAGGTCTCAAAGCGCTTCACAATTATTACCCCTGTTCATCAGGCCATGAGACCAGTTTTTGCAGCAGCTCGAGATCAGTGCATCCTTGTCTCTACCTTCACAGGTACCCATTTATACTCCTGGGTGGAGTGAGGCAAGTGTCTGACCCAAGAACACAACCACCAGGGTTCCCCGTCAGGGTTCGAACCCACGTACTGCGGTACGCAAGTTGAACACCGTAACCAATGGACAACAGTGCTCCACATCATATGTTGATTGTTGATTGTGGTGATCGATTTTAACCAAAGACGGTACAACAAAATGACAAAGAACATTCCTTGAGTAATACATGTAGCTACCTTTGGTAACATGGCCTGGTCTTGTAAAGGTCTAGTCTTAGGAGCTTTCCGAAATGGTTCATGATGTGCCAGACCAATTTCTGACCGAAATTTCACAAAACTATAGTGTATACCTGCCCTCTCTGAAGTGCATTCCTATGTGAATGCAAACTAAGACAATCATATGGTACAGGGGTCTCAGTTTGGATATAACATTTGCACTGCTTGTGCTGAACATGCAAGGATATGTATAGGGACCACAGAACTAACCTATTGTTTCACTTTCAATGTGTACAATAACATAAATAATCTCACACAACTTGTCAAAATGTTTTCATTTTCTCTTGCAGATTCACCACTTTCAACAAAATCCCTTTTCTTGGACTGAGAGTAGCAGCATGGTGACAAGTCATGTGACTAGCCTGAGGCTGGGACACGGCAGCGACCAATCAGATATCGCCGTCCAGAGACTGCCACAAGACGTGGAAATAATAGTGACCAATGGCGACACTGCCAAGCCAGTCCTCCTCCAACCGCTGACCAATCAGCAAGGCAATCAAACAATCTATGCATTCAATTTGACCAATCAGGATGCAGCCGTCATTGTCAAGGTCCAACTGAACCAATCATCGGAGCTGACAGAAATACCCCCACTGAGTTTATGCCTTCAACTTGAACTGGCATCTAACGATACCAGCTCACAATGCAATGCTTCAGTGACTTTGCCGCGGAATGTGACAGACTCGCATTTCTCACTGAATAACACAAATATGACCTTTGACCCATACCTTTGGGTCATTCCAAGTGAGGACCTTCCTGAAGCTGGGGGGTATTTCTTGACTTTGGTTGGAGGGGATGTTATTGATCTTGCAGAGCACATTCTTGTGTATGCTTTCAGCACGCAGTGTCTGTACTGGGATGAAGCAAGGGAAGAGTGGCTAGGTGACGGCTGCCAGGTAAGAAAGTTTTTAAAAGTTGAACAAAGAAATTGACTTGTGGGGGTTTGAACCTTCGACCTCCAGATTGCAGTTCTGGTACTCTACTGAGCTATCCAGCCCTGTGTTGATGGTTCCCTATTTTGTCAATATCTCTGTTCAAGGGTTGCTAGTCGGAAGCCATAAACCTGTTTATGCTAAGCAGTCAGGGATCACGCCCCAAGTCACGATGTTAGCAACATAAGCAATGCTGTAAGCCTGGGGGATAGCAAAGTAAATTTTTTTTCTTGCGACCTATTTCTCTTACTCCAATTCAAAGGTTCTCAAAGATGGATCCATCCTTTTCATCTCAATGCATTCTGAACATATCTGGTCATTTGTAAACCTCTAAATGGCACAAAAATATGTCCTTGATTGTAAAACAAAATTATTGCTGAAATTGTATATAATTAACACTATGAATAAACTACATCATCATGATCCAAAAACACTCTTTCAGCTAGTACATGTATATGGTTGATGTACATGCATGGGCGGCAAACCATACTAACATGCTAGCTTGTTGAAATGCAGTGAATAAATCTGTTGTTGAGGGTGTTCTGTATGTGGTTTCCTTGTTGACTACATAGTCGTCTATGGTAAGCAGCGGAGGGAGGGGGTGTTCTTGTTAACATAAGTTGCCAATGGTATTAGGAAAGGGTTAAATTGTGCAGAATTAATCCACAAACCTCTGATTTAATGCACAATAACAGTTTGTGTCAGTTTTGTAATCGCCAGTGCACCAACTAAGCTAGCTGCCCATGCCATTGAGCTAGTTGACAAAATGGCCATATTCACCAATTTGCTAGGACAACAAACTTAATGGGGTCCATGCGCAAGTACCCTCCTAACGGTAAGAAAGGGAGAGTTGGGGGAGACCACTGGTAGAGACTTTTAAAACGTCAAAGTTCAATGCGAAGAGGTTATGGCTTTGTGCACATTCAGAATGAAATCAGTCTTGTAAACTTTGTGCCATTTGCATGCAAACCAGTATGCACATGTGGTGCGTCACGTCCTGTCCACTGGGTTCTCAAAAATGGTCAACATGGTCAAAAAGCGCTCTCATTTGTTCATGCACGGAGCCCATACATCATACTGGAATAGTCTAGATGACTTCTTAAAATCAGCACCCTCCTTCTCTGTCTTTATTAAATACCTTAAATCTCATCTACTCCATTCTTATGCGAATAATTATAATTTATGAATCTAGATTTATGCTCTTGCCTCATACCAGTTTGTGTTTTTTGTAGGTTGTGTCTTTTTGTGTCTGACTGTTTTCCATATTGTCCTTTGTCACCGTCTCTGTTTTTCTTGGTCATGTCCACTTGTCTGTTGATAGGTTAGGGTACTAAAGCACTTCGCTTCACCTTATACCTAAATGTTGTCGTAAATTTGTTTTAGTATTGATCTATGTACGTTATAATAATAATAAAGGACATTTATATTGCGCAAAACCTATATGGATATACTCTTCTGCGCATTACCAAAAAAAAACACCAGAAATGCAGAAAAATACAAAATACTTAATTACATAATGCATTGTATTTTTTTAAAATTAAGTTTACATGACATTATAACATTTAACAGTGTGGAAATGGCAACATGGAAATATTATGTTTCTACTAATATACCGAACAGTACAATTCATTACCTTTCGTCAAGGTTGGACCTTTCACAACTACAGCCCAGACCCACTGTCTCTGCAACCATCTCACGTCCTTTGCTGCCAGTATCCTGGTCCTCCCGAATGCAGTTGACCTGACCGACTTTTCCCTGTTTGCAACTATTCCTGAGAATCCTATCACCTTAATAACAGTTGCCGTTGTGTTTGTCCTGTTTGTGCTGTGTGCGGTGTGGGCACATCGGAGAGATCGACTAGAAATAGAAAAGGTGGGTCTGTTATTTATTCATAAATACCTAATACAGTTTACCCATTCCTATTGGTCGAGAGCCTGTCACGTGGCCGGTCTGAAAGGGACACTAGGTCCTGGAACAGCCCAATTGGGCTACAAAACGCGCTTTGAACGAGATTATGTTAACCGGAAAGAACATTTAAAACTAGGATAGAAACATCCACACAACTATCCTTTAAAAACTGGGCATTTTTGTGTTATTCCTGTATTATGCGTGCGAGAACGAATTTCCACTTTTGCGACCCAATAAATTCGGGCAGTTTGGATGCTAGTTGTGATGCCTTTTGTGGACGTTGAAGAAACCACAATTTTTTTGCATTGGTGATTGGTCACCGCTGTTCCCGAGACACACAACATAAACGACATAAAAAACGTATTCGTACTCCGTCGTGTCCGATGTAAACAAGCGGTTTTTTTCCCGTCTTTTCTCAGGAACGGTAAGACATAAGGTTGGTTTCCTTTCAACCACATGTTTGAAATAGGATAAGTAAACAATCCAAAACATGAAATTTTCAGGGATTTCAGGACCTAGTGCCCCTTTAAAAGGATGATAAAGACATGGCTGGCTGGTCTTGAACACTTTTACAGGTGTCATGTGAAATTTGGACTCCCATGAAAATCCCGTACCTTTTAACGTTTCATTGGTTGAACGTTCACATTTCTCACGTAGGCATGCGCAATACTACCAGTGAATCAGTATTTCATAGTCTGAAATTCACACTTCACCAGCCCAGCTGTGTTTTGCGCAACATCGTGCAGTACCGCATCGTGCACGCCAATCTCCTTTGGGACATTCCATATTATAGTCAAAGGGGTGTTTATAAAACATGAAGTAAATTGTTGAACGAAATGGTTGGCAACATCTAGTTTTTGACTTGTTTTGATTTTTGGACCGAAAAGATTGTTTTTTTTTACCAAAAAGGTATTTATGAATGGGAATAAATATGTGCTTGGTCGGTATGAAACACTCTTAAGACTGGTTGGAGTCTGGAGTGCTAATAATTACCCATCCAGACTCCAACCGGTCTTAAACAGAGTTTTTAATACCTCCCAAACGCACATAGTTATTCCCTTATTGTAACTGTGCCGTAAGCGTTCAAGATGCCAAATGAAATAAACGTTAAGTTTTGGTTTCTTTAATCTCATACACATACAGTACGGATTTGCACACATTCAGCTACGAAATATCATACTGTGTGTCATACGATATTTTCAAGAATCAGTTCTCTGGAAAAAGCTGGCTTGTGTGAGGAGTTTAGTCAGTGTTACAATTGAAAACTAACCATTTGTAAATGAAAGTAGCCAAGACACTGCTATGAAGATCCTTAATGGATGTCTTGCTTGGGCACAGGCTCGACTTATAATCCTGGATGACAACAGTCCAGATGACACCTACCGTTACCACGTCACCGTCTTCACCGGCATGCGTCGAGGAGCCGGCACCACAGCAGTCGTCACCCTGACTCTTGAGGGCATCGTGGGAAACAGTGAGCCCCACGTCTTGTCTGCGGACGGTCATCACAAGGTAATGCAGAGAAGCTGCATTGATTCCTTCCTTCTGACGACAAAGGAATCGTTGGGAATACTCCGATCCATCAGGCTATGGCACGACAACGGAGGTAGCAGCCCTGAGTGGTAAGACGTAAAACAATGCAGAAACATTACAAGTCTGCTAGTTAATATTTTATTCTGGTATTTTTTTTACTTTTCTTATCATGGGCTAATCCATGGAAAGTTATACCCAACTGGTAACAGAGTTTTGGAAGTCTTGGGCCCTATGTGTCTTTATTTTTGTTTTTGATTTAGGTACCTTAGCCGCATCCTAGTTCATGATCTGGAAAAAGATCGTTGGTGGTATTTTCTGTGCCACACATGGATTGCCATCGATCTTGGCGATGGCAAAATCGACAAGACGTTTCCCGTGGCAAACACCGAAGACCTGAAAGATTTCCATCATCTGTTCTTCACTAGAAGTGTCCGCGACATGAAGGACAACCACCTGTGGTTCTCTGTGCTGTCCCGGCCACCCCGTAGCAGCTTCACCCGACTGCAGCGCGTGGCCTGCTGCTTCTCCCTCCTGCTGTCCTCCATGCTGATGAACATCATGTTCTACAAGGTCGGGGAAGGGGAGCCAGATGAGACGTACAACTTTGGGGTGATGAGCATCTCGGTCAAGACCATTGTGATTGCTACTGAAGCCAGCCTCTTGGCTTTGCCTATCAATCTAGCCATTGTCCAGATTTTCAGGGAGGTCAGACCCAAGGAGGATGACATAGAGATTGTGCCAGCCAGCGAGTCGGAAGATCCACAGGATCAAGTTGATCAGGATGTGGAGTACAAAGAGAGCTTGGAGCCTCAAGGAGAAGTTCCTTCAACCGTGGGAAGCAACATGACAGGGACTTCCTCTGGGTCTTCAAGTATCCAGTCACAAACCTCCACACCAAATATGGCATCAAGAAACTCTCCTCTTCAAGAAGCAAGTAGACCGCAAAGCGCCATGAGGGAAGACACTAAAATGTCTGTCAGCCGGGAGTCCTTACCAGAGAGGGACATTTTCAATAGTGACAAGGCCTACGAGGAGTACGTTGATAAGTATGCAGAGTTTGTGTATCTGAGGAGTACTTGCAAAGGCGACAACACAGGCAGTCACAAGTTGTTGGAAGCTGGCAACTTGCAGAGTCTGGCACCTTTGCAAAGGGATAGTTCAAGCCAACATGCTCAGCAAGATTTCAGGCCAGACCTGTTGCCAGAATGTGACCAAGCCTTACTCTGTCCTAACATGAGGCAACTGACTGAAACTTCCGGAAACTCCAATGTAAACAGAACCTCTCCCGGTAGTGAATCAAGCATACTGCCCCACTCTTCTCAGTCCAACCAGAGTTCTCGCAGTTCCAGCAGCATCCACATCCTGATCTCCCCAAACGAGGAATCCTCTGTTGATCTGAACCCTTCCGACTCGGTCATCTACACATCCTACCAGGACTTCCTGAGCTCCCGCTTGAACCTGCTGTACGAGCAGCTTCACAATCCTCCACCAAACCTCTTCAGGAGTGAGGAGGACCGCAGGAAAGCCTTGCGTAAGTTTAAACTGGCCCTGGCCCTGCATGGCTGGAGAGAGGAATGGGAGAGAGAATCGGGGTCGGCAGGCTCAGAGGAGACCCCGTCGGAGCCAAAAGATGAAGTGCAGAGACTGTTTAGTGGACTGGGACACCTCCCCTGGTGGTGCGTCTACATTGCCTGGTTCCTCGCCATATCCTCTAGTCTCTTTGCTGCCTATTTGATCATTCTGTACGGCCTGACCTTTGGCAAGCAGAAGTCCATCGACTGGCTGGTCTCAATGATCATCTCCCTGATCCAAAGTGTTGTCGTGATCCAACCGGTGAAGGTCATTGCCATAGCAGCATTTTTTGCCATAGTTCTCAAATCCTACGATTATGATGAAATTGGAGTGAAGTTCTTCAAGCAGCTCAAGATAATTGCAGGTATGACGTGTGAAAATCTTAGTCAAGTCACTTTCTTTTATTTACAATGCAGTGCTCTCTCAAAAATTGTTCCCAAAAAGAAAATGACATGAGTTAGGAAACTGATCAAGGATTCGATGGAGTACTGTTATACAGATCAGGTCTGTGGTTTTAGACGTGCGGTCATATGATTGAGATGTGATTTGCTGAGGTACTGCAGTGTTTACCATGTCAAAAACTCACCTGTGTCTTTACATTCCATGCTACAATGAAAACAGCCATGGTACAATACATGTCGTCGCATCAGTGCAACAAGGTCGTATCTCCTAAAATGGCATCAACGCAAAACGCGAGTTTTAGAATGGCAAAAGGTCGTATCTCGCTTACAATAACCCGGACACGCAAAGTCAATGGACGTCGAGATACGACCTTGTTGCACGGAGCGTATTTGCGCAAGATAGGACTCTGTTGCAGAATCGCGTTACGACCTTGTTGCACTGACGCGACGATGTCTTCTTCCAAAATATAACATTCATTGGGACAATTATGCATTTCAGAAGATGCAAATTTTCATTCATAAGATAAAAAGTCTGACATTTCCATCAAAGCGTCAATGATCAATACTCACATCTTCTGTATGAAGGTGTCCAGCAATCCAGCACCGTTAGCACCCAGGGCAGTGCCTTCTCCGCCAAACGCAGAGGCACCCACTTCTACCGGCCTCCTCCGGGTACCGCCGTGGAGCAGGCTCGGGAGAAGCGACTCGCAGAGAGGAAGATGTACTCCCTGATCAAAGGCTTCATCGGCCAGATAGTGTTCATCTGGTTGGCGCTGCAGGTCAGCAATGCACAGCGGGATCCTGGGAGTATCTACCTCAGCCTGGCCATGAGCAATAGCTTCACGACACAACTCCACCAGGTAGTGTGACATCAGGATACATCTAGAATTTAGATAATAAGCGTTTTTGGGCCCCTTGTGCATGATTTCAGATTAGGTCTAGCTTCTGCACCGCTCAGGTGTGCTTTTGAGGTACAGGGGCATGCAAGCCTTGTGCCCGTCTTTGTTCCTGATTTTAGAAGCCCTTTGAATACTTTGAGTGGCTTTCAGCCTTACATTGGTTGACTTCATGAAAATAAGGAGGAGCTAGATTAATAAGGAGCAATACTCGAAGTAGTACGTGTAGGCCATGAATGTCTTTGTTCAAACTCAAACACCTGTTTAATTGGTGTCATTTGTCTTTCTGTGCACAAGACAAATGACAATAAAGTAAGTTTATGGGTGAACCATGTAACAAATCTCTTTGTGAGTTTAAGAGGTTCTGAAAGGACTGGGGAAACAACATTTCGGAAAGTATGCTCTGCCCACAGCCTCTTGACAACGGGCAGCGCACACTGTCCGAAACACTGAGTTTCCCCCGGTTCTTTTCAGAACCTCACAAACTCACCACAAAGACATGGTGAAACCGTAAACGTGCTCTTAGTGCTCTTGCAAATCTTATCAGACAAATGACATGAACCAACTACACAGCATGGCATATAATCCACAAACCGTGTTTCTGTACATGCATCAACTAATCTCACCTTTGTAACATCCTCACTGTGCATCCAGGTGAAAACCATGCCTGATGTCTACACATGGATACAGGAGGAGTTTGCACCCAGCCTGTACGAAGTTGAGCCAAGTTCAGTCCTGCAGGAATCATTCCTTGTGGGAAGCCCAAGACTGCGCCAGCTGAGGGTAAAACCAGGTGAGTCCAACTTTGGTTAGTTCCAAGCTATTACCTAGTCACAAACTTTTATTCTTGATAGTCATTTAAGTGCTAACTTACGTTTCCTAGTCACAAAACAGTAGATTGTGTTACGGGGATTAAGAATAGATTGTGTAAGGGGAGTCAGGTTGGCATAGCGGTACTTTCCTCGCCTTCCACCGCTGTGACCCGGGTTTAAATGCCGCCTGGGTCAATATTTGAATTGGGTTTTCAGTCCCTACCTAATTCCGCGGGTTTTCACCCAGAATATCTTCTGGGCTTTTTCTCCCACCTCTAAAGCTGTAATTTCTTCTCACTGTCTTTGCTGTGATGTTTCCCCTGGGATGCTATATGATACAGATACAGATCCTTATTTAGATACAGTAAAATGTTACCTATCTACATCTACATAAGGCAAAAAAAAAAAAAATCTCCGGTTTCTGGTATGGAGCTTGCCCAAAAAGTGGTGCGGCGACGCGGTTTTTATTTTTTTTTACCTGTTTTTTTTGCTTCAAATGTTGGCTGATGAATGCAAATGGTGCTCGACTAAACTTAGTGCAAATATTATGAGAGACCAGAGAGGCCACATAAAGCTTATTCTCGATCATAACCCCATCTAAAAACACGTTAAAATTGTGCAGCAGCAGGATTCCAGTCAAACCAGTGAGTTTGGCGGTTTTGAGACATCATCTTGAAAAAAAACCTTTTTCATTTTGCCGACGCGCATGGCTACGGCGACGCGCGCATACCAGAAACCGGAGACTTTTTTTTTTTTTGGCCTAATGACATATTGGCCTGTTTGGGCGAAGTGTATTGTAACTGCGAGTCACCTCTGTGCATTTGTATTGTTGCGATTCTGAAATTACCGAAATAGAAGTACATTGTGTTTTATGATTCTAAATTTCTTTACATGTTATATATCATACAGAGTATTGCAGTGAGCCAGCCACCTACCGAGGTATGCGTCCAGGATGCCACGCTGTCCCCGGCACAGAATCAGAGCAAGGTGCTTACAATGGCTCCTGGACTCTGCCCATGTCATCTCTCAATGCATTCCAGGACTGGTCCATCAATCCTTGGGTCTACCAGCCCCAGTGGCAGGCAAAAGGCAGCTACTTCCTGACGGGCCTTGGACCCAACGATCGTGGGGGATTCGTTGTCGATCTAGGTCCATCCAGGGCATCTGCAGAGAACCGGACCGAACTCCTGGAAGACTCCCAGTGGGTCGATCAGTACACCAAGGCAATGATTCTGGAGTGGGTGGTGTACAATGCCAACATCAACCTCTTCTGCGCCAGCACTGTCGTCTTCCGCGCCGAAGGGACCGGCGTTGTTCCCTCTTACGAGCTTGCCACCCTTCGCCTGTACCGCTACACCGACAAGTACGACAAGTTTGTGTTGACTCTAGAGGTGCTTTATCTCTTGGCTGTTGTCGTCATCATTGGGATGGAGGTGGTGAAGTGGAACAACGATGGTGGGGAATACTGGAACTTCTGGAGCTGCCTTACCATCGCTATTATTATTCTATCCATCTCAGGTACATGCGACGTAGCTTCACTGCTTTGCAGTGTTGTAGTAGAATCCTCAAGAAATCCTGACAATTTCTTCACAAGTCAATCACAAGTTATCAAATCTCACGCCAAGTCAAAAACTATTCAAACGAACTATAACAAAAGCATTCCTTTGTTAATGTTCACCCCCTGGCTTGTGACTGGCTTGTGTGACCGACTTTTAAATATACTTGTGACCGTACTTGTAATGGACAATCCTGCTTTTTATTTCCAGGAAGTGGATGAATTTGACAGGTTCTTGTTTGGTTTGATTTTCAGCTTCTTCTATCAAAAGATTGTTTGTACTTGTGTACATTGTTTGAGAGCAATCACATAGATATACATGCATTCTTAAACTAACAGCTGAGGGGTGCCCTTGCAGTTGATGTCATTTCCTATTAAACTTACCCTTCTTCATTTTCTCCGCAGCAACAACGGCTTACATATGGCAATACGTTCTCACAATGAGGACCATGCAGCTCTATAAAGCTGATCCAAGCATACACCACAGCTTTGCAGACCTAGTCCTCTTGGACTTGGTCCTTGTGACTAGTCTGGCTGGCGTCGTCTTCTGCAGCATCCTCAAGTGTCTCAAGATCCTCAACTACAACGACAGCATGTTCCTGCTTCAGAACACTGTCCACAGGCTCTCCGAGACCCTCGTATTCTACCTGTCCATGCTTGGAGTCGCCCTGATGGGCTTTGCCTTTTTTGGCTACCTCAGCTTCGGCCGGCAGTTCAGGGACTTCTGCGACCTTTTGCAGTCCATACAGTCCGTGTTTGTGCTCGTCCTGCGCAGGTACAGCGACATGCTGATCATCATGGAGTCCTTTGGAATACACGCATATGTGTTCTTTGCGATCGCCAACTTCTTCCTCATGGCGGTCGTGGTCAATCTGTTCATCGCAATGCTGTTGAATTGCTACTCCACGGCCAAGAGCAAGTTTGTCCGGTACAAGGACCACGACGTGGTTAGCATGCTGACCGAGTGGTTTTTCTCGGCCTTTTCCATCAAAGAGCGTCCCAAGCCCTTGCACAAGCACAACAGCATTGTGTCGCTAGATGAGTTGTAATAATAATAATAATAATACAAAGTATTTATATAGCGCTTTACAAAGAACAAAGCGCTTAACACTCATTCACAACAAAAAATAACAGGAAAGAAAAACAGACACAATACGATTACGAATGGACTTGGAACAGATGTGTCTTCAGGAGACGTTTGAATACAGGCAGCGAGACCGCCTCTCTCATACAAGAAGGAAGCTCATTCCACACGCGAGGGGCGGCCACAACAAAAGAGCTATCTCCGGCCTTCTTCCTACTTCTAGGGACAGAAAGCCGGGTCTGATCGGATGATGAGCGGAGTCGCTGTCTGTAAGAGTCAGGAATATTTGAGTGATGTGAATGTAATAGGTCAACCAGATATGATGGAGCTTGAGTGTTGAGAATTTTGTATACAAGGGTGCAGATTTTGAAGGTTATCCTCTGTTTAACAGGTAGCCAATGTAGCTCTGCCAGCAGGCCCTCAGATGGCTGGTCCCGGCCGCATGCGAAGACCAGCCGAGCAGCCTTGTTTTGTAGGCGCTGTAACCGTTTAAGATCTTTCTCACGAGCACCTAGCAAAAGAGAGTTCGCATAATCAAGACGGGACAGGACCAGACTTCTGACGGCGTGATGGCAGGCATCCTGTGTAATAAACCGGCGAATACGCCACAGGTTGCGGATGTGGAAATTAACAGTTTTACACAGAGAGCCAACGTGATGAGACATTGTCAAAGAAGAATCTAGTGTGACTCCTAAATCCTTAATCGATGTGGAAGCTGGAATGGATAAGTCACCCAATTCTAATTGGAGATCAGGGACCCTAGCAACCACATGTAAGAGATTTGTGGGGTGACATGGAAGATCAGACCATATGTACCTTATTTAGGTGAATTTTTGAGTTGATGAAAGTTACTGGAACAAAAGAGGAACACAATTTGGTTCCTCTCTATAAGGACCGTGTATAAACTTTCTTTTGAGAATTGATTTAACAGATGCTTTGCTGTTTATTCCTGTACACAAATCAGTAGTAAAGGACAATTTTTTCACACAGAATTGTCAGGGTTTATTAGTGTGTTCCAGGTGTTAATATTATTAAAATTTGGGGAAGTTGGGGTTAACGCAGTCTTAACATCTTTGCAACAAAGCGTATCTTGATTTTCTGTATTTGCTTTATTTTTCATAACAGAAAACATGATCTTACTGATCTTCTATGCATTTCATAAAAATAAAGAAGTTCGTTTTTAAACTTACAGCATTTCTGCACACTGATAAATAAAATTACAGAGCTGTTTTTCTCAGAGAATTGAGGGGAATGTTGTGTTGCCTAAAGACACCAAGTTAAATAATCCTATAAATAGCACAGCTTACAAGAGAGCATGACAAAAAATATTTTTCAGCATGCACTGCCTAATAATAACAACAATGATATGGTGCTTATATAGCGCTTTATACCTAAGGTTTCAAAGCGCTTTACAATGATTGTCCCAGTTCATCAGGAATCAGACAATTTTTCTGCAGCAGCTCCAGATCAGCGCATTCTGGTCCCTATCTTCACAGGTACCCATATATACTCGTGGGTGGGGAGAGGCAATTGTAGTAAAGTGTCTTGCTCAAGAACACAAGCACCATGTTCCCTGTCAGGGTTTGAACCAATGTACCACGGCACATGAGTCGAACACCGTAACCAATGAACTAATGCTCCAAGTTCATCTGATGTATTCAACATTGCACGTCACGTCCTATTGAGATCTAAAGAAATTCATTCTCAGTAGTTGTTAAGACTTCTCACATAGTAACTTGATCTCTGCGGAAAACATCATATTTGATGAACAACCTCACAATACACACTTGAATTGCAGCATGTTTTGGGGATTTAAAGCCAAAATACTCCAACAATGGCTTTTGTATACTGAGTAATGCGTATCACTATATACCAGGGATAAGTAAACCCCCACGCACCCCAGGTTCCCCCACAACGGTACAATAGAGAGTTGGGGGAGACCACTGGAAGGAACTCATTTCAGACGGCGCCCAACGCTAGTGTGTACATGCTACGGGTTTAAATTAATGGTGAATACTTCACGCCATGCACGCATGTCTCCCAGCCTTGATCATTCAACGTCATTCAACGTTAGTGTCGGCTGATCTATGGTCGGCCGCCAACAAAACAGCGCGCTATGCAATCACACATACTGTACAAAACACGAACAGCGACCTCATGCAGCTAGGCTAGATATGCAAATCAGGTAGTGCTGAACGAACACCTTGGAACATTCGCCAATTTTGGGGCAATTTTCGTTATGTTGTTCCTGGATTTATATGGAGTTACATTTGGTCTGAGGACTCTTAACTTGTTGGAGAATGTAGCCACACTATCCAGCTGTCTGTCTATGTAAAATATGAGCCTCCACGACCAAGTGCTGAATAATAATCTCATCTTCATTCGCATTGCAGGTCGTTGCTGGAAATCCAGCGACAACATAAAGAAAACCATTAGCCAGTGCTCATGGATTTTCTAAGGCATTCGTTCAGCATCACCTGATTTGCATATCGTAGCCTAGCCGCGTGAGGTTGCTGTTTGTGCTTTGTGCAGTACGTGCGCGTGCATAGCGTACGGCTACTGCTGTTCGCGGCTGACCATTGATCATTGGATACAGTGGAACGTCGCTATACCGAACATCGTCCTTGACACCCAATTTTTGTGTACAAAACGTACTAAACATTGTTCTTAGAAATGTCAACAGAAGAGTGACTAGTTGCTATTATTTCTCCAAGGAATAGAAGGGAAAGCCACCCATTGCTGTAGGTAGTAAGCTACAACTGTGTAATTACATAATTCTATAGTCAGCTTGTGTTCAAGTCGTCTTTCTGTAACTACCAGGGCCGGCGGGTGTGTAGGGTGAAGTTCTGGGCACTATTTATTGAAAAGTGAGTACCGAGGCACCGGCAGATTCAAATCGCTACACCCAACGATTGCTGTTACGAACAATTTCTGTGGATCCCGCGAAGTTCATTATAGCGGTGTTCCACTGTACTATAGTCATACGCCTTGACCAAGGCTATGTGTCTCCCCCTACGCAGCTCTCAAGAGTGGTCAGAAAGTGCCGTTTACTGTTCACGAACAAAGTCCACAGATCTAGACGGTTTCAGCAACTGGTCTATCTAACGTGTGAGCCAGTCACTACGGCAAATCTAAAAACCACCTCAAACTTGAAATCAGAATGTCCATTCAGGTTTCACGTAGTTGATGCGCGTTTGTCTGCATCACAATGACGCTAGCATCACCTGCATTTGTTGATTTCTGCCTTCAGCTGTTGCATGGTTCCGTCTCGCAGTGCCTTTCGGACGCTTTGAAAGAACTGGAAGTAGTGATGAAAGTTGTGTCTGGGAGAAAAGCAAAAAACATAACAAATATGTATTGAAGAAAATGTTTGTTTCATACATATGATTTTGTACAAATCTGTAATAACTTAAATACCTATCCAATGTTCCTTTCCCAATGATTTTTGTATTCACTTAATGTGAAAAATCTTTGAATAAACTCAAACTGGTGATTTAGCATTTTTTGCACATTTTATGAGCAAGGTTTAATATTTGATCCTTGTTGATGTTTTTGTTGATGTATTTCAGCAGCACGAGTCCATGGTAGAAACTGTATAATCGGGCTTAAACCGCACCAACCATTTTTCAGTTTCTGAATGGTACAGATGTCATTTTGTTAACTGAGAACTACTTCATGGGCTCCGTGGACAAGTACCCACTCAATGGTTATTACAAAGGGAGAGTCGGGGGAGATAACTTGGGAGTGACATGAGAACGCATATCCGACTGTTCCTAATGCTCAAGCGAAGATGCTACAGAACAGGGCCCAATTTCATAGAGCTGCTTAAGCACAAAAAACCTTGCTTAATATAATTAGGTTACCCACCAAATCTCCATGCGATTGTTATGCTAAGTAAACAACAGCTAAATACCAGTCACAAGCAATGTACATCACATTGAGTTCTGGCCGGTAACCTAATTATATTAAGTGAGGTTTTTTTGTGCATAAGCAAATTTTTTGCTTAAGCAGCTCTATGAAATTGGGCCCAGGTTTGTGCAGATTCAGTATGTAATTGGTCTTAGGTACTTTGCGCCATATAAATGTATAGAGTGACCCCAAAATAAAAGACTCACATCATGAGCAGCACACCAGCAAGCAGCTCTTTTGCATTAATGAGATGGTTGATGTAGGCTCTGGTGTGATTGACACAGCAGTAACACTGACATCCCTCAACCACTGCAGTGAAGTCCTCCACAAACCTAGACGGAAAATCAGACACTATTACGTTCAAAACGTCGTGTCTTCTCAGACACTGTGTTCGTATCAGCGGTCCACGATCAAGACAGGTACTTAAAAGTAGAATGGACCATTTGTCATCCGTGCATTTTTTTTCGTTTGAAGCAACAAAAGTGCTCAAAATCTAAAGACGGATGCTTAACAACTACCCCGACGAAATTTTAGCTCTGTGAATGTTGTATATTTCGAGAAAACACAATATTCCGGACCTCAATTTCAGTTCAAAAGTTGCCATGTCATATTTTGAATTGCGCCCTCTCGTGACACAATCCCGAAATCAGCATTCAGGACACGATTCTCATTCAGCCGAGTGTAGCTGAACCAACGAATAATAGCAGCTGTGCATGCGTGTGTGTCCTGTCAATGCTTTCTTCCATTCATGGCTTAACCAAATTACAAACAGAAATTTCCAAAAATGTGTTACGTGACACATCTTTGGAAATAACCTTCTATTGTTTTCTTCAAAATCACAGCATGCCAGAAGGAATCATTTCAGAGGGAGTTGAGTCTCATTACCACCTTTAAACCAAGTTAGCTTTTTTAACAATGATTTGGTCGGTTACTGTTTGATAGCTGCAAATGGTCCACTCAACCTTTAATGGAAAAACACTACATTGCGCAAGTATCATGGGTGGGCAATGACAACAAGTATAATTTACATATGTGCATTTATTAGGAAGGAGAAGTTCGGGTGCTTGAACTTGGGCCAGGATGGCTGCATTTTTTTTGCATTTATGAAGTGAGATGCCCGATATATTGTTATTACCAAGCAATACAACATAGGCCTGAAGAACAAGGGCAATAGTACCTATTTTCACCCCATGTTCAATAAATCGGTACCTTTGATCAGAAAGTTTCATTTCATACACGGTCCTGCTGTTCAAATCTCCGTTCTCTCCCTGTCCGTCAAAATCACTCACGGTTCCTCCATCGTCACCAAGACAATCATCGATAGATGAAGCAGATGCAGGGGTGTGTCTTGAGACCGCATCATTTGGCAAGGACGATGCAAGTGCGTATGAAAATACCAAAGCGCAGCCTCGCTCTGTGGCTTCATATGGAAAGCTGGTCCAATACCATTAAGGCTCAATATATACATGAATTGTATAAAGTATAAATAAAGTCTGTCACGAGCCAAAATTGCCCATCAGGCCGGCGTTCATCTCTGGTTTCCTTTGCATGAAATGACTGAGAATATTTCTATCCCCCTGGATGGGATGCCGGTCCATCACAGATTACTCCAAGCTAATGCCGGTAATAATAATAAAAATAATAATAATAATAACAAAGCATTTGTAAGGCGCACAGTATCTGACAATAATAGTCATTCAAAGGCGCCAGTCAGTGAAAAGTCAGTGTGTGTGAAGGTAGATGTCATTATGTATGAGAGAAAAACTGATTGAAGAGGTGGGTCTTTAGGTGGCGTGTGAAGAGAGATAATTGGTGTATTGCCCTCAACACTCGTCTGGTAAGGAGTTCCAGAGATGTGGTTCAAAGCTGGAAAATGCTCGGTCTCCGTAGGTCGCCAAACGAGTCTTCGGGACAAACAATATATTGAATGACGACCTAAGACCTGGTCTCAGTTGACGATGTTGAACCATTTCCTTCAGATACAGTGGGACTAAGCCATGAAGAGCTTTGAAAGCAAGAAGGAGAACTTTGTAATGTATGCGGTACTGGATTGGTAGCCAATGAAGTTTGTGCAAGATGGGTGTTATGGTGTTATGTGTACTCATTTATTAAACTCGGTACTCATTTATTAAACTCTTTCGGGGGAAGGGGGGAGCATGGCACCATAGCCCTAAATATGCTACTGGGGACACACCCAATGCACGGATGCTACTTCTTCTAATGGCCATTCTCTCATGCTTCTGTATTTTTTACCATTAAGGGGTGCGTGTACGTGTTCATCTTTTCAAACTGTGGATGAAAAATACCAGAGAACAAAAGAGAACAATATCGTCCACGATTCCCAGCATATGTCCGCGATTGGGGTCGTGTACAAAACCAGGCATGCAACTGCGAATTTAGAAAAAAAACGAGGAAACTCCAAACCACACAAGACTTTGTACAGTATTTTTCAATTTGTAATGGCATTCATGAGAAGTAAAAAAACGAGGAAATCACCGGATCAGAGGAAAAGCTGCATGCCTGAAAACCTATGGGAGTCTTCCTAAAAAGTTAGAGTACAAACAAAAGAGGGACAATAGGACGTCCACGATCGACAGTGAACACATGTTTGTATGTGTGCATGCACACAACAGCAAATTCAGTGGTGGCAGAAAAACATGCATCGTACAACAAACGCACGTTGCTCTGTCTTTTCAAATATTCAATTCCCCATCCAGGCAACACCGCATGTTGCTCACTGCCTACATTTTGGGGTTTGGGGTAATTAGGCTGTTCTGGAAGTGGCAAATAGGTAAGGCCACACTGGGTAACAATGACCCAAAACTTTTAGGCCTAAAAACAAATTGAGAAACTTTCAAAGGATACGTTGAATCAAAGATGTCAACTCCTAGTTCCACAGCACGCAGTACCTCATCAGGTCGGCCGACTCTAGGCAGGAACCTTGGCTTGTCTTCAGGGATTTCATTCTGTTTTCAACATTGCAAAAATATTTTCCCAATCGGAAAAATGGTCAAAATTTGAGGGGAAACATTGAAAACGTCTGGTCCGAGTATCGTCCGTTCACAGCATATTTTGTGAGGAATGCTACAAAGGCTGTTGATTGGTCAATACCTGTCAGCTGACCCCCTACATTAAGTATGGACTTCTACACTGTACTACAATGGAGTACACGATTAGTGCACAAGGAAGAAAGGACACCTGCAGCCGATTTCACAAAACTTTATGCAATGACGTAAGTGAACTTGCGCCAAAATGTATTGCGCAAGTTGCGCAACATTCCACGTTGCACATTCCAGTAATGACGTTGCACATTCCAGTAATGACGTTGCACATTCCAGTAATGACGTTGCACATTCCAGTAATGACGTTGCACATTCCAGTAATGACAATTTCATGAAAGTTCCATAGTGCGTAAGCCCGCAACTTGCCGAACAATTTATGGCGTAACTTGTGCAATCATTTTAGGTGGCGCAGGCTGTGGTGTAACGACTGAAAATCACCTATTTTGCCAGCAGATCGTGATCATCGTGCAGCCTGTAATTGCACAACTTATCAAGGTTCCATATAAAACAGGTGGTGATGCATGCAAAATCTGCTCACACATCACAGCCGTTCGGTGTAACATAAGGAAACTCTATTCCATACACTAGACAACTTCTCGAGTTGGCAACGCTTATAACCCTAACCCCTTTGAGTGATTTACTAGGAACCCTCCTCACTCCTGCACATTCCAACACCACATGGCAAACCCAACACCCAAACTGTTGGACTCTGATTATGGTGGAACACGTATGCCTTACCGCTTGTAACGCAATTCAGTTTGGTGCAGTACTCACTCTAACAGATTCCAACAAACCCTGGTGTTGGAGTTTGACCGGATGGGGATTGTTAGGGTTAATAAACCAACGACATAAAAGACTTGGACAGTTTTGGTTTTCCATGTCTCACCAGAACAGCCTTCATAACGCTCCACCTGGTCCTTTCCTCCATGGACTCTTCATGGAAGCCATCCAGGACATAGCCAGCCACGGGTCGCTTGGCTGTCTCCCGGGCCGACCTGAGTCTCTCCTCCAGCAGCTCGCTGCCTTCTATCACGCCGAGCACTTCAACGTCTCTGAGCTCCTGTTTGGCAAAATCACAGGAAAACGTTAGCTTGGAGAGTTTTTGCTAGATTTCACGATTCCAGGATATAACGGAATCCGGCGACCAGAATTAGCAGCTGTTACTGCGAATGCTGAACGCGTTCTTAAAGACGAGGCTTGCGCGCATTTTGGTAACTCTGTTGAAGAAGCCCGAAGTGCGTGCGTATTACCTGAGCGCGATTCACACAAGCCTGGTGTCACCTCAGAAATGGCTGTCACCTGATTAGTCTATAGAGTACCAAAGTGTGATGTCATTTAGAACCAGAAAGTGTAGTGCAAACGAACGGAGTACACCCGCGTGTTGGTTCACGGGCTGAATCACGCGTGCTATGTCTTTCACACAAATTTTGTGTGCGTGACGTATTCACTTCGGTACTCCATAGCAGTGTAAAATGTGCTTTAAAAGGTCGGTGTCAATTTGGCTCAGTACTGAGGCATGGACATTCTGCACACAAAAGGCAAGAGGCAAAAATGCCATTTTTGGCTTTGAAAAAGATTCCTGCTGTTAGTGAGGCCCTCTTACTTTTTCCATTGTATATTTCAGGTCAACCGAGTCAGTAAGCAGTTTGCAGCAGTTTTTTTATTTTCATTTAAAGTTGATTGTGTGCTGCTCGCTTAACACATTAACCCTAACCCCCTAAGGCCTTTTTGCTAGGAACCATCCTCAATCCTCAAAACTTTTGCACTACGCTCAATCTTTCAAAATCGGCCCAAAGTCCTGCCTCAAAATGCATTCATCCTCAAGGCCCTCCACTTCTTCTTCAAACACCATTCATCCAAAATACTCCAAAATCCTCATGTGCTAAAACACCATTCATCCTCAATCCTCAAAAAATCCTCATATTTCTCAAGCACTACACATCCTCAATCCTCCAAAATCCTCCAAAACCACCATGAGGATTTTGGAGGATTTTGGAGGGTTAGGGTTTCCCTATACCAGCCAAAACTGCACTGCCTGTTACTCCCCCTGTTGCCCTAAACAACACAGCACTGTGGATTCATAAGAAAATAAATATAGGCTAATACAATGAAATACAACATACTGCAGGTTACAATGCGTTAAGGTGATCTTGGCAAAGTTGAAAAAAAAAAAATTAGTTGAGCAGATTTTGGTTAATAGGAAAACTTACCTGTCTGCTTTGTTTGGCATCTAGGCACCCGTCAAGGAATCCCAACGTCCTATCAACTGACTTCTTGATGCGTTTGGAGGAGGAGCCAGCTGGAGTATCCCCGTCGGACAAAGCTTCCATCAAATCTGGCTGGAGCACTTCTTGAAGATCCAGAAACCCCTCCAAGGTCAGCTGGAAAACACAGACAACACACTGGGTCAAGGGAGATCTCATTGATTCCTCAACTTGGCCTCAATAGTGTGATTTATTTGTCAATAAAATGCAAGTCTGCAAGCTTGAATATTCACATTCAACCAATGCGAAAATTGTTAGTCTGCATGCTACTCAATCCTCCAAGATTTACTTGTGGTTTTTGGCAGATTGGGGAATCAAGTGCAAACCATGATTTTGGCTAAGTGGATTTTAGAGGACTGAAGTAGAGAAGTATAGACTCCGTAAAGAGTGCACTAGTGCAGAAGAATGCACAGGAGCAAGGATGTACATTTGTACACACCACACACATTGAACATCAACAATGCCACCATCTTCGCTAGAGCCAGGGTAGTCTTACTCACATACATCATAGTACCCTGGCAAAACAAGTCCTTATCCATCCTATTTTGACCTTATGAGATAACTATTTTTTTTTTCATGAACACTTCCAAATATGGACTGACATAATTTCTGACCAGTCGGATTGCTCTTTACAAAAGCTGATCCAGAATTGTCCTCCTAGCAAATACAATGGCAGCATGCTGTGCCACCCTGAAACATGCTCTCCTATATTGCAATGCTGACCGAAGTTGATCCTAATTCCCGGCCTGAACATTCAGTGCATAGGAAAACATCATGAAATCTATGTGGAGACTTTCCCATTGGATGACGGCGAGTGTCAACATGGTAAAGATTCAGACTAGGTTTTGCCATGGCAAGCTCGTTTTTTTTCTGCAAAATTATACAATGGAAGCATACTATAGGACTTGTCAGCTTTTCACTGCCACGTACTGACCTTTTTTCTGCCACCAGCGGCCCAAACAGACACGCTCTTCTTGTCATTGAAACCAGTCGGTGTGGTCTTGCCAGGATCCTGCGTGCAGGTACACACAACGGTGTCGGGCCGCCCTGAAAATGCTGCCACGCCTTGCCCAAAAGCCTCCAACACCACACTGCTCTCTACACTGCGAAAGCAATGGAATACCACAGACAGTGAGGCATGATGGGTATTATTTTCCTATATTCATTCTCAAAATCATGACTTCTACCCCAAGAATCTGTTGAAAATTGCAAAACGGGTGTCATTAGAATTGAAAAAAGTCTGCTTTTGATTGTATAGGTGATTTTTGAGCAATAAAAAAATATTTTTGACTCTAATTTGATCAAAACAAAACAGGGGCCCTACACTTCACGATCGCCAGTCAACCAGACCTAGCCAAAATGTTTGTTAGCCTATATCAGAATAAATATAAATTCACTATTTAGCAGAGTTTGTATTAACGAGAGTCAACTGTATGTTGTGGGACTCACATTGTCGGTAACGGTATCTGAGTGACCGGCGGCACCCCCTCAATGCCACTCAGCAAGTCATGTGACAGGTTGGGCGCAGAACCGCAACGTGTGTACAGCAAGCAGCCTGGGGTTTCCATGGAGGTGTTACCATGGCGACCGAGTTCGGAAAAAGTTGCCAGTCGGCCGGATGCCCTTTCAATGTTGTGGAGTTTGAACTTCATACTGATTTAGTTAGCATCGTCTTAGAACTGTTAAAAAATATTGAAATTCTGATGGTTAGGGGATTGTTTTTGAACGATGGTTGTACATCATGTTGATGTTATACAGGGTGGCCCAAAAAAAAAAAAAAATGCAATCTCATACTTCCAATTCCCATCTCCATGGACCTAAACCATTGATATGTACTAGTATGGCTAGGAATTTTTTTTTAGAAGGAAAATGATATTATATAACTGACATACAGATCCTAGACATTTGATTGGTGGAACTCACATCACGTGACATTCGTTATTGCTCCCATTCACGCCGTGGCTCAAAAAGTACTATCCGCCCATGGGGAATGGGAAATACTATTCAACAGTTAGGATCACGATGCGGTATTTGTGTGCAAATGCATGCTGGTGAGCGCGTTCAGCGTTGCGTGTAGCGCGTATTGTTCCAAGGCCAAAGAGCCAGCGCTACAGCGTTGGGTTCAAACATTTTCGTGAAGGGGTGGTTGGAAGAGAGAAATACATTTTCCTCCAGTTTTGTATTGAAAAAAAAAACAGTTCAAATATATCAAATGACAAGGATCTATATGTCAGTTATATAAAACAAATATTGAGTGGCTTTAAATTGTGAAACGGGAGGAATATTATCGCTCGGTAAAATCTGGACTTTTCCAGTTCACTCGGCTTCGCCTCCTGAAATGGAAAAGTCCAGATTTTACCTTGCAATAATATTCCTCCCATTCCACGCTGAGCCACTCAATATTTGTATACTAAGTATTAGAACTCCTGACTCGGATAAGTAATTTTGTTTGCAGCGCCACTTTTGTAAACCAGTCAATGAGACTTCGACTCGTGCAATATTGCCATAGCTCGTGCAGTATATTCTTGTATCTATCGCAAAGCCATCCAATATTATAGAAATATTGATAACTTGTTAGTGTATGTTCAATAACAAATTAACACTGACAAAAACTTTCACAATATGCGCTATCTTGCTTGCGGGGCAAATGTACACGCGTTTCTGTGAACATATGCTGTGAACATCAACTGAAAACAAAACGATTCCCATATCTGGCCATCACTAATTTGTCCCTTCAGTGACCTATCACTTATCAGTATCAGCCATCAGAAAGTAATAATATGTCCTAAAAAGTCAAATTTAACAGGGAATTTACTGAGAAAGTATTTACTGAGAAAACACTTAAAAATGTTCAGACCAGTCTAATACAGTTTGCGCACAGGGTAACAAGTCATGGAAAGAGGGTAACAAGTCATGGCCAGATATCTTTCCTTGAAACTTTTGCGCTTCCAAATCCAAGTCATCACACGTTCATTCCAAAATGCACCAGCATGATAACGTTTGTTGTTTGGCAGTGGATATTTTGCCGGAGACGGCAAACCTTTAGTAAACGTTTGTTTGCCGGATATGCACTGAACATGCGCAGTTACTGTTTTTTTTGTACTTAAACATTTTCCGGTGACAAATTTTAGTCTGGCTCCATGCGAATATTATCATTGTAACCTCGTATTCACAAGATGGGATTCAGACCATTTTATAATTTCGGACTTTATTTCCCTTTTAAAAAAAATCCTCCAGAGCCACAAATCTGAAAAAGAAAATGTAATACTCTGCAATAAAATGTTTGAGACATATTAAAATAATAAAAGAAGAAAATTCTTATTTATTTGGGGATGGGAAAAAAAACCTTAAAAATATGGCGGCGATTGGATTCGAACTCGAGTCATCCCGCTTACTATAGCCCAGGTTGGACGAAGTAACGTAGGGAGGAAAGGGAGTCCACCAGGGCTACGCTTACTAGAGCTTTCGCTTAACAAACGTGCTACACAACTTTTGGTGGGAATTTAATACATCTTATAATTCAGCCCTATCTTAAAGAGTACAGCGCCCTCTGTTGATATGTATTGCCGCCGGCAAACCTTTAGTAAACGTTAGTTTGCCGTCATTACCTCCGGCAATATATCCACTATCATGTTGTTTCAGATGAACAACAAGAAGATGGCGCATCACGGTGAAACTTGTTTTTGCACAGCCGTAATTTAGGGACATGAGAATGTTGCATCCTGACACCACTTTTCTCATCATATGTTCACTCAGTGAAGGTCAGTCATTGCAAAAAAAGTCGAAAAGACATGAATCTGGGACTGAGAAACATTTCCAGTTTTATAAAATAGCCTTCTTTGAAAATGCCTTGAACTCTCCATAGACTTTGTACACAGCCAGAGAAGTGGCGTCTGGATCTTCATTCTTTCCGACCATATAACCCTAGACTATGCATCCTAGTTACTCGGACCATATTCCTCCATGCTTGGACAAAAGCTTTCCACTGCGCATAAGTTTGTTGGCACATTTAATGATTAAAAAAACAAAGAAACAATGCAGTACTTACGCGATTTCTGCTCAACATGTGAGCGAAGTTTTTGGTTCAGTCGCCAAAATACAAAATAGCGCCCTCTTTGCATTCGAATTCGTTTAGAAGAGGGCGCTATTTAAATTTTGGCAATCGGCAAAAAGTTTTTTTAAAAAAGACTGAGAACAGTGCCAGAGGCCAGGCTCAATTGGAAGTAATTTAAAGTTGCGTTCTCCGTGCTCTACAACTAATTCGATTTTTTTTTCCTATTGCTAAATGTTCAAATTGTATGGTTTATTCCAACTTCCATCCCCCCCATTTCACGTTTGTTTTGAGCACTAATAAACTTTACCACGAGCAGACTGGCTTCCAGTCCGCACATTGGTATTGATCATGGGACGGGAACCAGCCTATCCAGTGAGAACGGAATTTTGCAGCCAATTATTCCAAATTGTCGATGTCTCATTCAAAAGAGAATAACTTTTGTATTGCTATAGCTAGAAAAATAGCAATTTAGAAAAGGAATCTATTTTCCGGGTTGAAACGCGAGAATAGCACGGCGAATACTTCTCTCATGTCAATACTTTGGCTTCGTCCTTTATTATAGCGTAGGCTGGATTAACTAATAAATGGGCTGCTATGCATTATGGAATGCTTACTGTAACAATTTTTTTCTACAATATTTTAATTCCCATCTTCATTCGGACTTTTGCGGCTTCATGTTTATTATTTATCGTGGACATGCGTCACTTGAAAACAAATGGATTTGGCATTTTCAACGCTTAGAAAAGGCGAATGGTCCCAATAAATAGAAGGCCTATATGATCATGATTTCTTTCGAACTGAAACGTGAGTTGGTTAGGTTTATTTGTCTGATTTAGGTATTGATCTTATCATTCGGACATGGAAGAGAGTTGTTATTATAAAATTGGGGAAATTGATCCTATATGGCTTTCTGAAATTATTGTATATACTACCCATAATACAGGGCTATTTAAAACCGTAATATCTGATGTAGGCCTAAGTTGTTACATCGAGTTTTATAATGGTGTTGCATTAAAATAAACTAATGTTGTGCATTGGGCCTACAAGACGGTAGACCGCAAACCACGTGCACGTTCGCGCGGTGGGTTGACGTTGGTCGTAGTGGGCACATTAACTCTGCCATAATAACTTGCGCCATGAATTTCCGAACTGTTTTCGGTTTTTCCGGTTTATTTGGGGTTTCTCACAAATAGTGTAACCGAACCGCCGATCCGACCCGAAAATCGCAAACGCCAAACCCAAACCGGACCCGAAGTCGGTTTGGGGTCGGGCTTGCTCAACATTAATGTAAACCAAATTTTCCCGTGTGGTTTACCCCATCATTTGCGGCAGGAAAACACACCGCAAGCTCCCCGTGAGTGACCCTTTGAACATCCCCCGTTCGCCCGAGACTGACTACAACATAGCATGGGCCTGACATATTGTCATACTTTGTTTTTCTATGACAAATAACAAGTTCGTGATGAAGTCCGACAATATTGTCGCGTCCGATATTAAAATGTGATAATGTTAATGTACTCTGGTGAAATTGGAGTCATTCCTGGCAAACAGCTAGGACGAATATAATAAGGAAGTACATGTACAATGACGCCAATAGGCAGGTACGAGTGCCGAATGTACGCGTGGAAACGGCCCGCGAGCACTTAACTGTGGGAAAAATACACCCTTGTCCAGGTAGCTAGGTCACAGTGAAGTGTCAAACAGCTCGTTAAAAGTGGCTGCATGTCCATAAATGGCCGCGATGGGAAATCATTGACACGTCGGTAAATAAAACCGCACCACTAGTTGTGACATTTACGCAAACAAAAACGGTAATAAAATGTCCGTAGCTCAACTCCCGCACAACTGCATGTTCGTATCGCCAACCAACTCACAGAAGCAATTTATTTAAAAGCTAAAAATTAATGATGCCATCCAGACAGCTCTGACAAAGGTCTGACTAGCATGACTACACTGCCTGTCTGAATGCTATCTTCTTCGGGGCTGGGTCAGTATTATCATTCAGCTACGAGAAATCAACAAAGCATGAAAGAAAGGTTAAAGTACAACCTGTGCACCTCTCTGTAGGCTGAAGTTTGGTATCACGCGTTTATTGCCTGATGCACTTTTGCGCATTCCCCGTCAAACAACTGTCGAGCGAGTAACCTGTGAACCGCAAAAGGTACGTTTGTCATTCCGAAGATTTTGTTATTGCCATTAGAAAGTTTGTGTAAACTACATATTTTGTGTTGCCCATTTCCTCTTTTAATGAGAAATACTGCATGTCTAAACCTTTATATTAGTGCACGGGCCTATCTTGCATGTCGAAGAGATGATACGTCCCTAATTGTTTTCCAATTGCACTTGTTGCAGAGGAAGCTGCTGGAATCATAACCCTCTTTTGATACAATGCATTTCGAGTTGTGTATTTTTCCCTGATGCTTGGTCAAGTGGCTTGTACTCAGAATCAGCTCTCTGTGGTCTCTGTGGACCTAAAACCGACATTATGCCCGGGGAAAATGCTACATTGTTGACCTATTTTTAGGATCATTATTCCCATCACCAACCTTTTGTGATGGGGTCGTTTTCCCATACTTTCAGTCTCAGATCCACCGTCTATCAAATTATAATTTCAAGAGGTTTGGTATACAGGTCGATTGCCTACAGGATTCATCTTTGTGGAGTGTTTTATGTTAATTCATAGTGAATGCAAAAGAGGTCTACTTTGATGTAACATTGGTTAATCAAAGCAGTTTATGAACCTTATACTGGTCAACATTTCTACCAAAAGCTTCGATTTCTAGAACCATGAAGACAGTGGTTACCGTGTTCGGTGCGACGGGACAGCAGGGCGGATCCGTGGTCCGGGCTCTCCTAGAGCAGCCCGACAAGTTCCAAGTCCGAGCCGTCACCCGCAACCCCACCTCCCCGAAGTCACTGGACCTGGAGGCAGCGGGCTGCCAACTGGTCCAAGCCGAGCTGGCACAGACGGAGAGCCTGATTCCGATCCTCCAAGGGGCGGACTGCTGCTTCCTGGTCACCCTGCCTCCCGTGGAGATGGTCCTGGAGGAGGCCGTCAAGGACGAGTACCAGTACGGCATGAACGTGGCCAACGCCTGCATGGCGGTCGGCCTCCCGCACCTGATTTTCACCACCTTGCCAAACTGCGAGGAAATCACCGGGGCTCCTGTCCCGTGGAGCGACAGCAAAGCCAAGATCACCGAGTACTTCAAGCAGAAGGAGCTACCACTGACCTCCATCACACTCCCAGACTTTTATGAAAATTACTTGAGCGTTCTTAAGCCTAAGAAGGTAGAAGACGGTGTATACAACATGGGTAAGTTAACTTGAAAGGACCATCACTATAAATAATTCTGCCAGCTATGACGCTTTGAATGCTTTAGGTCCATGGCTTGGAAGCTTAGCCTATAGATCCGACTCAATTTTCTTAATAATCATCGAAATTGTCGACAATAATTGGATGACCGGATTCCGCACACATTTACAAAGTAGAAGGTGGAGCCTTCTCAATTGCTTATCTAATAAGCAATTAAGATGGGACCTTTTTCAATTTCTTATTAAATAAGCAATTAAAAAGTCCCCACATACTAACATGGAGCATCATAATAGATCACATAGTTCGTTCGATGCACGCATTTAGGTTTCTCTTCACACAATCAGTGACAGAATACGAGCTGCCGATGCCAACCATGGTGACCGTTTTAGCTGATTTTCGGCTAACTTTGACAGAATTTTTGTTAAAAACGAGTTTTACAGAAAATTTGACAGAATGGATTTTTTTGTCAGATTTCTGGCAGAATTCTGCAAAAATGGTTATTTGACGGAAAACAGCGAATTTGAACAAAAAAGTGTACATCTGTTTAAAAAGCTTTAATCCTTTCAAAAAAATCCTTGCATAAATGGGACAGGTTGGCTGGTCGAGGTGCTGAGGTTCACTGGGAAATGGACTTCGTCGTGGCCGGATCCGCGTTTTGCCCAAAATTTACCAATAATTTCACAACATCTTTATGTGACTAGATTGTTTATTATGTAATTTGAATCTTCAATTAAGGCAATACTACCAATCTGCATGTGATTTTAAGTGTTTATAGTGTATTTCGAGTAATTCTGGGGAATTTGGCAGATTTTTGATAAATCTGACAGATTTTTGATAAATCTGACAGATTTTTGATGCGCATTTAGCAGAATTTGGCTCTGACCTTACGGTCACCCTGATGCCAACTTGAATTACAGATGCGATGACACCTTGCACGATGTGGCCTCAACGAGGAAAGCTTGAATTTGTTAATTGTGTCAATTCAGTAACAATGAAAGCACAAAGTATGTGTATCACAGAAGACCAAAGACCTTTCCTCAGTTTACGTCAGATGCAACGGGTCTCTTGCGTCCTAACCCGTGTGCAGTGATGTTAACCCCGATATTTTGTCCTCTTCTCCACTGCAAGTAATTCCAACAGGCGAGCAGGCCTACAGCTTGATAAACATCACCTACCTGGGCGAGGCAGTGCGCCACATCATCACCCACAGAGACGAATACCTCAACAAGAACCTTACCTTGGTGACGGACAGACTGACAGTAGGAGAAATTGCTGACATCATGAACAAGCATCTAGCACCGTTTGGGAAGACAGTCGGAAATGCTAAGGTCAGTATGCTTGTGGGAAGACAAACGAACTTCCCCGAACAAGCCTCGCCTCTCCGAAATGAGTCCAGGAGACATGACTGTCATCAGTATAATGTGATGATTGTCTACCAAAAGGCCAATTGCATTGCAAACTAAGGCACTCGTTTCAAAATACATTTGCAGGGATGATAGCACAAAACATCGGTGAGTCTTGTGTCACTTTAAAGTTTAATTCGCGCCCCTCATAGCATAAACCGAATACTACAGAAAGCAAAACAGAACAATGTTTAATATGAAGATCTAGAAAATGCAGTTTGTTTGCAAAGTTGTAAATGTGACGGATTTAAGATTGAGACATCACAAAATTTCATCAATGATTGAGATTCAATCAGGAACCGAATGTTATCAGGATGATAAAACAGTTATTTGATGTCAAGGTCATTGTGGATCACCACGGGAAAATTACTTTTATCGGCTTTTAATGACCAAGGCCTAGCTCAATGTTCCACCAAGAACTGTAGCATAATCTTGGCTAAATCAAATAACGCACTCCTTGATATTTCTCTCCCCAGTTCACACTGGACCAGACAAGGGAAAAATACAAAGCCATCGCTGGAATAGAGACTCTGGTGAATTGGTACAAGTTCATCTTGGCTGGTCCAGCAGACCCGCAGTACGAGGAATACAAGGACATAGAACTTGGACGAAGGCTCATGCCATCGGCAAAGTCTTTTGATGAATGGATTGAAGAACATAAGGAAGTTCTTGCTGCCGCTCTGTGTTGACTTAAAGCGTATCCTGTAGTGGATGTAGTGTGACCAATCAGCTCCTAGATTCTGGAGGAGGGGAAATAACGTGAATCTGGTGCATGAAGCAAAACACGGGACACACGCCAGGTTTGAGAAGCTATTGAAAAGGCAGTCTCTAGTCAAATGCAACAGAGCTTTCACTTTGCACTTTCTTGAGAACAGTCGTTAACTACACCTTGCACTCGTGTAGATAGCTGTCCAACTTCAATTTACTATTTTACTATCTTAATATTTAGTCCATGGTTTAGTGTACTTTAGTCTAACTAATTCGCAACACCTGGTAGCTTAATTTTTTCCCCTGATTCTCGGCAAAAATCGAAATGAATGTTTTCTTAAATTCCAGAGCAGGTTCCTCGCGCGAAGTGATTATAGGGGAAACGATATAAGACGTTTTGCTGGTCTACATGCGATGTTCTGCCGTTAACATTTACATTTACACATTGCTACAAGAAATGGAAAGGCGGATTTTGAGCTAAGCGAGGAGAGTGAAGTGAGATTAAAGTCTTCAAGATAGACGATGTTCTTTCAAGATTTATCTCCATAATTGGTCGATCGTATTTGCGCATGGCCAGCCGAAAATCAAGTATGCTGTAAAATGAAGTTTGAGAAGTGAACGGGCTAGACAGCCGTTATTGATTTCCTTTTACAGGCGCTGGCGCTATGGCAGAAGTTGGGTCTATCGTGGTCAGTTATTATTGACCAATGAGCGCTGTCTTGAGAACTTTCCAGTACTTTGATTGGTTATCATGCATATACGCGTCCTGGTGTCGGGCTACAGGCTAGTTCCTTGTAAGAAACTAGCTAATAATGATTATCGAGAAATGAACCTATTTAGATTGATACCTTTATGCGCGTGCGCTGTAAAATGTTTCGCAGTTCCATACCAATGTTGAATTAATGCTATAATTAGCAAACATTATGGTAATTGGTTATAGGAAATCTGAATTATGTCTGAATGTAGAATGTGATTAATGACATTGCTGCTTCTGTTCTTCAGCGGATGGGATATTAGGACTAATATAAGCCTCCTATGCAGCCTCTCCCAAAACATCAACCCGATCACAAAACTCGATCTGTTCTTTAAACTTTGGTATAAACTCCAAAACAACAAATTGGTCAAGATATTTTTTTTTATAAACGACTTTTTTGGGGCTAATTTTATTGAAGTATTAGCTCAGAGATAATCACAGGAAATATATATGGAAACTACATCTCAGCAGCTATCAATGTATGTGTCTTGTCAAGAAAAGAAAGTATCTGCTAGTGATCAATGTCTTGGGTCTATCATAGGCCCACTTTGATGTATGCTTTCAATTATTCCTGATACCAGAGTTTGATATTTCCTGAAAATTTAAGCGGTAAAATTATGAGAAACTACCGTTCAATAAAAATGTTACATTTAAGCTTACTATGGGTTCCGTGTATGTGTTGTTAAAAGTGGGCCCTCCATCGAAGAAATCCTCCCCAAAATATCAAAAAGTTAAATAATTGAGAGTAAGCATTGAGCTTTTTTTAAAATTCATTTTCAAGCCCCACCCCTCCATGTTTCGAGGGCTTTAAATATTTCCCGACATAAGCTGATAATTCACACATCTTCAAGACGTGAAGTTCGCCGTGATATCGCGGTCTACTGCTCTGAAAGTTTTGTGCCAACTCTCCATCCCCCGCCCTCACCATAATGATGAAACCAACCCTTCAATTCTAACCAATTTAATACTATAGCCGGACCTCATGGCACTCTACATTTTCATTTCTTTATTTCATTTCTTCATTTTTTCCCACTTCATTCACAGGCAGAGAAAAAAAAATACAGTATTGACGTATGACAAACACAGAAATACAAATACATATACTAAACACACAAGGACAGTGAATTATGAAGTGGAGGGACCCGTAGGAAGCAGTGCTTGTTGAGTACGGGACCCCTGGACGACAAAGTTGGGAAAACAAAAAAGAGACTTATTTGATTATGTACAGATCAAATTAAATTGGATAAATTAAACGAAAATCAAAACACAAACAGTGACAGGGAAAAATGCATAAATAAGTTGTGTCATCAGCAGAAGTACGTAATTAAAACATAAAATCAAACAAAATATAGCAAAAGAACTATAATGTTTAGCAATATCAAACAGGATGCTTGGCATAAGAAAAATACACGTGTCACAAAGTAGTACATAAAGTCAAATCAAACAATAAGAACTGATTTTCGAATCTTTAAACTTGTTTTTGAAGAGACAAAGGGTTGTAGCATTGTGTAAGTTTGTATGAAGGGAATTCCATAATTTGGGGGCCTTGATACTTGATTGTTTTTTGTTTTCAGGGAAGTTTTTGAACGGGAAATTTGAAATGGGAAGTGAAAATGGGAAGTCTGACGTGTAGAATATGCATGAATATGACGGTTTCTGGAAAATATTGAAGTAAGACGAAATGGTCATTCATTGTGTGCAAGTCTTATCGCTAAGAGAAGGGGTTTGCCCCGGTGTTTCTGGCCTCCTGTTATTACTCCCCTGCGGAGTCCTTTGGGAGAAGAACCAACCAAGAACCAAGAACCAAGTTGACACGTGAAAGTTCCAAGTTGGAGAGAGCAAAATGTAAGTTCACTGAGCTTGAGGGTCCTATAAGATTGAGAAAAAAGGGGATTAGTATCATTTGTATAGTATCACATTTCACACCAGCCGTAATCGAAGAGAACACAATTAACAAACAGCCGTCACAATTTATTTCTCACAATTCTCGGGGGCAACACTACTGGGTTTACAGTGACGTCGGTGTAGGGCAAAACCGAATATTGAATTTACATATCCTTAACGCAAACTCCATCCTATGGTTTCATTGCGACCCCGACAGCGATTTGCTTTTCCATCATACCACATAATTATATTCGCAATTTTATATAGAAATTATGCTGGAGGGTGCACAGCGAATCAGTTGTATGAAAACAAAAAATCGCACCCCGGCAAGCTAGCTCGGTGGTCGAGTGGTAAGATGTCTGATGGTGAGCACTAGTAAGCAGGATGTCGTGGGTTCGAGTCCCATCCGAGTGATTTTTTCTCACAATCACTTGGGGGCAACACTGATTTTACAGTGAAAATACGTCGGTGAAGGGCAAAACCCCAATATTGAATAGATCACCCCAACGCAAATTCCATCTTATGAACGGTTTACGCCACCCCTGGACTGACGTGACATAAATATTCAATATAAAATGTCATGTGTCTTTACCGCATTCCCTAATGTGAAGTTTGATAATGACCATGCGTTTTTTAATAAATATTCATGCCTAGTAGGATTGAAGTGATGTACATGTACATTATGTCGTGCGTAAAATCGTACCCGACCCGTATACGTATCGCCCGTTACGATCGGACACTGGCTATCATTTTGTACGGTGACCGATGAAATACTAGACGACATTAAATTGGGCAATGGAAAGGGCGCCCCTAGCGTTGAGAAGGTAAACGCGTGTTAGGCTACACAATATTGGGTGTAAAAAGCAAGCAGGATTTTCACTGATGAAGGAGAAAAAACAAATTTAAAGTGAGGACGAAATGAAGACACAATTAAAAGGATTAAATGAATGAACCAATAAATGAATAAAAGGAGGATAAAATAGAGCTGTCAGTGAAAATAGTAACATGTTGAGATTTAACAATGCTTATCAGAGAATACATGTACATGTAGTTATTGGGGGAGGAGGAGACTGGGCAATGCAACCAATCAGCGGTGTAGCTGCGGGGGGGGGGGACGACGCACGCCCCCATAACAAAATCGTCGCCCCTAGTCGCCCCCCCCCCTTCAACGGGCAACTGGAGAAAATTACAGTCCGATAAGTTGTCATGCTTAGCGGGTGTAACATAAAGTGCACTTTTGCCCCCACGTTTACGGTTTATTTTTCACGAAAACCCTTTTTTTTCGCGATTGGCTGGTTATTTTAACGTCCCGTGAGAATTGGATAGCACCGGCTATTGTCTGACAATGACTATGATGTCGGTTTTGAACAGCGCCCCCATGGGAAGATGGTGACCAGCCCTCCCCCTCCCCCCATACACACTTTTAGATTTTACGGGGGTCGTGTGTCCGGTGGAAAAAACCTGTGTATCTTTCAGCACGGATGAACTTTTGCGCGCCCCCCCCCCACTGTAACATTCAGCTCCCTCACTTGCCCCCTAGGATGAGAACCCTGGCTACGCTGCTGACCCGAAAAGGACTCAAGCGGAGATTTCTTCAAAAGTCCACAACTATCCTGAAGTCGTTCTTACGTGGAAACCACATTCAAGTAAAACCCGTTACCCATTACTCGTAACATGAATAGAATTATCCCCTTCAATTGTCTCGATGATATAATAATAATTCATAAATACCTAAGACAGTTTACCCATTCCTATTGGTCGGGAACCCGTCACGTGCCCGGGGTAAGACGGGCTGGCTGGTCTTAAACACTGTTCCAGTAGTTGAGCGCGCGCATGGAGCAAATCTGCTTTTTACCTATCTAACGCTAGGGGCGCCCTTCCCCATGAGCAACTGCTATCTGTTTCATTTTTTTCAGCGGAGTGTTCAAACTTTTCTGTATACGATCTTTATGTGCATAAACAGCAGCTGGCTAGCACATTATGCGGAAGATGGCCGACGGATCATCTGTAACGTTACTGTCGATATTATTGTCTGGATTTTCCAGCAGATATATGCACTAGATCTATTCGTTGACCAATGCATATACCGTATGGTAGTTCCAAGATATAACTGGGCAGAAAAAAACAAGACAGAACATGGCCACATACATCCAAGTTGTGGAGGAATTGACTGACGATGAAGCGATCGAGTTGCCAGTCGAGCCGGACGGTACGATGTTGCTGAGCACCCTGACCGCACAGTTCCCGTGCGCGTCGGGCCTCAAGTACCGCAACCCCGGTACGGGTAGTCTGCGGGGATTACGGGTTGTGGACGGGGGGATACAACCGCCGGATGGGGTCTGGGGAGATCATCTGTACATCGCAGTTTTCCCCAAAGGTATAACTTGTTTCCAGTGAAGGTCAGCAGTCAGCACAGATTCAGTGACAGTGACATAAATCATGCTGAGTGACTGCTGTAAACTATTCCACATATTTAGGCACAAGTTGTAGATAGGCTAGGCAGGTACAATTTTTGTATATTTTTTTTACCACAATACCAGTGTTTTTTTTTAATGCTGTTTTGCTGTGTCAGATGGATTGCCTTGTTCTCTGTATCTGTATCTGTATGGCTACGTTGCAGAAACCTATTCAGGCATTATCGCAACGGAGTACTGAGGTACTCAAGGCACTGGGAGTTATGTCTTTAATTAGATGAATGAAGTACATGAGAGATATGAGACCCATTATGTGGCACTGCACCAGGGTTTACAAGGTGCTGCGGCCACTGCCAGAAACACCGGGGCGAACCCCTTCTCTTAGCGACAAGTGTTACTGGGTTCTTTAACGTGCATTACACAACACACGGGACCTACGGCTTTGCGTTCCATCCGAAGGACGAAGCAATAGTGGTAAAGTGCCTTGCTCAAGAGCACAAACACCATGTTCCCACGGTCAGGATTCGAACCCGTGTACCACAGCACACGAGTCGAACACTGTAACCATTGGACCACAGCACCCCACTATCTTCTGGAAATGTGGAAGGGATAATTTGTGAAAGATATTTATTGCCTTTTCAGTCCTGAACTTAGGGAGATCACTGAATATGTGTGTGTGTGTAAAATACAAGTGAGGGAGATCACTGAAATATAAGATATTTCAAAAAATTGGGGTCTGTTTTATTACTTAGGCCAAACAAAAAAAATGGTGTGTTTACGGTAACGGCCTGAAAAAAAATCCAGGTAGGTAGGTAGGTAGGGAAATAATTTTATTTTGTAATTTTTTTTTTTTCATTTCAGTTCTGCATGCCCATGCGTGTTCTTTCGCAAAAAAATTGTATAAAACCACTATTCAAGCATTGAAGATATTCAATCGATACATTTCAATCCAAATTAATTTGTATCGTCGGCCAGGGTTCTCCCCAGGATTTTTTCAAACGTGGGGGAAGATTTGCTGTGATTCAACAACCCGAAAATGTTTGAACTTTAGAAGCTCTCTGGTGCATTTTAGAGCAAATCTGGGGGTCTTTATCTTAAGATTTGTCCTTGAAATTCAGAGGAGATCTTGTAGGTTATTAATATTTTTGTAATTAAAGACAAAAAAAATCAAAATTGTTAACTTAAAAAAAATTAACATTTCACAACCTGTGTTTCATTGCTTCCTAACTAGAAAAGTATGCATTACATTTACATGTAAGTTTCAAATTAAGAAATTAAGGTGGAGAAAAAAACAACTTTTGCTTCCGATTACATGCCTTTCAAAATAGCGTCAGTAGGTCGAAAAATTATTTCGCCAATTTTTTTGGGTGCTGATTAATGGAGCATCATTCGTACTAATCATAGAGCAAGGAATCACTTTTATTTTGTGCCTGGATTATTTTCATTTGCGCCACGAAAATTATCAAGACTGGCTATCAGAAGTGATTAAAACTTGCCTCACCTAATTAAAAATATATTTGAGGTCGATGATTCCACTTTATACTTAACATACCGGTACATCACGGCCGCTGGCACCACCAACATTCCGCCTGGCTGGCCGAACATCGCGCCGTGCTCACGGCCCACGTGGCCAAAAATCTTGCACTACTGCAGAAACACACTACGATGTTTCGCCACAAGTTCGAGCTTTGTAATCTCGTCATTTTAATGGAAAACACATACACAGAAAGTAAAGATCACGTTCTGTGAATTAATTCGCAGAAATTCTCTTTCTCCAGCGATGTTTGTTTGGTAATATTTTTTACGATCCAACTTCGGCCCACTACATCATCATGCTGTATGATACAAAGTATGGACCGGAGAGAGGCAGTAGTCACTGGTTCCGGTCCTTCATCATAGCATTGATTCCGTTGGCTGGCGAAGGGAACCAGTGTACCATGCTGTATGTTAGCTAGCTGCTGGTGGTCGACAGAACACGTCATTGTGTGCATTTTGATCACACATGCATCGGAAAAACAGGATTTTGGTCATGATTTTGAAATAATGGCGTATGTAACGATCAAATCGTGCATTTTAATGACGTATGTGATAATTATATTGTGCGTATCAGGGGCTAAAAAATGTGATCGGCATTTTTTTGTCGGCGTATCGGGCAGATACGCAGTACGCACGTTTGTATGTGGGGAGAACCTACTCCTAGAACTATGAGGCTCCACGTAGTGGAGCCTCATAGATCAAGAAGCCCGCAAAATTGCCTGCAGCACAAAACACTAATAAAGTACAAAAACGTCCATCAAAATGGAGACATTTCACACAGAACCGCTGCACAGTTTGCCCCTATACTCCGTACTTTATCTCTTGACATACTCACGTATCATGCGCAGAACTAACATAGGTGGATTCTGTCGGTTTTTAGGCCAAAATGATGAAAAATATGCCCTTTCCGCACTGAGCCAACCTGACACTTGAAACGTGCACGCATAATGATCGAGCAATGATTTTCGGTTCGCTCGGAGCGCGCCGCGGGGGGTACGGTACATGCGAAATGATAGTATGTGCATGCGTACAAGTGCATGTACCGTACCCCCCACGGTGCGCCCCGAGTGAACCGAAAATCATCGCTCGATCATATGCGTGCACGTTTCAAGTGTCAGGTTGGCTCAGTGCGGAAAGGGCATATTTTTCATCATTTTGGCCTAAAAACCGACAGAATCCACCTATGTTAGTTCTGCGCATGATACGTGAGTATGTCAAGAGATAAAGTACGGAGTATAGGGGCAAACTGTGCAGCGGTTCTGTGTGAAATGTCTCCATTTTGATGGACGTTTTTGTACTTTATGTACTTTGTGTTTTGTGTTTTGTGCTGCAGGCAATTTTGCGGGCTTCTTGATCTATTTTGCGGGCTTCTTGATCTATGAGGCTCCACTACGTGGAGCCTCATAGTTCTAGGAGTAGGGAGAACCATGCCGTCCGTCGGCCAGCCAGGCGTACCCCGATGCGTTTGTGCAAAAATAATCGTACTTCGTAGTTTGAGAGTTCAAGTTTTGAGATCGTCGCGATTTTCGCACGTTTAACACAGGTATGTTTGTGTCAAATCATGGTCGGATTCAAGTGTGGAAAATGTTTTTTGTTCGTGGCAAATAATTAAAAGTACTTGAAATGTTTGAAATTTGTCAATTATCAACCTTCAAAATGGCAATAAAAAGTTTGAGGTCGGCAATTTGGCCGAAAAAATTCCAGGTCGGTCAGGTTACCGTAAACATACCATTTTTTTTGTTCGGCCTTAGAAGTACATGTAATAAAATGGCACTAAAACTGAGAATATTGCCACTGGATTTGGATTATCTTTTGTGGTGTATTATACTATACATCACATTGTTATTTCAAGTACATATAAAAAAAAAAAAGTTTACTGGAAAGAGCTGAATGAGCGTAACCCTAGTTATTATTAACATGCTCTTAATTTATTAAATGCTACAACTAATAAGTATTGAAAGGGAAATCCAGCAAACACCTGCATTAACCAATTAGGCACTGTACCACCCTAAACCATCCTTCCTATTCCCATGAAACTGCCCGAGCACTCTATTTATATTGAAATACCTTTATTGTTATTTACATCAGTGATACAATAAGAACATTAAGAAAATACATGTACATGTATCTATAATTGAAAATACTTACATTATCACACCAAAAAGCCATCAAATGCGGACAAATTCAAAACACATACATGTAAATGTAATAATGGCAAAAAAAAGAGAAAGACCTACATGTAGGTCTCAGGCCTAGGAACGGGGGGGGATCCCTGAAATGGCCTGGCAGGGAAAAAACAAAGAAAGGAAAAATTGACAGCCAAATGGAGGGGGAACAACGCTATAAAAGGGGGCAATGTGGGTGGTATCAAAAGGGGAGAAATTGAACATGTACACAGACAGATTGGAATTAACATATACAAAAAACCTATCATCAGGAGAAAATAAATAATCTAAAAAAAAAATGGACATTAAAAAACAGCATGTTGTAATTCCTTGTTATTCATGGATTCATCAGTGAAAAAAACACAATGTAATAAAATTTAGTACAGGTGCAATTTGGTCAAACAGGTTGTTAGACCCAGGAATTATTTTCTTTTTGCAGACAATAAACGCAAAGGCGAGGACAATCAAGAGAAGACCAACTCGGCCAAGACACGGCGTGTGGACCAGCTCCAGGGCATCACGCACAACAAGACGGTTGACTTGATAGTCCTGGGTCTGGCATGGAAGACAACACAGGCCGGGATGAGGGAGTACTTTGAAAAGTTTGGGGAGCTTCTGATATGCGAGGTGAGATGTGAAGGTGTCAATGGATTGGACTGCGTTCATGAACAGTAGAGGGCACTTTTAGGTCACTTTCGCAAGCCCGACGCTATACGATCTTTGCACTACTATTTAGACCATATTATGCGTAAAAGCAGTACAAAACTAGCCTTAGAAGTTGATGCAGTTGCATTGATGAATTTTTTTGGCATTGTTTTAAGAAATTACAATGTTAATTTTCATTATGGTCAATGATTGGACTTTTAAACCTTTGTTAGCCTTGAACAAGTTGAAAAAAAGTAGTGGATTTGAGTTTTGTTTTTTCTTAAAGTTTTATCCTCCAATTGAATGACAAAGATCTACATGGTTGTTACATAAAACAAATAATGAATGTTTTGCATTCATGCAATGGTGAGAATATTTTCATTCGTTGAAAGATATAATGTTCCATTCAACTCGGCTTCGCCTCGTTGAATCATACATTCAATCTTTCAACTCACACAAATATTCTCACCATTTCACTCATAAACATTCGTTATGTAGTGAATTGACTCTCCATTCCCGAATCCTGCAAAATCCTACAAAACCTCCTGGTGGACTTTTGTAGGATCTGTAAAAGTTAGCGTTCAATTCCCCAAACAAATTCTTTGCAGTAGTCTTGTCACCGTCACAAATTGTATGGCTGATTTTTCCGCAGCTGAAGTTAGACCGAGACGGCAATTCGAAGGGCTTTGGGTTTGTACGCTACAAGGACATGGAGGCCCAGAACAAGGTGGTATCTATGAGACACACTATAGATGGCAGACATTGTGATGTCAAGTTTCCCGACTCCAAGGTACAGGTTAGAGCAGTGCAATTTCAGTAAACACAAAGGAGCCGAACCCTTAATTATTGTGCTTAGCCAGGTCTGTGGACTTTATGTGGTAACAGTAGATTGTGCTGTATCAATCAAGAGTCAAACATGGTCATGTGGTGTGTGAGTGCACTGATTGCAGCGGGTATGTATAGACTAATATTAATCTGTATGTGCACAAGCCAATACCATCTTTGCATTGGCGCCAGACACAAGGTGGTAAAAGGAATTCAACTATCTGTCAGACGTACATGTACCTCTCTCTGTCATTATTTGGGGGTACTTTGGGCACACAGCCAACTGGTGTCATGCAGGGGTGTGAAATCTCAGCTTTAAAAAAATTAAAGCTGATTTCAGCTTTTTTTGTTTTGGATTTCAGCTTTTTTCCTTCACTTGCTGTGTACAAAAGTATAGGAGATTTCCAAAGTTCAGCTGTTTTTACACCTTTTTCAGCTGTTTTCAGCTATTTTTATCAGCGGTCACTCACACCCCTGTGGATGAGCGGAATCAAGCTCTGGTGTTTCTGATCAGCAGAGTGTGGGTTCGAGTCCCAGTCTTGACACTTGTGTCCTTAAGCAAGACACTTAACCATTATTGCTTCGTTCTTCGGATGGGACGTAAAGCCGTGGGTCCTGTGCATTGTATAATGCACGTAAAAGAACCCAGTACCACCCATCGTTAAGAGAAGGGGTTTGCCCCGGTGTTTCTGGCAGTGCGTTTATCTTCATACATACGAGGCTGCACTTTCAAGGAAGGAAGGGAAGGAAGGAAAGTTCTTACATTATTTGACTTGGTTATTGGCTATGCATGAATTAATGAGTATGTACATGTATAGCCAAATAAGAGAGTATGGAAGGCACTCAGTTTTGTACTGGTTCGAAAGAAGGTCATGAGATCATAAACAAGCTTAGGACGGACATACAAATCTTGAATTTCGGCTACAAATTTATGAAAAAGTATGCTGTATGTGTGATTCACGGAGCAAAATAATTGTACCAAATTAGAAATGCAAAACATTTGTTCGGATGATGATACTCGCCCCTCACACGTCCATAACCTGTTCTGTAGCGGTTCGGACCTGCTGGTTTATAATTCTTAAATACTGGTACACTAAGTTACGTGCTTTAAAAAAAAATGAATAAGCAGCGCCAAGTTGTCCAATCAAATCTGATGAGGATTGGCTTTCTGACAAATTAGTGGAATATCAAGATTTTTTTGTAAACTATCATTCATGTACATTTAAACATTAAATTGTTGATTTATTCATAGAACTATAACAACAAGATGTTCATCGGTCGCTTGACCTCTGATATGACGAAAGAAGACCTTTACGAATACTTCTCCCAGTTCGGGGAGGTCACGGATATCTACATTCCCAAGAATTTCCGAGGGTTTGGGTTCATCACTTTCCTGAGGCCAGAAGTGGCTGCCCGTGTTGCCAATGAAGACCACATCCTTAAGGTACCAGATCTTTAAACTAATTAGAAGGGGAATGTGGCCTAGTGGTTGGGGTTCGTGACTCATGATCAAAGGATTCGTGGTTCAAATCCAGCTGCTGGCCTTTTGTTGTGTCCTTGGGCAAGCCACTTCACCCACATTTGCCCCTCTCCACCCATGAGTATAAATGGGTACCGGCGTTAGCTGGGGAGTAGCCTGCGATGGACTGGCATCCAATCTGGGGGAACAGAAATATTCTCAGCCATTTTATATCACTGAAACCGGATAAAAAAAGCCAGCCTGATGAGTCATATTCGCTCTTGACTGACTTTACATTTGTTTTGTGTACTCTACTCTGTAGACTAATCAAGTAAACATTATAAGAAGTTATATAACCGACAAACGGATCCTTGTCATTTGATTGGTGGAACTCACATCACATGACATTCGTTATTGCTCCCATTCATGCCAGGGCTCAAAAAGTCCCATTCGCCCATGGGGAATGGGAAATACTATTGAACAGTTCGGATCATTCTTGCTCCATGACGCGGTACCGGTATTTGAGTGCAAATGCACGCTGGTGTGCGCGTTCAGCGTTGCGCGTAGCGCGTATTGTTCCAAAGAGCCAGAGCTACAGCCTTGGGTTCAAACATTTTCGTGAAGGGCTGGTTTGGAAGAGAGAAATACATTTTTCACCAATTTTGTATTGAAATAAAAGTTCAAATATATCAAATGACAAGGATCTAAATGTCAGTTAAGTGAAACAAATATTGAGTGGCTTTAAAGAAAATGAAGGGGGAGAATATCGCTCGGTAAAAAATTTTTTTTTTTCCTTTCACTCGCTTCATTGGAAAAGTCCATATTTTACCTTGCGATAATATTCCTCCCATTCCACGCTGAGCCACTCAATATTTGTATACCATGACTGATGTGGTACCAATGCTTGTGCACATTTTGAACATGTTGTTGGAAGTCAAGAGCATGCATACAACCTGAGCGCGAGCTTGGTTCAACCTCGGTAAGGCTTCCAATAAGAGAGGGACCCATGTAATATTGGGAGGCCGCGGCTACAACACGGCTACAACGTGGTCGGGCTGCTGGCACGTAAAGGCCCTTATGGCTGCCGGCCACATCGACCCATATATGACCACAGGGGACTGCCTGAGACGAAAGTGTTTGATTTTTCTGGAGGGAGGAAAACCGGAGGGCCCGGAGAAAAACCCTCATGGCACAGGAGAGAACCAACGCACAACTCTACTCACATGTGATCCACAGCTAGGCCAGGATCCGCGGCCAGGATTCGAACCGTGGTCACCTTGGTGAGAGGCGAGCGCTTTACGCACAAGCCACCCATGCCACCCTACAACGGTTACTGCATTAGTCTACAGGGGCTTGTCTCAAGTTTGTCATGTTGATAGAATTCCAGTGCGATAACTAAGGCCTGTAAGTATCAGTCTCAAAGAAAACCGATTGTCATTTATTGAGAAACCATTACTTTTGCTAGGGGACAAGTCTTTTTATCAGTGATGCAGAGCCTAAGAACTCCAGGAAAACGGCAATGAACAGCCCAGAAAACAACCAGATGGGAATGTTTGGAGGACAGAACTTTGGAGGAGGTAACTATGTCCCTTTTTCTTATTAAAAGAGGAGCATTATGTGAAGGATAAACAAACCAAATAACAACCCTCTAAAAGCAATACAGGGCGAGTAAAAAAAAAAGAAACCCAAATGTCGGGACCATTGTTTTAGTGAAGTTCTGCATGTAGCACTTTCAAAATCTAGGATGTGAAAGCCCAATTCATAAGCTTTTGTTTTAGTACAAGAATCATTCACATCACTCATGTACTTTTCAAGTTACGGAGTTTTAAACACAACCACCATTTTAAAGTTCTGTCCACAGATCACAAAAAAGGTGCACGTTCTTTCAGCAACACGAAAACAATTCACACACATCCTTATGTGATTTGTTTTCGTTTTGCTGAAAGAACGCTGAACTTTTTTTGTGATCAGTGGACAGAACCTTAAAACCGCGGTTGTGTTTGAAATTCCTTAATTTGAAAAGTACATAAGTGATTTGAATAATTCTTGTACTAAAAAAAAGCTGATGAATTGGGCATTCATATCCTAGATTTTGAAAGTGCTACATGCAGAACTGCACTAAAACAAAAGTCACGACATTTGGGTTTCGTTTTTTTTTACTCACCCTGTTCAGCTTGTTTAAAACAAACATCCTAAAATTTTGGTGAGTCTGTCCTTGAGAACAGTGTATCTTCTAGAAAACAGTTGTTATATATGTCTTTTATTGTTGAGGTACAGGCTATATGATAGTTCTGAACAGTTTTTAACTTACATAAATTGGAACTGAAAGTTCTGAACTTAGTTGTGGAACAATTTTAAACCAAGGATAAATTGAATATGAAAGGCTAGCTCTAAACTTGTCGAACAGTTTTTAACTTGATTAAATTGGATATTGAAAGTGAACCACCAGTTATTGCCATCAGAAAAAGGAGTACATTGATGTAAGTACCAGTTTACAAGTCAACCAATCGGATGACAAGGATTTATTTGGGTGTTGTATGAAACAAATAACGAATGTTTCACATTTGTGCAATGGAAAGAATAATTTCATTCGGTGACCGATGCATGTTCCATTCCACTCATTCTCGCCTCGTGGAGTGGAACATGCATCTGTCACCTCATGAAATTATTCTTACCTTTGCATTGTACAAATGTATACTATTCTACAGTCCTTCTGATTTGAAAATCAAAGGTGTGTGGAAAAAGGCACACCTGTATTTTTCTAGGCGTGTGATGTTTCTAGGCATGTGATTCTGTGGTCCAAACTTGGACTGAACAATCTGGTGTTTTTTTATATAATATTCATCTTGGTTTGCAGTAAAGCCATTTCAAGAGCTCACAGAAGTTTAAAGGGAAAATACAACATTTGCAAACATCAAAAAACGAAATGATCAAATTATCAAGAAATACCGTACTAAATTGTTAGGGACTGACAGTCTAAAGAATCCTTTAAAATCATGGCTCCTGGTGGGCTGACATTTAAAAAAAAAACTGTATTTTTCCAATGCTGGTCGGCCGACCAGCGTTGGAGAGAACTGGCTTTTTTCAAAAACTGTTCCTAATTTTTCATATTTAGTTATTCTGACTTTTCTTTGCAATTGATCACACACCTGTGAAGAGGTACAAGCCTGCTAGACTGATTCTCCGACCTTACAATTCCCCAAAGTGTATTAATTGCTTCGTTTCATCTTAAGTGGGGTCAGGGAACCAGACTACAAGAACATGATCAATTTTTTTTGGTTTTTCCAGTATCTACAAGCCCAAAACATGAAACAAGTCAGTTTCAAGGGAATATACACGTACATCATTTGCTTTTGCTGTAATTTTCAGAAATGGATGGAATTGGGGGGTTGGAAATATATAGCAAATATAGTTACACTGACTTTTTTGAGGTTTTGGGTTCGTAAATGCTATAAAAACCAAGAAAAACAATCATTTTCATGTAGTCTGGTTCCCTGACTCCATATAAGAAGAAACAGAGCAGTTTACATACATTGGGGAATTGTAAGGTCAGGGAACCAGTCTAGCTGGCTTGTACCCGTTTATAGGTGTGTAATCGATTGCAAACAAGTGGAATGGTCAATTGGGGCAAGTATTTGAAAAAAAGCCAGTTTTTTTTTTCCAATGCTGGTCAGCCAACCAGCGTTGGAAATTGATATAAAAAAATACCACTTTTCTTGAAAATGACAGTATACCAGGTGCTATGATTTTACAGGATGCTTTACACTGTCATTCACTAACAGTCCAGCAAGGTATTTCAAAATGATTTGGTAGTTTTATTTTTTGATGTTTGCAAATGTTGTATTTTCCCTTTAACAATATTTTATATAACGTACTAATCCTCCAATCCATTTATTTCTGAACATTGCAGCAAAAGCCAATGTTGTACATTCCCTTTAATTATGCTGTAAATGTATGCAGAGGTTTGCGACACAGAGGGATTCAGGCGTGCGATTATTCACACTTCTCGGGAAGCTTTAAGGCATGCGATGGCGTGGGGGTGCGATTGCACGCCTCAAATCAGAAGGACTGATTCTACCCTGAAGTATAACTTACGAAAGAGACCTCTTTGCCTGCTTTATTAACAGGTTTTGGAAACCAGGGACAGTATCATTCCCGTGGTGATTACAGCCAGGGAGCAAGGAGAGGGGGTCGTGGGGGGAGCAGCATGGGAGGCGGCGGGGGCAGTTACAGGGACTACAGGGACAGAGATCAGGGTGGCATGGGTGGCCAGGTGCCTAACAGCCCTGGTATGGGTGGTGGAGGGATGGGTGGGGGCATGGGTGGGGGCATGGGCGGGGGCATGGGGGGTGGTATGGGGGGCAACCCGGGAGGGCAAGGTCCAGGACAGATGGGGAACTTTCCCTGGAATCAAGCCATGCTTGCCGCGCTCAGCCAGGCAGGCTGGGGCATGATGAGCAACATGCTGGCCCAGGGAATGCAGCAAGGGTTACAACAACAGCAAGGGAACCAGCTGCAGCAACAGCAGCAGCAGCAACAGCAGCAGCAGCAGCAACAGCAGCCATCACAGCAGCCCCAGGTTGGGATGTCGCAAGGCAGCGGGGGTTCCGGAGTGCCTAACCAGCAACCCATGCAGCAGAATCAGGGTGGTGGCAGTGGAGGTGGCTATGGCTCAGGCCAGCAGTCTCTTGGCTGGGGTGCTGTCCAGAATAACACCAACGAATCACCAGGCACTGGCTACCTGATGGGAGACTCCAAGCCAGGAACATGGTAGCAACGTAAGTACAGATCCCCTCCTTCACACCTTGTGATAAACATTGGTTTTTTTGGGGGGGTCAGATTCCACCTATTGACTTTTCTTTGTAACTAATAATCTACTTTCAGGATTTACGAGAATTTGATAGATACTACAGTTCATGAAGTATTAAATGCCATAACCCAGATATTTTTTTGCATGCTGAGCAACATATTCTAAAATGATTCCATTGTCAATCCTTTATGCCACTTTTTCAGAAGTCTGTCAGTTGGCTAAGTGTAAGTGTTTATATGTTTGCTGAGCCGGGGCTGTTGTATTAGTGTGTTGAAGTATTGTACACATGTATAGACCAAGGCAATATTTGCGGTCTTAAGATCGGCTCGTTGGAGCAAAAGGTGATTGCTGTGCAAGGCGTATTACCCGAAATGCCATTATGTTAAGGGAGGGTGTAAGTGTTTGCGTGAAAAGAAGTATTACACCATGTTGTTATTAACTTGTGCATGTGAAAGGTGGTATGGGAGGGTTTTGCGTGTGCTTAGGGCCTAAGAGTTTTACCAAGACCATCTCACTCTACGACACAGCAAAGCTTTAACCCTAACTCCTTCACTGGTTTGCCAGGAACCTTCCTCACTCTTGCAGAATCCAACACCATACATGTATGGTAAACTCTACACCCAAACTGTTGACCCCATGTAAAGCAAAATCAGTTTACTAGTGCATTACTCACTCCAACAGTTTCCAACAAAACATGCAGTTGGATTTAGAAGGGTTGGGGTGGTTAGGGTTAAATGATGTATCGTGATTGTGGTTTGGAACACTGAAGTAAATGAATCCGGAGATTTATTCAGTGACAGTTTTCTGGCAGGCATGTGACAATGTTGATTCAAACTTGGCTCACAAAGATGGGTTTTGGTCTAAGCTTGTTCTGCTGTAGTCAAAAAGGGTAAAAAAAACAACTAAAAAAAACCCGTCGTTTGGATACACTCATTCTTGCATATTTAAAATTTTCAAGCCCCTTTTGCAGAGAGGTGTTCATTTGAATATATTATTAATTCATCTTAAGTGTCACTTCTAGATTTTGCTTTTGTTTGCAACTGATTCCTTGACAATTTCTTTTTAACGTCAAATATTAACAAATTGAAATTTCAGCTACATGTTCATAATGGCTTTTAAAAGCACAAAATAGGGTGCGGTGACATTTTAATTTAATCATTTTTGTGCTCCTTGCAAAATGTATTTCTCTGAATGTTTTGTGAGAAGAAAATGGAAATTATACATGTTCATTTGTACCTACTAAGTTTTTAACTTTGGTGAAGGGCAAACCAGGTAGCTGTTCGTCGTGTCTTGAGTGAGGAATGCAAGGGGTGTGGCAGGTTCAGCACCACCCTTTTGAGCAGATGAGTGAATGATAAAAGTAAGATCCGTTTTAAAGATGGACAGTGGAACTACATGTATTGGTTGTAATCATTACCATTTTATAAGGTGCTTTTGTGCACATTGTATACTGTTTTAGAAGTGTGAGTTCATGTACAATTGCGATTGCGACCACACCATGTGCTCTTTAAGTGCATGTTTATGTGTTAATGAATATGAATAAGAAAACCTGACTAGGTTTGTTTGATAAAATCCATATATTCAAGAATTTCTCTTGCTAGAACTGTGAAAAAAAATCAGTGAAATGTACTTGTAAATAATTTGGAGGAACGTAAAACACAAAATGAAAGACATTGAAGTGCCTGTAAAAATTTAAAACGAAGATTGAGAAATGGATACTTGTTGTACTGAGAAAAATATTCTATATTCTGGAAATCCTGTAATTGTGAAGCGAGTTGTGTTTATTGCCGTTAATGTAATGATAGAGGAAGTTGGAGGTGGCTGCAAACTCATTCCATGATTGAATAGATTGATGGTTTTCTCTTACATTGGGAGATCACCATATGGGTCATTCTATCAATTTGGGGTCTACTTTTTTGCCTGTCTCTGTTACATGTACATTACATCTGACATCTGTGATTTTATAATTCTGATGCACTCCTTAATGCAGTCGTCCTCCGAGAAGCAAACTACAGGTACCTACCCCAGAAATAAAGAAATCAGTCACTTGAAGTCATTCTTCATGATATTTGAATGCCAAATTACAAAGTACCGGTACCAAAGCAACAGGGACAGGAAAAGTGTCACACTTTGGACCTTAAATTTATAGAGTGACCACCGATCTCTATATAAAGACTGGATAGCGGATAAAGAGCCGCACAATGAATGAATTTGATGCCATATGGGTGAGACCGGCTGGTGATCTACAAAGGACAAGTTGCCGTCTTTATAGACAGCATGATTACTTTTGTAACTTCGCGCTTCTCTACCTCCATGACTTAACTTATATTTTGACCACCACCACTGACCATGGTTTACAATTTACATCGTGGTTTACTTGTTTTTTTAATGCCGCAGTTCACTTTTCCGGCGTTTTGGAAATAATCACTACGGAAATGTGTCCTTTTTAGAACATCATAATACGTGTACGTGACCAAAATGCGCGTCATCTCTTCAGCGCGCACTGTATATACGCATAAAACGTTCGTTTTTTACGCGGCTATCTTCGTGAGACCGGGGGCGAATAGGCAAAGTTTACTGTGTGACTGGTGTATGGATATCCGCTATCCAGGCTTTATATAGAGATCAGTGAGTGACCCACGTAGACTCATATTTAACTGTTTTTTTTCCACTTATGTGTGTGATGAGGGAATGGATACATGCATCAGGGGACAACATGTACATGTACATAATGTGCAAGTGTTGGTTTGTGCTGTTAGAGTGTATATAATATGGTGATTGTAATTGACAAGTTGAGTTGACAGTCAGATGAAGGAAGTACATGTATCATGTAAAGGTTTCCTTGGTTTATTTTTTTTGTTTAACCCTAACTCCCTAGGCCTTGTTGCTAGGATGTAGCCTCAATCCTGCAAAATCCTCCAATTGGCCTCATGGAAAAAATAGCATTTGGCCTCAATCCTGCAAATTCCTCCATTATTTCTTGAATATGGTCCGTGGAGGGCTGACTACTGCCTGCATCCTGCAAAATCCTGCGGCAGTGACTGTCAATATGTTGAGGCTTGGCCAGTGACATCCTGGAGCAGTACGGAGGATTTCAAGCATGATCCAGGCCTTCATTTATGCATGGCTGAGCAAAAATAAAACAAGGTCCGGCCCAAGAACTTGACAAAGTGCATCATACAAAATCAGTAACGCGCTTTTGCCATGTAACCTCAATCCTCCAAATTCCTCCACTTTGGCAGAGGATTTTGAAGGATTCGGGGCGGTTAGGGTTAAGATTCTTGAATTATGGTACAGTGTGTATATGTGTTAGAATTATTACTTATTTATACAAGTAATATGTTTCTGTATTGTAGGACATCATGCATGATCATATCTAATTCATGCACTGTAGTGCTTGGGAATGAGGTTCCGTTGGGTTCGGTATACACCTTCAGTGTGTTTGTGTTTTACTGTTGAGCAGGTGCCGGCGTAACATCTTCCGAAGTGATTTGAGGACTTGAGAATGTAAACCACGTATTTCTCAGTAGTTTACATGCAACACATGCGAGTGAGGTTTGAGCTCCGGAAGAAATTAAGCTGAAGTTGACCATGATTTTGTTTTTATGTATGGAGTGTTGATTAAGGCAAAAAGATGTTTTGTAAATGTATAGAAAGTTTGAGGGTTGACCTTGCTATTAATAAACGAGAGAGATTGGAATCGTCACTGTTGATTGATATATATGCTTGATTTGTGAGTTCATGCTCTGAATGTGCGAGTGTGGAAACTTTGCAGTACCGGTATCTGACTTTTACCTACATGTATTAACCTTTTTAGCAACTGTTTCTTGATGTTTGAGGATGTACACGTATACGTAGTTGATCCAGGATACATAGTCAGCGCCCATTGACAAAGCCCTGTGCTACCAGGTGTGATTCTTTGATCGAGAGGTGTGCTGGTCATCCCCTGTATTGCCTTGAAACCCCATATGAGTGCTGTGTCCACCGATGACTGGATTCTGTAAGTGTGGTGATCGATCATGAAGACGAAATCATTCTGTTTTAAAACCTGTGACGCTTGTGCGACTTGTGACGTGTTTGAAAGGTGCTTGACAAAGGACAATTGTGTTTACCAGATATGCTTGTGACTGGCATGATTGACAGTTGGGACCGAGTTTCATTTTTTTGTTGGTTTCAAGAGTTTGAGGATCATCTGTGAAGGTGTACATCTTTGAACAATTTTTTTTTGTTTACCCGGAGTGATGAGATTTGGTGCAAGGCATGCGTGCGTGGAGGGCAAGCTTTGTGTATGATTGAAAAGATGCTTGCTTGATAGTTGTGAAGAAAAAACCAAGGTATGTATAATGGCTTGAGGTAAGTCTTGAATTTCTAAGATTGCATTGTTGAAGTTGTAATGCCCTAGTCTCCCAAAAAGCAGTAGAAATGGTTATTGTGACAAAACGACATGTAAAGGTACTTGTCAAGCCACCTCAAATCCAATGACATTTTTAAAGTCATTCCAACAAAATATACTGCAGTGTGTAACCATAGAGCAAGGTGTAACTGTGAAATGTAAACACACAAGTGAAAAAAAATAGAAAAAATAAACATTTTCTTCTTTGAAAGTCCCTGATTTGAGCGTGGCGTGTCATGTTTGATTTAAAACTTTTCTTGTGAATAGTTACATGTGTCATGGTAAGCTATCAACATTTTATACATAAACTGCAATTGGACTCGCAAGATTATATCTGTATACTGAAAAGCCTGATACGTCTTTGGAGTTAATTTTATTCGGCAACTTTGGCCCATAACAACTGTTAAAAACATGACAATTATCAAGAATTCCTTAACCATGTTTCATGTGACTGAAAGGGACAGAAAGAGGATTTTTGAAGTGGAATAATTACATGTGTTTTGATATATTCGTCTTTGATTTTGGTAGTTTATTACAAAGGCAATAATGCAATAGGTAATCTACCATGGCATCATTTTCAACAATTTATGTTACACGTGTATCTTCCCACAGTGTCAGACCACGGTATACACTGCAAACTGAGGGAAGGCAACTGCCTTTGACGGTCTACAACAGTATCAAGCCAAACATGACAGAGACAGGCAAGCACCTCTCATATTTATCTCACTTTCAAGACCTTTTCGTCATTGAAGTGGTGTCTCCATGAAATGGGCATCAAAACGACACACTTTCTGGGAAGAATCACATTTTCCAAACAAAGAGAAAGATTTGAAGGTTTGCACGTTGAAGTCGGCAATAAGTCAACAGTATGCTCTGCCATTTGTGAGGACAAAAGTTTGTGGTAGCGCCATGTGCAAGAAATCTCTTCTGCAAGTTTGTGTGATTCTGAAAAGAACTGGGGGGGGGGGGGAACTCATTTCGGAGATATACTCTGCTCCTTGTCAGGACACAAAAAGCCAGCGAAACTGTTGTTAAATTGTCATTTCTTGCAAAATGATTGATTATTAAACAACTCACAATTCCTTTTCTACAGGATTACCACGATGTGAGATGCCGGCCAACCAGCTGCCTAGCAAGGAGCCTTAGGAGGTGGTAGCAATCAAATGGCAAGAGCCAAGACAACTATCAACTAGGAGCCAGCAAGTCGACGGTATGAGACACATAGCCACGAGCCAGTGATCACCTACTAGGCCAGATGCCACGTGGCTGCCAGCTTTCAGCCGACTAGCTATCATCTAGGGTCCTGCCAGCTCTAGTATCCCAGCCAGCTTTCACCAAGTGCCAGCTTATATCCGAGAACCAGCTAGCTGCAAGCCAGAAGGTCTCCACTATATGGCTAAAGGGAATCCAGCTTCCAACAGGAAGCCGTACGATGGCCAAAAGATGGTCAGACGTCAGACGTCAGACAGAGTCATGGTTGTGACAAGGATATTCATCACAGGTATTTTTGCCAGCCATTTAAACCTCGTACTGTAAATATAAACTACCAAAGCCATTGATTTTAACCCATTAAAGACGGGGAGCGGTTCTAGCCGTGGCCACTAATCCTCACTGGAACGCATTTGCCAGCTGTGGTATGCCGTGGCACACGGCTAGTGGGTAGTTCCACAGCTGCTGCTTTTGTGCCGCCCCGCTGCCACACAAAGGCTGTGCAGTCATGCAGGTCACTTGCTCCATGTATGGAGGAATGCCCCATTACACCCTGTCCTAAAGGGATTAAATATTCAGTTGAAGGAGACAGCGAAACAGTTTGCAACCTGTACCCTCTGTTCATGAAACCAGTTTTAAACAAATGTGGAATTGGAACCTTGGCCAACTGAGTTACAGAGACCTATGTAACAAATAAAAATCAAACCTGTTCCAACGTTCGTTGATTGTTGTTCACTTTTGCATTGTTGTTCACTTTTGCAGGTTCTCCTTCAAGAAGTTCTCCTTCATTGAGTTCAGCCTGGAGGGCAGTCTTGGGACTCTGAAGTCTCCAAGTACCACACACTGCTGGACTGCATTCAAGCCTGACAGTGGGGAATCCTGTTCATCAGGAACCACCTAATCCTTGGGAACCTGTAGATGTAGAAATACACGTAGGAGTACCGCAGGTATCAACATCAAGTTAATTTTCACTAACTTACTGGCCGCCGTACTCCCGCATGATATGATTTGTCACAAACATGTATTCTGGGCCCCACCAGCCCCCAAAGGCATTCAATTTCTTGTGCCTAGATGTGTTCCTACATCTTATCTACAAACAAAGCACCTTGCACACAGTGCTACAAGTGCAATGTCGCCTTGAATGTTGGATCACATATGCGTGCAACCTGTACGAAACCAAAACAGTCTTGCAGGTAGAAAGCAAATTGTATTCTTGTAAAACTCCCTAGCACAATGAGATAAGTGGTGCTTGCACATTTTTCTAGCCAGTACATGCACTGCAGTAGCAGGCAAGAAAAGTGTGCAGGCTTTCAAGTATTCCTACTTTTCCAACTTTTTCCTTGTTTTTTTTTACCTTGCTCCTACTTCTCTACTTTTTTCTTGAAATTCAGTCCTTCATTTAAATCAAATCCAGGAGAGCTATAAATCGCTCTCCTCAAATATTTGAGGAGAGCAAATCGCTCTCCTTAAAATCTACGAATATACAGCGGTAAAACGACGGGTTACCATTGTTTTTGTTTTATTTTGAATATAAGGATTTATTCAAGGGGCTGCATTATTATTAGTTTTTGCATAATAACATATGCTCAAGTTGCGTTACTTTTTTTCGTTTTTGTTACTAGACAAGGTAAAATTTATTTTAAAAAACTAACTAAATGGAGATTAATAAAAGGTTTGACTACTGCTTAGGCTTTCATTTTTTAATACAGTTGTCAGTTGGTTCATCACTTGATTTTACTTGGAAAATGGAGAGTTAATAAACGGCACATAAAGCAACTGAAAATTTGCTTTCAGATTCGTTACTGAAATGTTCAGCCTGAACTATTTCAATTGCTCTACGAAAGCTATACAAAAAGGGCCTCAAAATGACACAAACTTGCCTTAAGTTTTATCGAAACTATCTGCTGTCGATAATCTTAAAAATAATGGAAAATGCAGGTCAAGTATGCCATATACACAATGCTAGTCACGACGAGAAACTGGCTAACAACGTCTGAACTTTGCACTAGTACGAGCGTTTGTGATGCACTGTGTGTGGTGGGCCGGCAATGAGACTCGTTTCACGGTATAGGATTTCGGTGAAACACGCTGCATCGTTTCACTTCACATACCAGTAAAACTTCCTCAAAATAAATTCATGAACACGGGAAATACATACACAGACAAGAAAGATCAAGTTTTGTGAATAAGCTTGCAAAGATCGTCCTTCTCAATCGTTGCTTTCTTGGCATTTTTACGATGTCTATTCCGTCCGGCCTGCACGCAAAACTGTACGGCAGGCAGTGCATTGCACTGCGCGCGATTATTACATTGACTGGTTACCGCATTTTCATCATGCCTTCATTGGGATTTAGTGCGCGGCGCAGCGGGAACCAGTCATTGCTGCACTCGCACGTACGGGCCCACGTGTTTTCATGCAGCTCTTTGCGATATGCAGATTGTGCACGCACAGTATACAACCGCTGTACACACACGATCTTATACAGTACGTACGAGCTCGGTGTTCGTTCATTTTTAGCGATGTCCAGCGGCATATTAACGTGAGTTTGGGCATTATACCAACGAAAAATACGTGTAGCTTAAGACTTAAAATTCTTTGCGTTTTTATCACTTCTTATTTTTAAACTTCCCGTGTTTGACGAGCCCTCTTGTGGATTTCTGAGGAGCGCTATTTTTGGCGCTCCTTCGAGACAGTCGAGGAGCGCAGTAGGAGCGCCTGCGCGATCGCGCTCCTTAAAAATGAAGGACTGGAAATTCCTATTTTTTTCCTACTGTGTTGTCCGACAATGTCCCACAAAAAAAAAAATGAGTTCCCATTGAACACTTTTCATAACAATGTTACACACTGTCATACGTAAATGGCACAATGAAGGGCTTGGGCACAGGAGTACTGCAACTGTACTTCCAAGAGCTTAGTTAAGTAAGATTTGAGGCTTTGCATGGTGGAGATACTAAATAATGAAAGGCTTGCGGAAACACCATGTGCGAATAATTTCTCAACTAAGAGAATGGTTCTGAAAAGAACCAGAGGTATAAACTCGACGTTCCGGTCAGTATGCTCTGACTCTTCAGGAGACATTATCCTGAAGACGGTCAGAGCATACTGACCGGAACTTCGAGTTAATACCTCTGGTTCTTTTCAGAACCATTCTCTTAGTTGAGAAATTATTTGCACATGGTGTTTCCGCAAACCTTTCATTATTTAAGAGCTTAGTTGAGGATGGAGCACAAGTGTTGTGAGTACAGAACCTGTCAAATGAGGCTTATGGTGTTGTTATGAAATGGGTGTGTATCAACGAAAACTACTCCCGAAAGCCCGCAAAAGTCCTACTTTTATCCTGATTTATCCTTCAAAGTCTTACTTTTTCTGTTTGTTGTTGAAAATGTTGATCCTACTGCTCTACTTTCTTGTTTGGGTCTGCTTGAAAGCCTGAAGTTGGGCCCCTAACCAGTATTTATGAATATAATCTGAGGGGTTCAGAATTCAGCGTTTGGTGACTTACTCCTTGTCATGACTTATAAATAAGTTTTGTTCTTATGAGATTTATGGTTATCTTGCCCAAATGGGTACAAGGTCCTGTGAATCTCAGTACATGTATATCTTGCACACCTGTAATAATGGAATACATCTGTTATTAAGCAAATGCCTGTACCTGGTACATGTAAGTATTTGTACCTATTTCAGTTGTCTTGAGTTATTACAAATATGGTTGAGATAGCAATGTTGTTTGATATTTTTTTAATTAAAAAAAGTATTCCTGGAATAAGCCAGTTTGGTATTTCAACTGCGCATGCGCACAATGATATGGGTCACAGGTCATACGGGATAATCGAAGGCGCATGAACGCGCAAGACGCAAGCGCACGACGCTCGCGTGTTAATTACAAGCAGAATGAGCGTCTGCATAGTGTATCATCCATAGATATAGAATAAAAAGTCTCTTTATTCTATATCTATGGTATCATCACTCAGGGATTTTATCCCGAATGACCTTTGACATAGACTACTTCATCGAGATACCGAACTGGGCCCAATTTCATAGCACTGCTTAACAGTAAGCAGAAAAGTTGTGCTTACTATAGCAGAAAATCATGCTGCTGCTTAAGCACTATTTCATGCTAACGGTTGCGCGCGCATGGAGATTTCTATTGTTACGTCACTGATTTAAGCAAAGTTTTCTTCTGGGGTTAAGTGTGCTTTTGCTGCACTTACTGCTTAACGGTCCCTATGAAATAGATGGAGGCTCGGTAAGCACAAAATAGGCTGTTAAGCAGCGCTATGAATTTGGGCCCTGGCTTATTCTCGACATGGATCCCTCTCTCTGATTTATAAGAAACCAATCTTAGTTTAAGCCATACACATGCAGCTAGCACTATCAGATTAAGGACTGGCCCTCTGCCTTATACACTACTAATCTGTAAATTTTGTTTATAATGCACTTTCCCCTGCTTTCAACTTTGGCCAAGTTCGGGCAAGGACAATTAGTCGACTAGTGGTTGATTTGTGACGTAACCTTACGCCTGCGCACTGATAGTAACGTGCGAACGTCTCTAGTCAAACGCTGGTCAAAATGTCATCGCAAAACTTCTGGATCCTGGCTCTCTGCTAGCGTTATGAATGCGCGCGGTTATTGGTTACCAGCGAAGCAACCAACCCCAGTAGGCTGGTTCCAAATAGTCGACTAGCGTAGTCAACCACCGTTGACTAGACAGAGTTCGGGCAAACGTTAGTTAACCATTGGTCAACTATAGTCCTTGCGCGAACTTGGCCTTTGTTGTACAGATCTATTTGCACATTAAATAAGGCATGTAGGATCATTGTGATTACCCGGAAGACATCTGCTGATTTAATGAGAAAAAAAATTGCTCAGAGTGACAATAGGACTGGTACATTGCACCAAATACCCAGTGAAATTCCACCTGAAATGGTTCTTTGGGAAAAAAAATACCACCACTAATTGAAGGTGCTTAGTATTAGCAATGAAATCATGTTAGGCCGAATAAAAAAAACCCCATGTTTCTCGTCCGGGTTTTCGAAAAAAAGGAGGATGCGGGCTTTTTATTTTTTGTTTTGTATTTGTTTCAAGATGGCTGCCATTTAAAAATTTCCTGCAATTGTTGGTGTTTCCACTGTTCAAAGACACCTTTAAAATGAAAGACAAGTTGGACAAGAGAACTGAACATATATTTACAGTGTCATTTAGACTTGTATTGGTCTGCAATTTATTTTCCGATGAATTTGTGGACTTTTTCGGTGTTTTTTTTACTGCATTTTTCAAAAATAAAAAATCAAAAAATCCAGGCGGCCTCCAAAAAGGAAGCGGGCGGGAACGAGAAACATGTGGTTTTTTTTTACTTCGCCTTACGAAACCCCAGAAACTGTGCATACCTTTTGCGTGTTTCTCAATAGTATCTGCTGAGCTGAAAACTTCAAAATGTTAGTTGTCATGCGCTCCACTTCAGGTTTTGAGTAATGTTGCCTCAATCACACCCCCCCCCAAAAATAAAACTTCACAAAACTTAAGCAAAATGATTCTATGCCTTTAAATCTGTTTTTGTTGTAGTACAATTTAATATGAGGGATCAAGAAATGTCAAATCACACCTAATGTTTCTCGAAATGTCACTGACAATCACATATTCCTGTTTCAAATAATTTTCAGCACAGTATGTCTATTGTTTTTTTGAAGTGATCTTTAATATAATTATGTGCGAGTGAGTTTCCAAATTTATTGTAATTTTTTTTTGTAATTAAGACTTTGGTTGTAGTATGATTTTGATTGAATAGAGTAAGAATGGAACAGAATAAAACTATAGAAACTGATGGCAAATAGGCATGCATTACTTGTTTAATCTGTGTCATTGTTTTGTTTCATCTCACTTTAATAATAGTGTATAAAAAAAGTGAAGAAATAAATTATAAACGCTGAACTCATAGACTACTCCACATAATATTTACTCTCATTTCTCTGTTAATTGCACTCGATTTTGATTTGGCTTGTAGAACCCCGAAACTTGAATAATACCCAAAGAAATAGTGACTAACCCAGTGTTAGTTGAATTACACCCAACATCGATTTTTTTCTTCAAAGTATAACAATAACATATCCCAAAATGTCGCACAATACTAATGTATGCGTCGCCAAAAATGTGTCTAGTACTTACAATTTTACCTAAGTACATGCACGTCTTCAATAAACGAACAGAAACAGAAAAAAAAGGAAACACTAATATCACTCTTTGCAGATAGAAGTCATTCAACACTTGTATGCAACCTTTTGTAGGAAAATAAGTAAGAAATTACATACCTTGCTCTAGCCCCATAATGTGGCCAATTTACTGGACTACCTCCGTAAACATAGGCCACACATCCACGATGTACAAAAACATGTCGAACTTTGTCAAATTTTGATTTTCACATTTAGGCTTAATTTGTGGGTTTTTTGGCTTAAGAAACATACTCACCCTCTTTATAGGCCAATCAGAAAGTGCTGCCTTTTTCAGATGTCTATTTTTCGTGAAATTTCCAGATTCGTTTGCACACGTTTGCGTATCAAAATTTCAACATGAAATTTCATGAAAATTAGACATCCGGAAAAGGCAGCACTTTCTGATTAGCCTATAAAGAGGGTGAGTATGCTTCTCAAGCAAAAAAACCCCACAAACTAAGCCTAAATGTGAAAATCAAAATTTGACAAAGTTCGACATGTTTTTGTACATGCTGGAAGTGTGGCCTATGTTTACGGAGGTAGTCCAGTAAATTGGCCACATCTATGGGGCTAACCTTGCTCATGTTCTGCTGAAATGTTTACACTGTAGACTGTAGAGTGAGCTTAGAACTAACGTTAGCAGAATAAATCTAGTCTAGTAACAGCGGAAATCCCACTCGCCAAAATGCGCACTGAAAAACAAAACCAACCTCGCGTTATCAAAATTTCAGCACATACCTTGCTGCACATGGCGGGGAAGCCTGCAGTGTGCTAATGACACCACTGCAGTTGCAACCAGTAGCGACCTGATGGCGACTCTTCTAAATTTCCCTAAATCGGGCTATTTTTCACCTCTTTCGAAGCTGAAGCACGTTTTTGGTTTAATAATCTGATGATGTTTCAACCAAATTTCGGTGTTGTACCGTGACTTGGAACTCCAAGAATTAGACAAAAACCAGATGATTTGCCATAGGAATATTCAGCAAACACGCTTGACATTTACGCCGCCATGCTTGTTGACAATCGTTGAAAAAAATGAAAGGAAGCATGCGATTGGCTGACAGTTGCACTGCATGTCTCGTGGACTGGGTTAAACGCGATGCGATTGGATGCCGTTTTTCAGACGTTTTCCCCATTTTTGGTTGACGTCTAAATATATTTGAACATGATATAGACTGGAAAATTACTTTACAAAGGTAAATTAAAAGAAATTGATTGACGGCGAGCGGTGTGGTATTATTTATGACTTAATAGCATTTCGCACTTTTGCTTCAGCTTTTACATATTATATTTTTAATTTTTTTTTTACAATAAATCTTGTTTTTGTCATAATTAGGCCTGCGATTTTGGATCAATACAATATTTAATTAATGTACATCCCGTTTAGATATTGGTGTTATTTAAATGGATATAGACATCGAATTATTTTGATTCATTATTTCTTAAAGGTAAATCCCCCATGCAAAGCATGGGAGATTTACCCCCCAAAAAATTCAAAGGAAGTGAATTTTCAGTTGTTGAGAAACAACGTTTTGGTTGAAGACAACATTTGGAGAAAACTGATCTAAGAAAACTATAATGGATATTTTGACAGCATGTGATTTCTATACTCTAATCCATCATAAATCCCACGTGTACTACGTCGCCGATCCAATCTGAAGCTCTCCTTAGTTCAAAGGTTTACAAAGTTTCCTAGAAACATCAAAGACTGTTTAAACTGCCCATACAGTATACTTCACTCAGTGATTTCCATCTGAAGTAATAAAATGTGGCTAGACCGGGTTTGGTTTGTCGGCTTTTTCTTGCTCTTGTTCAGTTTCTCTCGCCTTCTGACGTTCTTGGATGACATCGGCCAGCAAGACTCCTTTAAGTCCGATGCAAGTGGAAGGGCAGCTGACCAGGATGATACGAATGCTGAATAACGATAAACAAATGAGAATACTTGAGTAAATAATATATTCAGGGAGGATTAAGGTTGTGGGATGCTCTGGGCATCGCCATCAATTCCAGGAGGGGTCAACGGACATCTCCCGGCTGGAAGAGACCAAGGGCGGATCCAGAACACAATTTTTTTTGGGGGGGGGGAACAAAAAAAAAATTGGGTCCCCAAAAGGCGTGTCCCAAAAAATTACGGCGTGGGGCTCGGGACCCTTAAGCTTAAGGGCCCCCAATTTTTTTTGGATTCTAGATGCTCTGTGGTGCAATCTGAGGCAATTTCTGACCAAGTTTACCAATGTTTTTGTGAGGAAAAGATGGTGGTGCACTCATTGCCTGCCTTTATTGCGAAGTCACAAAAAGAAAAAAAAAATGATTCGTTTTTTTTGGGGGGGGGGGGGATGGCCCCCTTTGGCCCCCCGGATCCGCCCTTGGAAAAGAGACCCCGTGGCCGTCCAACATCATCTTGGTCGGAACAACTCGGACGGCCTAGCCAGATTGACTGCATGTGGAGTGAGGCTAGATGCTGTAGGACGCGGGCACAGGAGATTGGCGCGATGGACCTATGCTGTCTATGCGGATGAGCGAGTATAAGTGAGAGAGGCTCTGGGCCAAAGGAATGCGGGAGGCTTCACGCAAAAAAAGCCTTTTCAGTCGACTTTTCTGAGGTAGTCGCTCGAACCAATGTCAGCGGTGACGATTTCTTGTGAACATGGGGGGGGGGGGGCGTTAGCTCAACAGTTGGCACTGTCCACGAAGTTCAGTATCTTCGTAAAGGTGCGGGGCTCTTTTGCTGTTTTCGGCACCAAGGCGTAGGTGCCGCCTCGTTTCCTCCCATTTATGGTGCTGTACCCTTCGGGTTATATGGATGGACAGGTCTGGCGGGCCGGGAACCCGAGAGCCTATGTATATATATAATGTATAAATTATGCACAACAAACCTGTTTTCAGGGACAGCCATCTTTTCAGTCAAGAAGTCGGAAAGTGCCTTGATGATTTGGCGGTTTTCGTCGACATCTCGAAATGTGTCGGCACTGGAGACCCGCAGGAGGAACACGGGATCCGAGCCCTCCGCGCCTGCGTACAACCTCTCATCGGTCGACAGTGCCACCACCATAACCTATCATTCAACATAGTTGGAGAAAAACATTCCACCTTAAATTTCTCTCTATTGTCGGTTTGTAACAGTCAAGCTCACGCGTGGGTGCGGTGCGGACGGGGTGGTGTGTATAATAGGAAACCAGGGTTGTCGCGTAACTAATTGGATTGGACATTTTGAGAGACATTCCCATAGGCTTGTGCACACAATTTTTTAAACTTCAATGTGAACTAACCAAATATTCCCTTATCCTTTTTTGCCCCACGAGTTTCGGTATGGAATACGAGCAACAAATTGCGACACTAAAATGTTGCCTCTGAAGGGGGCTGTGATACAAGGGAGGCCGGGATCAAAATGTCTCCCTAAGGCCAAAAAAAAAAAGTCTCCGGTTTCTGGTATGCGCGCGCGTCGCCGTAGCCATGCGCGTCGGCAAAACGAAAAAGTTATTTTTTCAATACAAGATGATGTTTCAAAACCGCCAAACTCACTGGTTTGACTGGAATTCTGCTGCTGCACAATTTTAACGTGTTTTTAGATGGGGTTATGATCGAGAATAAGATTTATGTGGCCTCTCTGGACTCCCATATATTTGCACTAAGTTTAATCGGCACCATTTGCAGTCATCAGCCGACATTTGAAGCCAAAAAAAAAAAAAAAACAGGTAAAAAAAAAAAAAAAGCCGCGTCGCCGCACCACTTTTGGGGCAAGCTCCATACCAGAAACCGGAGACTTTTTTTTTTGGCCTAATGACCGGTGTCTGCCCAGCTATGTTCAAAAGAATGACGATAACGTGTCTCCCAAATGTATTAGTCGTAAAGTGGCATGTTATTAAGCGCAACAGGACCATCACTCAGTGACGCTCATGGCGCTATCCAGTGACACAAGCTACAACATATATAAATGCGAAGTCCAAAGACATATAAATTGCAAAGCATACGCCCCCGCCCGAGGAGCTGTCTTCCCTGTGCCCTTCGCTGAGACTTTAGTAAGGGAAGGCAAAGCTTTTTATTGTTAAGATCGACTGAGTGCCCCTCCACAAGATAACGCCCCCTGTAGGAACAACCGTTAGTTATACCACTACAGTATGTATAAAAAAAAATGCAAACAAAATATAACGGAATGCCACTGCCAGACGTAAAATGTGTAACCAACATAGATAATAAAGGTATGGTTTGAGAGATACACCTTTCCACTTGAAAATGAGACATCAAACGTCAAAATCTGATAATCTTGGACAGAGTAATGAGTATTTTTTTAAGGGAGGTGAAATTGACCATGGGACCAAGTTTTCAATTTTAGGCAAAGGGACAAAGGTTGACTAATAGCCTCTGTGTGGATAATAATTGCCTGGCCTACCAAAATGTGTTTAGCGAGTAAACACAATTCTAAACACTTTCTTGCTATCAGTTTGTAAACATGTTTAAATTTTTTAGCATGAGGTGATAGCAAGAAAGTAAACTGAATCAACTGATACACAAAGATTGTAAACGTCTCCACAGGGCAATTTCTATAGATTAACACGTCTCCACAAGGTTTTCACGAAATAGATGGATTTTACTCAAAAACTAGGAATTTCCAAGGTGGGTTGATGTGTCGCAAATGGAAGAGTTTTAGAAAGTGGTATTAAGTCCGAATTTCAGCCAAGGAAATTAATTCTGGTAAAAAAAAGAGCATTTTGAAACTACACTTTCAAACTGGAAAACTTTACTACACGAGAACAAAGAAATGTCTCCACAAGGATATAAATTTCAGTATGCGTTTACTCGCAAAACACATTTTTGTAGGCAAGGCAAATATCTACACAGAGGCAATTAGGGTGCCTTTGTCCCAATGTCTAAAACTGAGTGCCTTGTCCGCAAGATGAGGCCCCTATAGGAACAACCCTGTAGGTAGGACCAAAGTTACACCGCTATAGCGGATGTGGGCCTGGCGCACCTCAGTCATCAGAGCTGTTCAGAGGTGCAGTATTATTTGCGTAGGACCTAAAGAGAAACGAAGTAGGTTTATAGATGTCCGTTTATATCTTCTCAAGCATCTAGGATTTTTTTTCCATTTGGGAGCAGCATTATTTTGCAAACATCCCCGGATTTGCACGTCATCGCCTTAATTATTAAGTTCATCCGTAGGACTTGGAGCAGTAGTTATTCAATTCACTTGAGGATATATCTTTTCGGTACCTACGTTTTGCGGGCGGTTAAAAATGGAGGCGGCCGCCTCCACCAATTTGACATGGAAATCCGACGCAAAGACGTCAGCACTGAGGCTGGTGTGTATCTCGAGTACGGGCATGCTGCGATGTTGAATTATGGTTCTGCGGGGAGAAAATAAAAATATAATAATAATAATAACAATACAGCGCCTTTTCCAAAGGATACAAAGCGCTGTGGGAGAATGCAGCCAAAGACAGGTAAATTAAGTATATGAACATAATTATGAGACCCAATATGTAGCACCTTTTTGCTAGGTGCTGCGGCGCATACTGCTGCATGATGCCAGAAACACCGGGGCAAACCCTTCTCTTAGCGACAAGTGTATACTGGGATCTTTAACGTGCATTACACGACACACGGGACCTACGGCTTTACGTCCCATCCGAAGGACGAAGCAATAATGGTAAAGTGCCTTGCTCAATAGCACAAGCACCATGTTCCCACTGTCAGAATTCGGACCCATGTACCACGGCACACGAGTCGAACACCGTAACCATTGGACCACAGCGCCCCACAAATATTAACTGTAAATTGGTGACATTGCATGCAAAATTTGTGCGAAAGTTCATTGTTGGGATAACATAAGACTCTCTTGCACGAGACTATAACGTATATATACTCCCTGAAAGTCTATTTCATTTTCTCTTCACTGAAAAATTGCCTGGTTTAATTTTACCCAAGCAAGGGTAAAAACTGAAGAACTACCCAAAATGGGGTTGTTCTTTACCCAATCGTTTGGGTTAGAACTTCTGACAAAACTTGTGATCATACCAGACTGAATTTAATTTAGTCTTGTACGACCACAAGTTTTGGTTGAATTTGACAGATATTATAACACAAACAATGGGTAATGGACAACCCAATTTTGGGTAGTCGCAGTTTTCACTCTTGTTTGTGTAAAATTAACCCAGGCAATTTTTCAGTGTTCCTTTCGACACATTGTGACTGAAAATAAATGAAATATTTATGAATTTAACTACTTGCCTTCTCGTGATTGCAATTCACAACCAGACTTAATGCCACGCGACACTGGCTCCAATAATGCAGATTGTAATTCTGTTAATTTGAGTAGAGGAAGACACGCCAAGGAAATGTCCTCTTGAAACCCCAAGTCCAAAAGTAACGCGGGCGGAGCCGTTCGGTAGAAAATAGTCGTTTAATGATACCAGCCGGAAATTGGTGTTTCACTATCGAGATAACTTTCCTTCTCACCCTTTTGACTGCGCTGTCATTGTTGAGTTATGGAGTACAAAAATGCTGGTACTTTTTTGTCTCTTGTCGTCCTTATCACGATAAGGCAGAACAATGCACCATGCATGGTGAATTGTGCTGTTATCGGACCGTGTCCTTCCGAAAAAACAGTTCGAAATTCTGTTTATGTAAGATCCCATTTTTTGATTGATAAAAGTTGTTAGCTTAAGCCCCTTGATGTTCTCTCGTGAAATTTAGCCTCCCATGAAATGTAGTCTCTTTTACTCTATATGGACCCCAGCTCTCACACGTGACTGACTATATAAGGCATGCGCAATACAAGCAATGAGTGTGTATTTCATAGAGTTTAAATTTCACGCTATATTGTACGTCACGGAGGCCGCCCAATAGTCCAAAGGTCCGAAGGTTACGGTGGCCCACAACTGTCACGGCAAAAGCAAATTCGCCACGGCAACATCAAATTCGCCACGGCGAAAGCAATTTCGCCACGGCAAAAGCAAATTCGCCACCCCACGGCGAAACCAAATTCGCCGCGGTTTGAAAAGCAAATGACTGGGGCCAGTATATGGTTGAGGACGTGTGCATTTTATTTCACATGCAGTTAGATCGCGACTACGACAACATTTATGACATGAATATACTGCGGAGGGGAAACCATGGTGGCCCTGAAGGGACATCACACATCGAGATTTCTGCGCAGATTCATGCGATGTCGCACATTTTTTTCGAACATTTTCTGCGCAGATTTCTGCGATATCGCACATTTTATTGCACATTTCTGCGCAGATTTCGGCGATATTGCACAATTTATTGCAGAAATCTGCGCACATTTCTGCAATGTCGCACAAATTATCGTAGATTTCTGTGCTGATTTTTGCAATTGTTGCACATTAATCGGGGATTTCTGCGCAGATTTCTGCGATGTCGCACATTTTTCTTTAGTCCGAAGGTTGATAGTCCGAATGCACGAAACTTCCATAAGAGGGGTTCGTTAATCCGAAAATGAAATAAGGTTCGTCAATCCGAACATTTGATGCAATAGTCCGAAGGTTCTTTAGTCCGAGCGGTTCAATTATCCAAAGGTTTGGTAGTCCGAATTTAGAATAAGGTTAATCAGTCCAAAGGTTAAAAAGTCTGAAACGAAAATAAGGTTCAATAGTCCAAAGGTTAATTATTCCGAATTGACAATAAGGTTCGAAAGTCCGAAAAGACTACAAGACTTTAAGCACAAAAAAAAGTCTGGCTTATAAAAGCAGGTTATCAGCCAAAACTCCATGTGATTTATATTGCTCATGATAAGTATTCAGATGTTGTTTGCTATAGCATGAAAATCACATGGAGTATTTGCTGGTAAACTGCTTTTATAAGCCAGGCTTTTTTGTGCTAAGCAATTTTTTGTTTGCTTAGCAGCGCTGAGAAATTGGGCCCAGTATGGTCCGATAGTCCGAAGGGTCAGACTGACGAACCTTATTCTCAATTCGGACTAAAAAACTCGGACTATCAAACCTTATTGTCGATTCAGGCTATCGAACCCTATCGTCGATTCGGACTATCGAACCTTCGGATTAATTAAACTTATTCTATTTTTGGACTAATGGGCCCTTCGGACTATCATTATTCTCAATTCGGACTATCGAACCTTAATGTCAACTCGGACTAATTAACCCTACAGTATATTCGGACTATCAAACCTTATCATCTATTCGGACTATCAAACCTTATTGTCGATTCGGACTATCGAACCCTATCGTCCATTCGGACTATTGAACCTTCGGATTAATTAAACTTATTCTATTTTTGGACTTATGGGCCCTTCGGACTATCGAACCTTCGGACTATCGAATCATTGGACTATTGGACCCTCGGACTTTAAAAAGTTTAAAAAACGAACCTTTGGAGTAATGACCCTTCGGACTATCGAACCATACGGACTATCGGACTGTAACCGTCGTCACATGTGGTAACAGACACCTAGTGTTTATGGGCCTTATTCACCAGTCGGCCATATTGAACTGAAAGTAAGGTAATATCTTACTTTTTGGAACTAGCGAAGAGACATGAAATGAATTTAATTTTTAATTCAGTTCACTCTGCTTCAATACATAATTTAACATTTGTAATTGACATTCCCTAATGTTTAAAGCCAGATTAAAAAAAAAACGACAGTAAAATAGCAGGCTTCATTGTGCATGCATAAATATAGTCTGGCGCCATCCCGTTCTACAGTTAACGATTAATGAAATGCATTCAGGGAACTCGATAAAAATGGAGAACTTGTGAATAATGCCCATGCATAGAGTGAGCGGGCATAAACCGATCACTGTTTTGAAAAGGTAGCAATTAGTCTTCTTTATTGGGTGATCAGGACGACCTAATCACTCTTTTACAATGACAACAATGAAATCTTCTTTTCTCTTCATCTTTCTTTCGTTTTGGGCGATCGGGTACGAGTGGTGCATATTTACTTGACGTCATAATGACGTCATAGATATCAAATTACCAGCGATCTTTTCTGTCATTTAGACCTCATTAACAAAATTAACGATCACGTTCATACTTTGTGATCTGATACACCATAATATTGTGATTACCGATGTCAAAATCATTTGACCTTTCCTTCCGGGGCTACCGGAAGGTCAAAGTTAGGTGAATTAAAATATAGAGATGAGCCTCAAATTAAAACAAACCAAGATCTCTTTTTCCAAACAGTGGACGGGGTGATCATAAAACCTGTCCAAAGACGGTCCTGCTCTCTAAATTCCAAAGAGTGAAATTAGGGACTAAACGTTTTAGAGTGAAAATCACTCTCATTTTAGATTGCAAAAGTCTGAAAAAAAGAACCACTTCAGTCGAAGCTCGAGTAAAAAACTCGATCGTTTCGATTGAAGGAATTTCACTCCTAAACGTCCAGTCCCTAGTTTCCGACTGTGGGAGTAAATCGTCACTCGAATGGAGTGAATAATCACTCTTTGGAATTTAGAGAGTAAAAGTAAGGTACTAATCATTCATTAGTCTGGTTCTGACTATTTTTGATGAACCGTAGGTCAGGCAGAGTAAAGAGGTCACGAACAGATTCTTTCTTGATGTGTTTGTTTATTTTTGCAAAGCAAAGCAACTCTTTACAATGAGATTAATCAATAATTCCACAACTGTAACTATTGGGGCTTATTACTGATTTCATCAGCTAAAATTAAAGCGGATGAATACATCTCTGTTTTTAAGGTCAAGCAAGATTAAAGAAAATGCAACTTCAAGGTTTGCAACCTGGGTTTTTAAAAAAGGCCCAGAATTGCTTTCACCGATCAAAATCAATCTATTTGTCCTAGATCGTTCTAAGACATTATTCAGTTTACATGAAGTGAATTTATCCAGCAATTTCTTAACAGGGCTGGCATGGTTTTTGACCGAAGTATCTCCCTACTTGAAATGGAAAGAACTTCTTTTTTTCATAATGCAGGACCTCAAAGTTTGGCTTCAGGATTATTCTTCGGGCGGGAAACATCGCCAAAATATTTTACCAGAAACAGAATGGTTTTATATCAAGTTTTGTTTTGATCTGTGCTCAGTGGCACGGGTGGGTGGGTGAAGACATTTGCCCCCCCCCTCTTTTTTCTGTTGTTTCCCAGTTTCTCCCCGCACGTTGTCTACAAAGAGATGAATTCTGTTCATTTTCTTTTCTGAAGGAAATTTCCTTTGCTGACCAGAATCAGGACTATGGTTGAAAGAAGATAGTGAAAGTTTGGTTCTGTGCTGTGTTGGCCCATTGCATTAAAACAAACTATTCATGGTGTCATGATAGTGGTTGTTTTACTTACACCTGCATTGCTTGCGCCTTAGCTATTGTTAATCAGATATTATTTGACTGCCCCTCCAAAACTTCTGTATCCTACACTCCCCCCCCCAAATTGTACAGTCTTTGAACACTTTGTAAAGTTGTATAAACGCTACTCTCACAAAACACAGCTTTTTTTCGGATCGTTTTGGGAGATGAAGTTAAGAAAAATGCACCAACCCATTCCCCGACCAGCCTGCAAGCATGTATAGCTTGTTCATAAAAAAAACACCTAGTTTTTGGTGTCAATTAAAGTTTCAACGATTATAAATCAATTTATTGGTGGTGACTTGCTTGCTTCTAACATTAGAGATGTTGATCAAGCGTGCTTAATTGTCTCTACTAAGCAACGATAATAATAAGCTCTACAAAAGCAACTGCACTAAACTAAAATCTTAAGTCTTCAATCTAACGCATCTGTTTTCTCAATCGTCGTTTACATAAGAATCCTCGTGTTGTATACTGCCACTCAGGTTATGTCTGTCGTGGATTTACTCGCAACGATACTCGACTTGGAACCCTTTGTAGTTGAACATGTAGTCGCTCTTGAACCTCATCAGGGCCAGGTTTGTTTTGGAGTGTTTGGCGACACCTTTCAGTTCCCGGTCACAGTACCTGTCGGTCGAGGCAAAGTGAGTAAATATAACAAAATTAATCTAAATACTGGACTCACTGGATAGAACTCGCTTCGTTGCGTCCGACACCGTCGGACTTCGACAGGCAAATGCACGGTCAGACTTGATAGCGATTTGTTTCCAACTTTACAAAATAAAATAAACCTTAACAAAAAGACGAATTCAGAAACATCCCTTCTACCCCCAGGGCCCACAGTGAATCAAATTCTCCCCCTTAAAGAGAGATTATGAATACGATAGTGCCATTCAAGTTGAGTCTCCGTTCAGGGGTTGTTAGGTAGTGGGCAGACGCAGGACATTTTCCTTAACGAAACGGTCAACATCTCCAGCAATGATTGTTATCCGTATAGATACAATTAATTTGTTAAATCCAAAATGCACTCTGAATTGTACATAAATGTGACTCACTCGTCAGGGTATATCTCATCGATGATGTCACCGGTTTTCGTTTCAAATATGTCATAGAAGCATCCGTATCCTTCAACGTCGAAGTCATTGAAGTCCAGACGGACGGTCATACCGACAGGACACTGTACAAGATGAATGGGAAAAAGAGGCCCGTCTGTATCAATGGAAGGAACTATAAAAATGGACATTAATACTCCTACAACTTACTTTATAACTCATTGTACTGTTCTCATAAATCGCCGGTATATGAGTTGGTTTTTACCGCTTCTCCGAAAGCCCAAAGTGGAAGTTCATGAATTTACATGTCAATCTCGAATCTCCACTTTCTATTTCTTAAACCTTTTTTTACTGGGAAATGTCGGTAAACGACTGTCTTCTGATGTTAAGTGAGAGCATCCTCTGTTTGTTTTTTATTTCAAATAGTGGGTCTAAAGGTACTTTGATTTTGTTTGTTCAAGCTATATTTTTTTCCAATACCAATTTACAATAGCACAAACGAGGGTAAATACCAGGTTTTTTCGAATAACCTCATAACTTGCCCCTGCCCATCCATTTCGATTGATGTGTGAAATAATGTTTGAAAAATGAGTATTTACTATTTAAAAATAATGATAATACCTGAGTCTTATATAGCGCACGTATCTACCAACAATTAGGTACTCAAGGCACTGGAAATTATGTCTATTATTAAAGACAGGTAAATGAAGTCTATGAGACCCATTATGGAGCACCTTATACAGGGTTTACAAGGTGCTGCGGCGCATATTGCAGCCATTGCCTGAAACACCGGGGCAAACTTCTTCTCTTAGCGATAAGTGTTACTAGGTTCTTTAACGTCCATTACACAACACACGGGACCTACGGCTTTACGTCCCATCCGAAGGACGAAGCAATACTGGTGAAGTGCCTTGCTTAAGAGCACAAGCACCATGGCCCCACGGTCAGGATTCGAACCCATGTGCCACGGCACACGAGTCGAATTTAGCAACTATGCTGCATTTTGGATGCTGAGTTATGAGCCTACCTCGATGGCGTAGACACACTCGGTGTTGCTGGGGTATCTTGCAGGGTAGCCCGGGCTCTGGATTACCCCTGACATGTCCGTGAACAACGCACTGCAAGCTGAACCATTTTATTGAGCGATCAAATTAATAGCGTGTAATAAGGGTAAATGGCAATTCCTGTCGTAAAGGTTAAATTCAACTTTTGTTTCAAAACCTACAAAAAAAATTACGTCATTCAATTCATCAGGCCTATCTAAACGTAGTTCTTTGTTAACCCATTAATTGATTGCTACACGAGCAACCGAAAGCAGTTGCAGAGAGTGGGCAATTTTGACTCCACCATAAGTTAAATTCATGTCTTCTTTTGACAGATGTGATGCGATCTATGGATATGCGTGAAGGTCTCTTTTCTGAGATTCAGGCAAGACTGTTTGAGAAGTAAATTCAGAGAATTTAATGAAAACAACCCGTGCCTAAAGTCAGTGTTTACAAAACGATTTCGTGAGAAGCAGTACTGCACTGCAAAAACTGTAGTGTCAATTTAACACCATTCGGTATCTATATAGGACAACACCAGTAAAATGTAACACCAGATGGTCCTATATAGATACCAACAGTGTAAATTCAACACTGCAGTTTCTGCAGTGTGAACAATTTCTACCGACAAACTTTAGGGTATTGGGCGCTACTTTGAGCAGTTTCATGCGATTATGCGACCATCTACAGGAAACCGTCTGTTTTTCTAAAAACGAGCAAGCCGTGGTGTAACCGCGTCGGTGTACTTACGCGTCTCGGCGTTGAAGATCTCACAGTAAGGTCCCTTGTATTCCTCCGGACAAACGCAGGTGCAATCCTTGGACGGCACGCCGCCATGTTGACACTTATCCTTCAGGTCCTCGGGGCAGCCCTCTTTAGTAAGAAAATATGGCGACATTGAGACATTTTTACTTTCTTTACGCCCCAACTCGATGGGTCTGGAGTAGCCAATGCTAGGGGTGGGGGTGGAGGTTGAACATTCAAAAAGTTGGGGCTTATATTTTGACGTAAGGGGCGCTTCCCCATTTTTTTCTATCTCTCTTTTTAATTTGTATTTCCACAAATCTGCGAGGGAAGGGTACGATCGTAGCACCGGCCATGGCCCCTGTTGGACTCCCCTTGGATTCACCTTACGTCCACACTATAAGTCCCGGAGAGTGCCCGATTGGTATACAAAACGCATTTTAAATCAAAGGCTATTATTTGGAAAGAGCATTTAAAAGTAGAATATAAACGTCCGTCCAAAAATCGCCGTTTTTGTGTTATTCTTTCGAGAACTAATTTCAGGGTTCAAAATTGTGACTATCAAAAATGGAGCTGTTTGGGTGCTAGTTGTGTTTTCAGTCGCACACGTTCGACCAGTGCATCACATGCTGCGGGCGTTCGGGCGTGTACCGTATATTGAATCTTGCATGCGTGACGTCATGTCATTCCCAAATCAGGACTAGCGGTCCATTCGAATGCAGTGTTATGTAATACAACAGCTGGGCGCATATCGCGTAACATGATACAGAGCGCGTGACACAGGTTTTTTTTTAAATCCATGTCTACGACGCGCAACGTCGGGTGAATGATCGAAGACCCGGTATAGAAAGAGCCCGCTGATTGGTCAAAATCTAGAGGTCAAGATGCGGTTGTCTTGCATGAGCGAACCTATTCAAAGGGTAATGGACCATGGTTTTTGCCATGGTCTATTGCATAGACTAGCTGTTGTCTACCTACGGGCCAAAATTCGTGTGGGAGGATATCTTTAGAATTTGTTCCGGTGTATTGTGGTTTCAAATATAACTTTAACTTGAGTTTCAAATATGTTTTCACTAAGGAACAGTGGAATTTGGCCTCACCGTAGCAGCCGTACATCAGGTTAAACTTGTAGATGTCCAGTCGGGAAAGTCTCCTCTGTAATCCCATCTTCTCCTTCACCGAAGAATCTTGAGGAACGATGGTTTCCGAGCGGCCATCTTTGCTGAAAGCCTACAGGAACATGCAGATCATGCACATTTAAGTATATTAAAAGATTTCCTGGATAAAATATTTCGTTTATTAACTACAATGGGACGTAGTAAGGGGGTTTATTCGTGACGTAAACTACGCCTGCGCAATACATGTAAGTAATATAGCAACGATGGAACAACGGGATGCTTCCCGGTCTCTGAGTGTTGTGCATTTTGAATGACGCGCGCGGCCATTGAATAAGCCTCTGTACTGATGACGTCACGCTTTGTTTACGTGGGCGCTTTCCTATAGTGCTCAGTGGACCGTGGGCCACCACTGGCTTCATAGGAAAGTGCACGTGTAAACAAAGTGTGACGTCATCCGTACAGAGGCTTATTAATACCAGCAATGCGACCGTCATCGGTATAGGCTGGTCCGCAACCGTCGTCGACCAGCCCAAGTTCGAACCGGCATAGTCGAGCTGAGGTTGAAATTGGTGAGCAACTAATGTGAAGATCGAAAAAGTCTACAAAAAAGCGGCTTGCGTGCACTTACATCACACGAGTAATGCATGATAGACTGCAGATCATACGGGGCGAGCAGCGGCCGGTCCACCATCTTGAAATTGTTGCCGTATCCTTTCCTGATGTTCTTCTCGTTGATGGTGACGTGGTCGCCGCGATCCGAGCGGGTTTGTTCGTGGTAGACGCCGAGGGCGTGGCCTATCTCGTGAAGGCAAACCCCCAGCTGAACGGACATAAACAAGAAAGAAAGAAGTAAAGATTGAGATTCAAGCTCCCATCAGTTGAACCACGCCACCTACATTTGTTTTGCACGAAGTTTCAAACAATTTTGCAACTTACGTGATCGCATCGGCTTTCCTGTAAGTTGAGATTTCCGCCTGGTCCACCAACTGTCGAGTAGCACCTTGACACAAATTCGAAGCAAATTTCAGTATAAAACTCCGATATTGACATAGTATTAAAAAAAAAACAACTTGAAGAAATTGGCTGGAAGGGGATAACAAGCGGGCACTGCCCCCCCAAGATTTACCAAAGTGCCCCTCTTGCGGACATGTGCAGCCTCGAGATGAAAACAAAACTGGTCCTATATTTCGGATAATTTGTTTTCAGTAACCATTTTCCAAAATGGTATAGAGAGTTCTGATATGAAAAAGGAATAATAAAACCAAGCCCTAGAACCCTTACAATGCGCCCTGAAAATGTGCACATAGTGCGTAGTTTTGCATAATGACCGTTTTTGAAGAGCACCCCTATTTTGGAAGATGGTACCAGATCCCCCCACCCCCACCATTTGATTTTACGGAGGTTGTAAGTGCCCGGTGAAAAAAAGTGTCGTCATTTCAGCACGGATGTGCAAAAAAAAGAAGAAGAAATGTCGGATACGCTGCTGCACCGACGGAAGACGCCTTTTACTGAGCAAGTGCCTCTTTTTGGTGCCTCCCCCCAGTTGAGATATATTACCCCAAACAGCCACAATAAGACCACTTGTTGTTTAGGTGGCTATAGGAAATATTCAACATACTGCAAAAATTCAGTGACCTTCTGTAACATGCAAAAAAACCGAGTCTTATTATGTAACCGAGGGTGAAAATGAACATCCCCACTGATGAGTGCCGCACGGTCGCACGATGACCTCCGTTTTTCGCTGTTAGCCGGTTTCATGTCAATGCTTAGTCTTCTTCCCATCGTTCAAATCTTTGTAAGTTTTACCCATTGCCGGTTCCCTTGATATTGATCGGTCTGACGTCTCCAGAGTAACCATCTTTAGCCTCAACGAACTTGATGCACGTCGTTTCCCGGTACAGAGCAACGGCTTCTTCGAACTTTGTTTTCATTGTCTTACCTTCGACAAAAAATAGAATAATTAATTTACCAGATATGAGATTTGAAGGCCTGCATGGCGAAGTCATCAATCACAGTACGTTTGTGATTGCACCAGTGCGTTCAAGAACCGGTGGGAATTACTTGGCGATTTTACACCATGTCTTAATTGGTGTCAATAAAAATGGATGGAGATAATGAACCTTATCCACGAGGAAGCCATTTTGGTCGTGTTCCCTGAATGTATTGTATAAATTGTGAACTGTTGATTGGGATGGTGCCAGACTATTTTTGCATTCTAGCCTCACTTTCAAGTTTTTTTTTTAAATGTGGCTTAAAATGTGGCATGTTTAATCACACATTTTAAATCATTCATCAGAGCAGACTGCTATTAATTTGTAATTTGACCTTGCCTTTCAATTTAGCATGGCCAACTCGTAAATAAAGTCCATAGACGGCACTTGTTTCATATAGTCGAGTCTATACTCCTTCCATTTTTGCTGACTCAAGAGGGCCAGCCTAGTATCCTCTTTATACCCAATTCACTGACTCCCCGACTGACTAACTGACCGACTGACTGTCCCTTGTGAATTAAACTGGTGACAAATCTAAATGCCACTCAAAGCTAAATGCCAATTAAACTAAACGCTTATCTCGTTTAACATCGGGTTTTGTCCTTCACCAATGTACTTGTTTTTTTTTATAAACATTGTATAGTGTGTTTCCTCGAGCTTACGAGAAAAAAAAAGCTTGACAAGCTTACTCGGTTGATCTGGTATACGTACTTGATTATTCACAGAGCAGAAAAACACTTCTTGTTTTTTTTTTTCAAAAGAGTGAACACTCACACCCAACTCAAGAGACGTATACATTCAAGACAATTTAGAGTAAAATTCCTTCCATCGAAATGATCAAGATTTCACACGAGTTGCGACTGAAGTTATTCATCTTCAGATTATAACAAGCTCGAACGGATATAACTCGGAAGCTGCGGGCCAACGAATTCGTGTTCATGCATGAGTCACGTGATTATGCCATGCAATTTATGAAGGGAGATAGTGTTTTGAGTAAAACTAAAATCAGGGTTTTGATCCCAGTGACCCCATGATGACCTTTGACCGTAGTTTGGTCTTTGACGCGTTGGAGCCTGGCTGCTGATACTTTTAATAAAGTTTGGTTGAAGTCGGTCAAAATATATAGGAGCACTAGACAATGTCAACGTTTGTTACTAACTAACGGACTGTAACGGAGAGAAAGGTTGATTTGTTGAACTGTGTTACAACTGATAATGGAGTGATGTCACCAACCGAAACTGTAACAACAATTGACCGATATTGTATCACTAACCGATAATGTAACAACAATTGACCGATATTGTATCACTAACCGATAATGTAACAACAATTGACTGATATTGTATCACTAACCGATAATGTAACAAAAATTGACCGATATTGTACCACTAACCGATAATGTAACGATTTACCGATATTGTATCACTAACCGATAATGTAACAACAATTTACCGATATTGTACCACTAACCGATAATGTAACAATTGACCGATATTGAATACCTAACCGATAATGTAACAATTGACCAATATTGTATCACTAACCGATAATGTAACAAAAAAATCGATAAAGTAGTAACATGTACTACACAATCAGTCAATATTTGTTACATTATCAGTCCTAACCAATAATGTAAAAAAAAACTGATTGTGTAGTAAACGTTTGCTACACTATTAGTCAATTCTTATTACATTATCAGTTAGTATCGGTCAATTGTTGTTACATTATACGTTATTGGTTGGTAATTACATTATCAGTTGTAACAAGTTGCTATCCCGTAGATAAAATAGGTCGTTTTTTCACTCTTAACCGTCTGGTGCCTACTTTAGTCCTGGAAATAACAGGGTAGAGTACCTCAAGTCAGAAGACTAAAACATCTTGAAGCCCAAGCCAAAACGAAGGTTTTGGACTACTAATCTCTCGACTCCCAAGTGAAAGTGACTCTATATACTCACTCAGTTGTGAATCGAACTTGTATACGAGAGTCTTGTCGGGCCACAGTCGGAAGGCGGTGGTGGCCGCTCGGCGCACTCGGGCTCTGTTCTTGGCCGTCACCTCTCGCATCATGTTGTAGACCTCCTTCTGTTCCTCAGTCATCTCCATGTCTCCCTCCACACAATTAGCAGACGGAGTCATCTCCAACTTGGCCGCCATCTTGTCCTTGCCCAGAAAGAAGTCCACCGCCTCTCCAGTGAACTCGTCTCGCTCCTGGTGGAATATTGTTATGCACCATATTAATGCTCTCAAATGAAACACAAAGGGAAACTGAATTTTAACAATTTCTTGAAAAGTTGAACAAAGAATTGACTGGAACGGGCTTGAACCTGCCGCCTCGGGTACAGGCTCTACCAACTGAGCTATCCAGCCCTGTGTTGGCGGTTCCCCAATTCGTCAATCTCTTTGTTCAAGGGACGCAGCTGTCAGAAGCCGTAAACCCGTATGCCATGCAGCCAGGGATCACGATCAAAGTCACTATACGGACCTCGTAATTACAAATGGGGATCACTCAGAGAGCAAGGGCGGATCCAGAACACAATTTTTTTTTGGGGGGGGGCCAAAAAAAACTTTTGTCCCCCCAAAAAGTGGGTCAAAAAATTACGGCGTGGGGTTCGGGGCCCGCTTAAGGACCCCGAAATTTTTTGGATTCTAGATGCTCTGTGGTGTGATCTGAGGCAATTTCTGACCACTTTAACCAATGTTTTTTTGAGGAAAAGATGGTGGTGTTCTCATTGCCTGCCTTTATTGCGATGTCACATAAAAAAAAAAAAAATGGTTTCGTTTTTTTTTGGGGGGGGGCATGGCCCCCTTCGCCCCCCCCCCTGGATCCGCCCTTGTCAGAGAGTGAGTACATTAACGAGTACTCTAACATGAGTACGAGTAGGAGTACTATCGAGTACGGGTAGTTTTTTGCTTGCGAGTACAAGTACGAGGACATGTTCATGAGTACGAGTAAGAGTACGAGTGACCAAAAAATGTACCCAAGTATACGGGTCCGAGTACTACAACACTGGGTCACCGTACAAAATCATAGGGCAAAATAAAGAATTAAGAATCTCTTCCCGATTTCTTTTCCAAGTACGAAGGGCGTTGGCTAGAAATTCACCTTTTATAGAATGGTTTGTGTGAAATCCAGGCGTCATTATGGTATAATCACGTAACCTATGTGTGCTGCAGGCCGAAGATTTTGTTGTAAGCATTCCACGCAAGATGGTCAATTTTGCACCTTATCTGGGCAAAAGGAAGTGGCATCTCAAGGCAAAACTAGTCTCGCTATTTGAACCTTAAAATATCTAACATTCTTCCCTTTCAGAGATAACAATTTCGATCTCAGGCTGTGCTCCGTGGTCATATATGGGTCGATGTGGCCGGGGCAGCCATAGGCGCCTTTACGTGCCAGCGGCCCGACCACGTTGTGTATGTATGTAGCCGCGTCCTTCGCAATTCAGCATACCAGCTGCAAGTAAGGATGATCAGCCTCCCAAATTATTATTAAGAAAAAAAAATGTACACAATGGTTGTCTGATACAAGACATTCCAATAAGTGAGCGCTTACTGTACCAGTTTTTATTATTATTTTTTTTTAAAGATATTTTCTGTCCCGAACAAAACTATTCCCAACATTTAGATTTTGTTTTCAGACATTTAGTATCCGAACTTACCCCCTGGTCAGTCCCGGCCAGTGCAGAACCGACCAACAAAAGAAGGATCATCAACACCTTCATCTTGCAGATAGACTAGCTGTGTGTGAACCTAGAAACTCTCCTCCAACAACTGATGCAAGTCCGCATCCATCCTGCCCCTTTTATTGGTTTTCTGGTCCGGAAACTATTGCGTGCGACCTGGAAGCGGACTCCGAAATGACTAGATTGCTAGGCGTCAAACTGCCGTGTTAGATTACACGAAAGCGAGTCATCTTTGTTCTATTAGGCCTATTGCATTATTTGCTTTGACCCATATTTCATTTTTGTATCAATGGGGTGCGAGGTCGCCATCAATCTTCTTTTGAATAGAACAGACACGCACGCCACACCCCGACAAAATTAATAAATAGTCCTGTAACTACAATCCTTGTTTTAATACAGGGGTGTTTGCCAGGCTATTTGAACTCGTTAAAAAGTTGGGGTTTTTTTTGCAGACTTTTGCATACTTGGTATCAAAGTTGGCATCGGTGCAACCAATAGCAGACTAGACTCCACTCGAGCCTTTGCCAGCATATGACGTAAACTTGATTGGATTGAGTGCCAGTAGAGTAGGAAAAGATTTGACTCGAAACAATTTTATAATTTTGAATCAACTCGGCTCGAATTTTGACGCCTTATGACTCGACTTGAATCGCATGTTTCCAACACTTAAAGGCTCGACTTGGCTCATATCTTTGCCAGGTAAGGCTAGACTTGACCTGATTCGACTGGACGAAAATCCATTTTCGAATATTTGTCATCAAAATATGAGTCAATTTGATTCAAGTCACTGTCAGTGACAGTAAATGGATTGACTCGAATCTCAACTCAACATCAAGACACTGCCAACAAATAACTCGAATCAATCGAAGTCAGTGCCAGCAAAAAACTTGCCTCCATCAAAGTTACAGCTAGTCTGAGAATTATTTTGACATAATGGTTCTTCTCGATACAACGTAGTGCCAGAATGTCTTGACCCGGGTCGGTGGCAGAGAATGACTCGACTTGGCTCGAGTGCTAAAGCTAAAAGACTCAACATGTGCCCAGACTCTGCTGAGCATCTAGTGTACAGTGAGCCTCAACTGCCAACATATATTTAGAAACTTCATCTTCTAAGACAGTTGACTATTTCATAATGTATTTTGAGTGTCCCCAGTGATTTGCATACATAAAACAGTGAACCTAAACGGTATTCAGCTTGATTAATATACGATGTTGACACCCATTCAGATGTGACATGAGAAGTTAACAAATACAATGTGACAACATAATGAACTATATATAATAAATATATTATCAACTAATATTTTGATTCTTGATGAGTACCTTGTACATTTCATACACACAGGTTTTAAAGGTATTTTCTTTTTTTTTTTCAAATCGACGCCTTATAAAATATTACCTATTTACGAACTTAGAAATGAGACTAGCAAGATAAATAACAGACATGAGCATGGATTCCGTGCAATGTCCTCTCCTTGTCACCTAAAATATCGCTAAATTATTGTTTGCAGCTTTTTAATGACCAATTCCGTCCTTTGTCCAAATGATGGATGTGTTAGCTTAATGAAGTATATGAAAAATCAGATTTAATTACATAATGTAATTACAGCTTTTTTTGGTACAAAGTGGGTTGTTGTTTGTTGACAGCACGGAGCATAAGCTGTTGGGGAAACGTTTTCCCACACACTTACGTCAAGTAAACATCTATAAACGCCCACACTACAGTGAGAAAATCGGGCAAACAAATTCATTAATTAAAAACTTCATTCCAACTTCTAATGAAAAGTCCTATTACTGGACTTCCAACTAACGGCCTCAAACCTTCAATAGCAATAGCCATATGTGTTATTCAAACTGAAGGTAAATAATAACATACAATTTGTATCACATCGACGTTTTCTACTTTAAATTTTATATTCAAGTTCGATAATTTTGTACCAGTCAGTGAGTCAGTCAGGCACAAAGAGCCACCCCTCCAAGAAAAAAACAACAATAATAAGGCCAAAAAAAAGTCTCCGGTTTCTGGTATGGAGCTTGCCCAAAAAGTGGTGCGGCGACGCGGCTTTTTTTTTTTACCTGTTTTTTTTTGCTTCTAATGTCGGCTGATGACTGCAAATGGTGCCCGACTAAACTTAGCGCAAATATATTGGAGTCCAGAGAGGCCACATAAAGCTTATTCTCGATCATAACCCCATCTAAAAACACGTTAAAAATTGTGCAGCAGCAGGATTCCAGTCAAACCAGTGAGTTAAGCCGTTTTGAGACATCATCTTTTATTGAAAAAAAACTTTTTCATTTTGCCGACGCGCATGGCTACGGCTACGCGCGCGCATACCAGAAACCGGAGCCTTTTTTTTTAGCCTAATGATAATGCAATCCCCCCACACCATTCATGGTCTCACAGTGTTATTGACGTAACCGAAGAAGTAGAAATAAGTTCCAATATTCATGTGCATTTTTATGAAGGGCAGACCCAGAACCGTTGTCTTTTTTACTTACTTATCTAAAGATTTTTCATATTAAAATTCACCAATTATATCATTCAATTTCGTCCACGAAAAATTCCACACGCTTTTAACTCTAAAGGAGCCGGGTTATTTGACCATCCCCCCCCCCCGATCTCGGCCATTGAGTGACGAAATATTATGAAACTTTATAGTGCATGCATAAAACAAATTAATATGAACATACACCCAAGGAATCGAATACTCCGGGACGACAACGTGTGTTCTTTGTTTGAATTTGCTTGAACTGAATTTGAAATTGTCTGACAAAAGACGAAATTAAAAATTGAAACTGCACTAAATCGACATTGCTAGCCGAATTTGAATATATTAATCGGTGAAATCGAACGGAAATGTTTTCAAATAGCCGAGAAAACTTATGTATGTGGTCAACATGAGCAACGGTTCCATTTCGACAGGGGCTCCTTGAAACAAAAAGGTCATGAACAGATTCTTTCTTGATGTGTTTGTTTATTTTTGCAAAGCAAAGCAGCTGTTTAAAATGAGATTAATCAATAATTCTACGTTATTCGAAGAGGCCTATTATTTATTTCATCAGCTGCTTAACCCCTTAAGGACGGGGTGTAATGGGGACATTCCTCCACACATAGAGCAAGTGGCCCGCATGACTGCACAGCCTTTGTGTGGTAGCGGGACTGCACAAAAGCAGCAGCTGTGGAACTACCCACTAGCCGTGTGCCACGGCATACCACAGCTGGCAAACTGCATTCCAATGAGGATTAGCAGCCGCGGCCATGACCGCTTCCCGTACGCATGAGGTTAACTATAGTTACTTAAGAATTATGCATTAATCACATTATGCTAGTATTGTATTTGTTATGTTTTGTAATGGTTCATGTGTGTAGTCATGTGTAATGTATGCAGGGACCCAATGCAAACAAAAAAACAAACAAAAGAACAACAATGCAATACCTAGAGCTTTTGCTGTAACTGGTACAATCATATGGAATAGTTGCATATAAAGTTGAGAACCATGACTTCTCTAACTTTATACAAATCTGAAGTACGTAACTTTATACAAATCTGAAGTACGTAAAACGTTTAGTCAGTAATATTTCTGCATATAATTATGTGAGTATTTCTTTTTCGCTGTCTTCTCTAATTATACAAATCTAAATATGTGCTTATCTACGGAGTTAACAAACTTGGTTGCCATAATAAAAAGGAGCCGGGTTGGGAAATTCCCCGTGTTTTTCCCAAAAGGGTTTTTCGCCCCTCTCGTAATCAGCGAATATTATTATAGCATTATATTTTCTTGAAGTTACAAGATGGATCCAAATTCTTTGTGTTTACTGAATTCACCGTATAGTAAGGCCTGTTAGCGATGTTGTTTCACATTGTACGTGTATAGTTGTAATAGTTTTACAATAGTCCAATACAGTGGCGTAGCCAGGAATTTTTCAGTGGGGGCGGGGGCTGGAACATTTCATGGGGGGGGGGCCGTCATGTAGATCAATGATAATTTTTTTAGAAACACAAAATCTCAGTTTGGCGGGGGACGACTGGAGGGGGGGCGACAAGGTTTCGGGGGGGGGGGCTGTCGCCCCCCCCCCCCCGTGGCTACGCCACTGAGGTATACGTGGAGAAATCTCATGACGATTGCTTTGCGGTCTTCTGCATAGGTTGGATCTTCTCCTGCCACCCTACTGCTTGCCGATTCTTATTCGTCGCAGGCTTATGGTAACTATCTGGGATGGGAGACTCCAAACCATACGCAGGGCATTCCACACAATCATGCCCCAATCATTCATAGACTAACTGCGTGGTGACTCTTATCCGTTTTCTTTTTAGAATTCTGATTCCAAGAGTGGCAGTTTTCCATTAATAAGGGAGGGAGTGAGATCATACAGCAAAGAAGATGGGATCCAAAGCGCACTTGAATAATTATTGGTGTTTTTTTTGTGTATTTACAACGAAACTATTTGTGGGCATGTCACTGCTCCTTGTAGTCTCCGCCCATGTTTGTTTACACGAGTGCCATTTAGGTCTGCATAAGGTGGTGTAAGGCAATCTGCCCAATTTGTCACATCTGACACGGCGATAAGAGGCAGAGTCGAAGTGGACATGGTTGTAGATTGCTGATCACTTAAACGGACAACATATCTGAACTGGGTCTCAAGGTGTTGCTCTTGATCCTGGTCTCATAGAGAGGGTCGAGGTTTACCGTCCCCCGTATCACACTAGGGCCGTGGTAGGACGGAGAGGCGACAATGTGGTCATGGACAGTACCCATCCAACGCTTCCCAGGCAGGCCTACGGGAAGATGGCTCCCAGCTGTCTCCACTTCCTCAGGGGCATGATCGGTGCTTGGCCGCTTGCGGCACACCACGATGAGAATGACGCTGACGATGGCAACGACAATCACGGCTTCGACTGTCACGATGACTATGAAGCTAGGTGGGATCGGTTGTGTGGCTGAAGTGGGAGTTGTAGGCGATGATCTCACTGCTGTCGTGAGCTGCAACACTAGGCTCAACACTTCCAAAGCCTTGCCCATCCTGGACTGTAAGATTCAATCAAAATACAGTCGACTCTCGTTAGTACAAACTCTGTTAATACAAAATTCTGGTTATAACAAACATAAAGCCTTGGTCCTGACTGTGCATGTATGTGCACAATGAATGGGACTGATGTTCCTCTTAATACAAAATTCTGATATAACAAACAATTTGGCTAGGTCCGCACGAGTTTGTTATAACGAGAGTCGACTGTATTGTAAGAAAACCCGCTAGAACAGGTTGGACGAGTGTATGTTTCCGGGTTCTCAGCTAACCGTGACCCTTGCGTGTTTTTTTTTGAAACCCACTGACCCGATCGGTTGTTTCTTTTTATACGACGGATTGTTATTGTAAACTACATGTATGCCATGGGCATGTTCATATTGAAGGAGTCATAAGAATTTCCGGGACATATCAGCGGAGAGGGCGCTTTCCCTTGAGCCTTAGCAATCTTTACGACACTTTTTGTCCGTTTGTCGGTAAGTTTGTGAAGCAAAGAAACAATTCCCTTGATGTAATTGACACGGTCCGCCTGTCCTCAATAATCGGATATAAATATCTGAGGTGCCGGACCCCCCCGCAAAAATCCAGGATCCGCCCCTGAACGCACCCGATAGCTTAAAAAAGCCTACATAATAATAGTGTTCACTGTAGTCTAGGGGCTAGACGCTGTTCTTGTTTGCTACGCCGATAACCCGCCACCGCGAGAGGGCGCTATCACGACCAACCAATATCACCCACGAACGTCTAGGGCACTTGATATTGGTTGTGTAATGCGCGCGCATCTGCTTTACCTAATGTATGTAGCGCGTATTATATACTTTGCACTATTACCCGAAATACATGCATATTCATAGTCTAATCCCCTGACGTACCATACCGCGCCGCATCCCGCGGGGTGCAGACCAGTAAATCGGTCCGAAATTGCCTGCGCCGGCCAAATCACGGTATTTGAGCATGCTGTGGGCCATGAACTTGAGAGTTTGTAAAAAATATGGGTGGAAGCCGTGCACAGGACTGGGAGCTTGCAGTTCTGTGTAATTTTGATGTAATTTGGATCCTAAAACGCTCTATTTTACAATGGAGTGTAGGCATCGTTTTTCAAAATGGCGATGGGCTTCAGGACTATTTTCAGGGGTGATCATCTTCAGATGGAAATTTCTCCTAAAAGTCATCAGTTGACCCCCCAAAAATTGAAAAAAAATGAAAGATGATGAAATAAGCTTTAATTTGATGTGTGTCTCGAACACCTTGGAAAGTTGTGAGTATTTTTCCCGAATTTTTGAAGTGGGAGCATTTACCATTGGGGTCTATGGAAGTTTATTTACTGGTCTGCTATCCGCGGATTGAATCATGATGTACATGTACAATTTGTGTGTATACATGTAATGGTGTGGGGGTGTACGTGTGTGCGTGTACGTTGCCGGCCCGGTTCTCTATGGCGTGTCAAACGTTGCAATATTCAATATTTTGCAATATATAATGTTGGATGTTCAATATGTATTTGTTATCTTTTACATTTATGTGCGATGTTCAATATAAGTGTGCGATATTTTACAATATATGTGCGCGATGTTTTACATTTATATGCGATTTTCAATTTATATGTGCGATGTTTTTGACGATATATATGTGCGATGTTTTCAATATTATGTTCGATTTTTTGCATTAAATGTGCGATGTTTTTCGGTACAATTGTGTGTGTTGTTTTACAATATATTTGCGATATTCTCAAATATGTGGGCAATGTTTTACACATATGTTTGACATTTCGAGCTATAATTTGTATTCGATGTTTCATCGGTATGTTTGCATTCGATCTTTTGCAATATGCATTTGATGTTTCTCTTTTCATTCGATGTTTCGTTAAGAGTCAAAGTCTGGTTACTAGACCGCGAATGTCTGACTATTTTGCCTAAAGTCAGTGTATGAGACGTCAGGGGATCGCGTAAAGTGATTAGAGCCAGACCTAAACGCAGGCGCGGTTCTAGAACCAATATTTTTGGGGGGCTAGCACGGTGGATCCAGAATTTTTTCAGGGAGGCGTGCTGAAATGTTGACCGGGTATTTTTTCCAGACACTTAGGCCTCCGAAAATCAATGTGTGTGTGTGTGTGTGTGTGTGTGTGTGTGTGGGGGATTGGGGGATTGGGGGGGCAGGGGGCTCATGCCATATTTTCAATGGGGAGCGCCAATAAATCCTAAAATCATTCACACTATATTAACTAATGCACCCTTGTCACGGCTATTTCTTCTTTAGGGGGAGACCGTTCGCTAGTACATCACAATCCTTCTTTTTTCTAATGCAATTTTTTTGTTACGGAATTTTTTTTGGGGGGGGGGGGGCTAGACACAATTTTAAGCATACGCAATTTTTTGGGGAGGCCCCCCTAGCCCCGTAGAACCGCGCCTGCCTAAACGGTAAAAACCGGAATTCTTTAAGCATACGCAATGCGTTCATCATTGTTTGGGCAGTACCCCCCAGCTGTGCCTGTACTACCCATAGTGTTATGTGCATCATCTATGCATTGAGGAGTGCATGACACATGGTCTGAGGTCCAAGGCCGATGTGCACCTGTCCCGTTTAATGATCCAGTTACCTGATAATTTGTTAGCATAAGCTGATGTAAAATCGGGCAAAATTAGATGTTTATAAAAAAAAATCAAATTGTAAGGGATTAACCTTGCATTTTTTTTTAGCAAAATCGGGAAAAATCAGATGTTTCTGGAAAATTGCAGATTGTATGGGGTTAGATGTTTATGAAACATTTCAAATTGTAAGGGGTGAACATTGCATATTTTAGCGAAATTGGGCAAAATCAGATGTTTCCGAAAAATTTCAGATGTAAGGGAAAACCTTGCTTTTTAAGTGAAATTTTGCAAAGTTAGATGTTACGAAAAATTTCAAAATGGAAGGGGTTAAAATGGGAAAAAATCAAATGTTTCTGGAAAATTGCAGATTGTAAGGGGTTAACCTTGCCTTTTGAATAAGATTGGGGAAAATGAACATGGGGAATGTTCATGAAAAAAATTCAAATTTTAAGGGGTTAACCTTGCATTTTTTTTTTGCAAAATAGGACACAATCAGATGATTCTGGAAAATTGCAGATTGTTAGGGCTTAACCTTGTATTTCTAGCAAAATTGGGCAAAAAGAAATGTTTATGAAAATTTTTAAATTGTAAGAGGCGTACCTTGTATATTTAGTATAATTTGGCAAAATCAGATTTGTATGAAAAATCTAAAATGGTAAGGGGTTAACCTTGCTTTTTTAGCAAAATTTGGAGCATATTTAACTATAATTGGGCAAAATCAGATGCTTCTAAAAAATCCAGATGTAAAGTTTCCACAAAAACAGCTGTTGAAAAAGAGCCCAATGTTGAACTTTACTGAGTCTGAGGTCTATCGAGTGGACGATCCTTATTTCAACTCCCGGAGATTCGCTGACAGTCTCTATTTTTCTTTTTAAGAAAGTCGAAATAGCTGAAGAGGGAGGTGAGAATCTATATGTGCCCAGATACAAAGAGTAGAAATCTACGCGTCTGCCTTTTGAAAATACACAATTGCGGTGTTCATTGTTGCGTAATGATCCGCCTAGCACACGACTGTTTTGCACATTAGGCTGTGTTATGCAGCTTCCTAACAAACCAAACACACTGGGCTCATTATATCGACTTGTTTTTACCCATTAAGGTAAAGCAAATGGACCCAGTAATCTTCCTGTCGCGTTTGCTCACCTATAAAGACAACTTTTCTCAGTTTAAGGAAAATTCTAAGGTAACGAAATGGCCGAGTGGTTACGATTCGTCGTGACGGTTAGCGGGGTCCCGGGTTCGAATCCCGCTGGTGTCTTTTTGGTTTTTAACGTACGAGTTCAATTATTCACTATAAGAGATTTAATTTCCCGTCATAAAGTACCAACAGTACCTTAGCTTAATCGGTAAGCACTGCTGCTGGTACTGTCCGCGAGTTCCAGGTTGGCGCCTTCGTACAGGTTCAGGGCATGTGGTCCACTCGGAGGATCAGGGCTTAGGGGCCGCCCTGTTCCTCCCTTAGCTCTTTGCTTTTACATGGTGCCTGGCCCTCCGGGGTTATATGGATGGATAGGGAAGGAAGTGTGTATTGGTCGGGGACGCCGAGACCCCGGAAGAGAACTAAGGGATCGGCTGGGGCATTGTTATGGCTCAGACCGATCCCTGAAAGCTTGACTAGCACATAACTTTTTAATTTTTTTTTACCCTCTATCTTTTATACTTTGGTTTAGTTTGATATCTACAGCTGCTCGGCAGGTCTACGGGTAGTATCAAAATTGAAACAAAGGTGTATGTCATAAATCAATGAATATTTCATAATTGACTATAATCAAAACGGAGTTTCGTTTGATCAATTTGACTATCATTATATAATGACGCGATTGCCAATTGACGTAAGAAACGCCATCAAATTATACCGGGAAAGAATAAAGATGTACATTGTAATATAAATATTATTTATACATCTTTCAAATAACGTGTCTTTAATTGTGAGCATTCCAAACAATACAGTAATTCGCAATGGTATTAGAATGGTATATGATAGCACGATCAATGAGTCTGTATTAAATTTAAAAATATATAATTTAGGCCCCTATGTGTGAAATATTCTGTTTATGAAACATTTCAAATAGTAAGGGGTGAACCTTGCATTTTTTTGCGAAATTGGGCAAAATCAGATCTTTCTGGAAAATTTCAGATTGAAAGGGGTTAATCTTGCTTTTGTAGTAAAATTTGGCAAAATAAGATGTGTATGAAAAATTTCAAATTGTAAGGGTTAACCTTTCTTTTTTAGTAAAATTGGGAACATTTAAATGTTTATGAAAAATTTCAAATTGTCAGTGGTTAACCTTGCATTTTTTTTAGCAAAATAGGGCAAAATCAGGTGTTTATGGAAAATTTCAGATTGTAAGGGGTTAACTTTGCATTTTTAGCAAAATTGGGCAAAATCCGATTGGTATGAAAAACGAAAATTGTAAGAGGTTAACCTTGCCAAATTAGGGCAAAATCAGATGTTTCTGGAAAATTGCAGATTGAAAGGGTTAACCTTGCTTTTTTAAGCGAAATTTGGAAAAATCAGACGTTTCTTGAAAATTGAAGATTGTAAGGGGTTATCTTGGCATTTTTAGCATAACTGGGCAATATATGATTTATATGAAAAATCTCAAATTGTAAGGGGTGAACCTTGTATTTTTAGCGAAATTGGGCAAAATCAGATCTTTCTGGACAATTTCAGATTGTAAGGGGTTAACCTTGCTTTTTGTAGTAAAATTTGGCAAATTTAAATGTTTATGAAAAATCTCAAATTGTAAGGGGCGAACCTTGCATTTTTTTAGCAAAATAGGGCAAAATCAGGTGTTAATGAAAAATGTTAGATTGTAAGGGGTTAACCTTGCAATTTTAACAAAATTGGGAAAAAATCAGATTTGAATGAAAAATCAAAAATTGTTAGAGGTTAACCTTTGCCCAATTAGGGTAAAATCAGATGTTTCTTGAAAATTGCAGATTGAAAGGGGTTAACCTTGCTTTTTTAAGCGAAATTGGGAAAAATCCGATGTTTCTTGAATATTGCAGATTGTAAGGGGTTAAAGAAATATGTAGCCTAAGATGTGATGGTGTTAAGGTGTTAAAGAGGTTGTGGAATGCTCGAAGACATTTCCGTCATTTTTCGGGTATATTATTATTATTATTATTATTTATTCGGCCAAGATTTGCAACAAACATATACAGAGAATATGACAATGTAACTCCAGAGGAGACAAGATTACAAGTATAAGAAGTCATGAAACAATACAAATAAGTGTAAACAAAAGCAAGGAGCTATGAATAAAGGCAGCAATGATAAAAGGCAAGGTTGTTACAGAATAAGACAAAACAAGAACAGAACAAAACCCAAATAAAGATGGCCAGGATTAATAAAAGTGAACTTAAACACTATGACTCGAAAGTCTATCAATCCAATCCTAAAAGGGAACACGGAATAAATATTATGAAATCTGTGAAGAGAGCAATAGTTAATAAAAACACTAAACACGCATTCATAAAAACATAAAAATACAAAACTAACAAATTTAGGGCAAGTTTGGCAGTGGCAAAATTAACCACTTAAAAGCATGGAACAAAAAGCTAAAAAAAAAGTTTAAAAAAAAAAAAAATATGTAGCCTAAGATGTGATGAAATAAAAACGATTATTGCTTCTGTCATAAAATTAGTACAAAAGGTACTTTTGAGAGCTGTTTTTCAAGTCCTGTCATGCCTGTTTCGACCCGAACGTGCAATTTGTGTAAAAGTCGTCGTTGCGGGCAGCAAACAAAACACAGTAAATCGTGACGTAATAAACAGGACTCCCGATGCAGAGAGGCATAAACGAGTCCTGTTTATTACGTCACGATTTAGTGTGTTTTGTTTGCTGCCCGCAACGACGACTTTTACATAAATTGCACGTTCGGGTCGAAACAGGACCTGAAAAACAGCTCTCAAAAGTACCCTTTGTACTCATTTTATGACAGAAACAATAGTCGTTTTTATTTCATCACACCTTAGGCTACATATGCCAAAAAAATGACGGAAATGTCTTCGAGCATTAAAATTTCAGAATGTAAAGGGTTCACCTTGCATTTTTAGCAAAATTGGGAATAATCAGATTTGTATGAAAAATCAAAAATTGTAAGAGGTTAACCTTTGCCAAATTAGGGCAAAATCAGATGTTTCTGGAAAATTGCAGATTGAAAGGGGTTAACCATGCATTTTAAGCAAAATTGGGCAAAATGAGATTTTTATGAAAAATCTCAAATTGTAATGGGGTGAACCTTGCATATATTAGCAAAATTGGGCAAAATCAGATGTTTTTGAAAAAAATCCGATGTAAGGAATTAACCTTACTTTTTTCTTTAGTGAAATTTGGTAAAAATTAGGTGTTAATGAAAAATTTCAAATTGTAAGGGGTTAAGATTGCATTTCTTTTTAGCAAAAAATAGGACAAAATCAGATGTTTATGGAAAATTTCAAATTGCTAGGGGTTAACCTTGCATTTTAGCAAAATTGGGCAAAATCAGATCTTTCTGGAAAATTTCAGATTGTAAGGGGTTAACTTTGCTTTTTTAGTGATATTTGGCAAAATAAGATGTGAATAAAAAATTTCAAATTGTAATGGGTTAACCTTGCTTTTTTAGTAAAATTGGGCCAATTTAAATGTATATAAAAAATCTTAAATTGTAAGGGGTGAACCTTGCATTTTTTAGCAAAATAGGGCAAAATCAGGTGTTTATGAAAAATTTCAGATTGTAAGGGATTATCCTTGCTTTTTTAGTGAAATTTGGCGAAGTTAGATGTTTATGAAAAATTTCAAATTATAAAGGGTTAACCTTGCATTTTTTAAGCGAAATTGGGAAAAAAATCTGAGGGGGGGGGGCATATGCCATATTTTCAATGGGGAGCGCCAATAAATCCTAAAATCATTCACACTATATTAACTAATGCACCCTTGTCGCGGCTATTTCTTCTTTAGGGGGAGACCGTTCGCTAGTACATCACAATCCTTCGTTTTGCTAATGCAATTTTTTTTTTTACGGAATTTTTTTTTTGGGGGGGGGCTAGACACAATTTTGGGGAGCTACAGCCCCCCCCCCCTAGCCCCCCCGTAGAACCGCGCCTGCCTAAACGGTAAAAAACGGAATTCTTTAAGCATACGCAATTTTTGGGGCTACAGCCCCAGCCCCCGTAGAACCGCGCCTGCCTAAACGGTAAAAACCGGAATTCGTTAAGCATACGCAATGCGTTCATCATTGTTTGGGCAGTACCCCCAGCTGTGCCTGTACCAGTGATGTAGTGCCTTGATGCTGGGCCTTGGCCTTAAGGCTGCCTTAAGGCTGGATTTTAGGGCCTTGGCCTTGGCCTCGAGGCTTGAGGGCAAAAGCCTTGGCCTTGGCCTTGGCCTTGAGGGTTCAGGGCCTTGCAACTTTGAGTCAAGGCTCTTCAAGGCCCATAGATTTTTGCATTTTCCAGATAAATCTGTTTGAAATTTTGTTGTTACCATTTTAATCGTATTACGATGGAGGAGGGAAGCACCATATAGATTTGTGTGTTTGGCACACTTCCACTTTTATAGCATCACATGTTGTTACCATTGTAGTAGATTTGCTGCAACAATATTCCGTACACTTGTGTGGCTAATGAGATGATCACTTTAATTGCATATAACTATGGAATAGATCTGAATGGCTGTATATGTCTCCCTGATAAGTGCTAAAGATTTGCATGTATCTGTTTTAGATAATGCTGATATTTCTGACCATGTTGGGCCAGCAAATAAACATTTCCGAAATCAGTTTCTTGGATCCCCTTTTGTTACACTTGGGAGAATTGCGTGTCAAAATAGAAGTAAATCATTATTTTGTTTAGTTAAATCATATTGAAGACCTGAACTTATACTTTAATAGATACAGTGCAGTCATAAAACGGTGTAGGCCTATGCGAGTATGTTGATTGCATTTAAAGAAATGATGTTCTTCGTAACGAGCAATTCGTGATGATAAGGGCGGATCCAGGGGGGCCAAAAGGGGGAATGGCCCCCCCCCAAAAAAAAAACGAAACCATTTTTGTTTATGTGACGTCGTAATAAAGGCAGGCAATGAGTACACCACCATCTTTTCCTCAAAAAACATCGGTTAAAATGGTCAGAAATTGCCTCAAATCGCACCACAGAGCATCTCGAATCCAATTTTTTTTTTCGGGGCCCTTAAGCGGGCCCCGAAAGCCCAAGCCGTAATTTTTTGACCCACATTTTTTTTGGGGGGGACCAAAATTTCTTTGCCCCCCCCCCCAAATTGTGTTCTGGATCCGCCCTTGCGTGATGATGTGTCACTCATGTGACTATAATTAGTTCTATATCAATGGTCATTTCATAAAACAGGGCCTTGGCCTTGGCCTTGGCCTTGAGGGTGAAGCCTTGGCCTTGGCCTCGAGGCTTGAAGGTCAAAGCCTTGGCCTTGGCCTTGGCCTTGAGGGTCAAAGCCTTGGCCTTGGCCTTGGCCTTGAGGGTCAAAGCCTTTGCTCCAACACTGGCCTGTACTACCCATAGTGTTATGTGCATCATCTATGCATTGAGGAGTGCATGACACATGGTCTGAGGTCCAAGGCCGATGTGCACCTGTCCCGTTTAATGATCCAGTTACCTGATAATTTGTTAGCATAAGCTGATGTAAAATCGGGCAAAATTAGATGTTTATAAAAAAAATCAAATTGTAAGGGATTAACCTTGCATTTTTTTAGCAAAATCGGGAAAAATCAGATGTTTCTGGAAAATTACAGATTGTATGGGGTTAGATGTTTATGAAACATTTCAAATTGTAAGGGGTGAACATTGCATATTTTAGCGAAATTGGGCAAAATCAGATGTTTCCGAAAAATTTCAGATGTAAGGGAAAACCTTGCTTTTTTAGTGAAATTTTGCAAAGTTAGATGTTACGAAAAATTTCAAATTGAAAGGGGTTAACCTCGCACTTTTTTAAAGCGAAAATGGGAAAAAATCAAATGTTTCTGGAAAATTGCAGATTGTAAGGGGTTAACCTTGCTTTTTGAATAAGATTGGGGAAAATGAACATGGGGAATGTTCATGAAAAAAATTCAAATTGTAAGGGGTTAACCTTGCATTTTTTTTAAAGCAAAATAGGACACAATCAGATGATTCCGGAAAATTGCAGATTGTTAGGGCATAATCTTGTATTTCTAGCAAAATTGGGCAAAAAGAAATGTTTATAAAAAATTTTGAACTGTAAGAGGTGTACCTTGTATATTTAGTAAAATTTGGCAAAATCAGATTTGTATGAAAAATCTAAAATGGTAAGGGGTTAACGTTGCTTTCTTAGCGAAATTTGGAGCATATTTTACTAAAATTGGGCAGAATCAGATGCTTCTATAAATCCAGATGTAAAGTTTTCGCTAAAAATACAAGATTCACCCCCTTGCAATTTGAGATTTTTCATATAAATCTGATATTGCCCAGTTATGCTAAAAATGCCAAGTTAACCCCTTACAATCTGCAATATTCAAGAAACATCTGATTTTTTTCAATTTCGCTTAAAAAAGCAAGGTTAACCCCTTTCAATCTGCAATTTTCAAGAAACATCTGATTTTACCCTAATTTGGCAAGGTTAGCCCCTTACAATTTTTGATTTTTCATACAAATCTGATTTTGCCCAATTTTGCTAAAACTGCAAAGTTAACCCCTTACAATCTGAAATTTTCCATAAACACCTGATTTTGCCCTATTTTGCTAAAAAAAATGCAAGGTTAACCACTGACAATTTGAAATTTTTCATAAACATTTAAATTTTCCCAATTTTACCAAAAAAACAAGGTTAACACCTTACAATTTGAAATTTTCCATAAACATCTGATTTTGCCCTATTTTGCTAAAAAAAAAAAATGCAATCTGAACCCCTTACAATTTGAAATTTTCCATAAACATCTAATTTTTACCAAATTTCACTAAAAAAAAAGTAAGGTTAATTCCTTACATCGGAATCTTTTTCAGAAACATCTGATTTTGCCCAATTTTGCTTAAAATGCCAGGTTAACCCCTTTCAATCTGCTGTTTTCAAGAAACATCTGATTTTTCCCTAATTTGGCAAAGGGCAACCCCTTACAATTTTGGATTTTTCATACAAATCTAATTTATCCCAATTTTGCTAAAAATGCAAGGTTAACCCCTTTCAATCTGCAATTTTCTAGAAACATTTTACTTTGCCGAATTTTGCTAAAAATGCAAGGTTCACCCCTTACAATTTGAGATTGTTCATAAAAATCTGATATTGCCCAGTTTTGCTAAAAATGCAAGGTTAACCCCTTACAATCTGCAATTATCCAGAAAAAAACTTATTTTGCCCTAATTGGGCAAAGGTTAACCTCTTACAAATTTTGATTTTTCATACGAATCTGATTTTTCCCAATTTTGCTAAAAATTCAAGGTGAACCCCTTACAATCTGACATTTTTCATAAACACCTGATTTTGCCCTATTTTGCTAAAAAAAATGCATCTGAACCCCTTACAATTTGAAATTTTTCATAAACATTTAAATTTGCGCAATTTTACTAAAACAGCAAGGTTAACCCCTTACAATTTGAAATTTTTCATTCACATCTTATTTTGCCAAATATCACTAAAAAAGCAAGGTTAACCCCTTACAATCTGAAATTTTCCAGAAAGATCTGATTTTGCCAAATTTCGCTAAAAATACAAGGTTCACCCCTTACAATTTGAGATTTTTCATATAAATCTGATATTGCCCAGTTATGCTAAAAATGCCAAGTTAACCCCTTCCAATCTGCAATTTTCAAGAAACATCTGATTTTTCCAATTTCGCTTAAAAAAGCAAGGTTAACCCCTTTCAATCTGCAATTTTCCAGAAACATCTGATTTTGACCTAATTTGGCAAGGCTAGCCCCTTACAGTTTTAGATTTTTCATACAAATCTGATTTTATCCCAATTTTGCTAAAAATGCAAGGTGAACCCTTTACAATTTGAATTTTTTCATGAACACCTGGTTTTGCCGTATTTTGCTAAAAAATGCAAGGTTAACCCCTAACAATTTGAGATTTTCAGATGTAAGGGGGTTAACCTTGCTTTTTTAGTGCCCTAATTTGGCAAAGGTTAACCCCTTACAATTTGAAATTTTTCATAAACATTTAAATTTTCCCAATTTTACCAAAAAAGCAAGGTTAACACCTTACAATTTGAAATTTTCCACAAACATCTGATTTTGCCCTATTTTGCTAAAAACAAAATGCAATCTGAACCCCTTACAATTTGAAATTTTCCATAAACATCTAATTTTTACCAAATTTCACAAAAAAAAGGTAAGGTTAATTCCTTTACATCGGATTTTTTTTCAGAAACATCTGATTTTGCTCAATTTTGCTTAAAATGCAAGGTTAACCCCTTTCAATCTGCAATTTTCAAGAAACATCTGATATTTCCCTAACTTGGCAAAGGTTAACCCCTTACAATTTTTTATTTTTTATACAAATCTGATTTTATCCCAATTTTGCTAAAAATGCAAGGTGAACCCTTTACAATTTGATTTTTTTCATGAACACCTGGTTTTGCCGTATTTTGCTAAAAAATGCAAGGTTAACCCCTTACAATTTGAAATTTTCAGATGTAAGGGGGTTAACCTTGCTTTTTTAGTGCCCTAATTTGGCAAAGGTTAACCCCTTACAATTTTTGATTTTTCATACAAATCTGATTCTCCCAATTACGTTAAAAAAGCAAGGTTCACCCATTACAATTTAAGATTTTTCATAAAAATCTGATATTGCCCAGTTTTGCTAAAAATGCAAGGTTAACCCCTTTCAATCTGCAATTTTCCAGAAACATCTGATTTTGCTCTAATTGGGCAAAGGTTAACCTCTTACAATTTTTGATTTTTCATACAAATCTGAATTTTTCCAATTTTGCTAAAAATGCAAGGTAAACCCCTTACAATCTGACATTTTTCATAAACACCTGATTTTGCCCTATTTTGCTAAAAAATGCAAGGTTCGCCCTTTACAATTTGAGATTTTTCATAAACATTTAAATTTGCCCAATTTTACTAAGAAAGCAAGGTTAACCCCTTACAATTTGAAATTCTTCATTCACATCTTATTTTGCCAAATATCACTAAAACAGCAAGGTTAACCCCTTACAATTTGAAATTGTCCAGAAAAATCAGATTTTGCCCAATTTCGCTAAAAATACAAGGTTCACCCCTTACAATTTGAGATTTTTCATATAAATCTTATATTGCCCAGTTATGCTAAAAATGCCAAGTTAACCCCTTACAATCTGCAATTTTCAAGAAACATCTGATTTTGCCCTAATTTGGCAGTTAACCCCTTACAATTTTTGATTTTTCATACAAATCTGATTTTGCCCAATTTTGCTAAAAAAGCAAAGTAAACCCCTTACCATATGAAATTTTCCATAAACACCTGATTTTGCCCTATTTTGCTAAAAAATGCAAGGTTAACCACTGACAATTTAAATGTTTTCATAAACATTTAAATTTTCCCAATTTTACTAAAAAAGCAAGGTTAACCCCTTACAATTTGAAATTTTTCTTACACATCTTATTTTGCCAAATTTTACTACAAAAGCAAGGTTAACCCCTTACAATCTGTAATTTTCCAGAAAGATCTGATTTTGCCCAATTTTGCTAAAAATACAAGGTTCACCCCTTACAATTTGAGATTTTTTTATATAAATCTGATATTGCCCAGTTATGCTAAAATGCCAAGTTAACCCCTTACAATCTGCAATTTTCAAGAAACATCTGATTTTTCCCAATTTCGCTTAAAAAAGCAAGGTTAACCCCTTTCAATCTGCAATTTTCCAGAAACATCTGATTTTGCCCTAATTTGGCAAGGTTAACCCCTTACAATTTTTGATTTTTCATACAAATCTGATTTTGCCCAATATCACTAAAACAGCAAGGTTAACCCCTTACAATTTGAAATTGTCCAGAAAAATCAGATTTTGCCCAATTTCGCTAAAAATACAAGGTTCACCCCTTACAATTTGAGATTTTTCATATAAATCTTATATTGCCCAGTTATGCTAAAAATGCCAAGTTAACCCCTTACAATCTGCAATTTTCAAGAAACATCTGATTTTGCCCTAATTTGGCAGTTAACCCCTTACAATTTTTGATTTTTCATACAAATCTGATTTTGCCCAATTTTGCTAAAAAAGCAAAGTAAACCCCTTACCATCTGAAATTTTCCATAAACACCTGATTTTGCCCTATTTTGCTAAAAAATGCAAGATTAACCACTGACAATTTGAAATTTTTCATAAACATTTAAATTTTCCCAATTTTACTAAAAAGCAAGGTTAACACCTTACGATTTGAAATTTTTCATACACATCTTATTTTGCCAAATTTTACTTCAAAGGAAGGTTAACCCCTTACAATCTGAAATTTTCCAGAAAGATTTGATTTTGCCCAATTTCGCTAAAAATGCAAGGTTCACCCCTTACAATTTGAAATGTTTCATAAACATCTAAATTTTACTAAAAATGCAAAGTTAACCCCTTACAAGGTGCAATTTTCCAGAAACATCTGATTTTTCCCAATTTTGCTAAAATGTAAGGTTAACCCCTTGCAAACTGTTAAATCAATACATGAAGTGTCCCATTTGACTTTTTTAAAACAAATTATTTTTCCAGTTTTTAGGGTAAAGGAATTTTCTCTTTTTCCTTTCTCTTTTGTTGTTGCTATATTTTGCGAATTAACTCATTCGTATGGAATGCTCATAGTCAATCAAAGAATATTTCACACATAGGGGCCTAAATTATATATTTTAAAAATTTTAATAGAGACGCATTGATCGTGCTATCATATACCATTTTATTACTATTGCGAATTACTGTATTGTTTGGAATGCTCACAATTAAAGACACGTTATTTGAAAGATTTATAAATAATATTTATATTACAATGTACATCTTTATTCTTTCCCGGTATAATTTGATGGCGTTTCTTACGTCAATTGGCAATCGCGTCATTATATAATGATAGTCAAATTGATCAAACGAAACTCCGTTTTGATTATAGTCAATTATGAAATATTCATTGATTTATGACATACACCTTTGTTTCAATTTTGATACTACCCGTAGACCTGCTGAGCAGCTGTAGATATCAAACTAAACCAAAGTATAAAAGATAGAGGGTAAAAAAAAATCAAAAAGTTATGTGCTAGTCAAGCTTTCAGGGATCGGTCTGAGCCATAACAATGCCCCAGCCGATCCCTTAGTTCTCTTCCGGGGTCTCGGCGTCCCCGACCAATACACACTTCCTTCCCTATCCATCCATATAACCCCGGAGGGCCAGGCACCATGTAAAAGCAAAGAGCTAAGGGAGGAACAGGGCGGCCCCTAAGCCCTGATCCTCCGAGTGGACCACATGCCCTGAACCTGTACGAAGGCGCCAACCTGGAACTCGCGGACAGTACCAGCAGCAGTGCTTACCGATTAAGCTAAGGTACTGTTGGTACTTTACGACGGGAAATTAAATCTCTTATAGTGAATAATTGAACGCGTACGTTAAAAACCAAAAAGACACCAGCGGGATTCGAACCCGGGACCCCGCTAACCGTCACGACGAATCGTAACCACTCGGCCATTTCGTCACCTTAGAATTTTCCTTAAACTGAGAAAAGTTGTCTTTATAGGTGAGCAAACGCGACAGGAAGATTACTGGGTACATTTGCTTTACCTTAATGGGTAAAAACAAGTCGATATAATGAACCCGGTGTGTTTGGTTTGTTAGGAAGCTGCATAACACAGCCTAATGTGCAAAACAGTCGTGTGCTAGGCGGATCATTACGCAACAATGAACACCGCAATTGTGTATTTTCAAAAGGCAGACGCGTAGATTTCTACTCTTTGTATCTGGGCACATATAGATTCTCACCTCCCTCTTCAGCTATTTCGACTTTCTTAAAAAGAAAAATAGAGACTGTCAGCGAATCTCCGGGAGTTGAAGTAAGGATCGTCCCCTCGATAGACCTCAGACTCAGTAAAGTTCAACATTGGGCTCTTTTTCAACAGCTGTTTTTGTGGAAACTTTACATGTGGATTTTTTAGAAGCAGAAGCAGAATTTTTTTCATGAACATCTAATTTTTTCGAATCGTATTTAAAAAGCAAGGTTAACCCCTTACAATCTGAAGTTTTCCAGAAACATCAGATATTTTCCCCAATTTCGCTTAAAAAATGCAAGGTTAACCCCTTATAATTTGAAATTTTTCATAAACATCTAACTTTGCCAAATTTCAATAAAAAAGCAAGGATAATCCCTTACGTCTGAAATTTTTCGGAAACATCTGATTTTGCCCAATTTCGCTAAAATATGCAATGTTCACCCCTTACAATTTGAAATGTTTCATAAACATCTAACCCCATACAATCTGCAATTTTCCAGAAACATCTGATTTTTCCCGATTTTGCTAAAAAAATGCAAGGTTAACCCCTTACAATTTGATTTTTTTTCACAAACATCTAATTTTACCCAATTTTACATCAGCTTATGCTAACAAATTATCAGGTAACTGGATCATTAAACGGGACAGGTGCACATCGGCCTTAGAACTCAGACCATGCGTCATGCACTCCTCAATGCATAGATGATGCACATAACAGAAAAACAGGATTTCTTTTGGAAAATGTTTTGCTCCCCTCTAGAAAAAAATCCTGGCGACGCCCATGTTTCCAGCTCTTGCACGAAACTACCCGAAACCGTTCGTTTATTTAGCTCCACTGCGCATGTCTGTCACTACGCCAGGAGCGAGTAAGCCGGGGAAGCAATCGAACGCACTCTTAAAGTCATTAGTGATACCGAGTGGAGCTCTTCAGAGACCTCGTAAATATCCATATTGAAAGGATTTTTTGAAGTCGGCCTTTTCTCCGAGCTACACAGACCACTTTTCAAGTTTGGTCGAGATTGATGACTGAACTTATAGTGAAATGGAAGACACACACACGGACACACATGGGAATACGCAATCGCAATAAGGCGTTAGATCCCTTACCGCCCGGTTCCCAGACGGTCTGGGCTAAGCCTCGCCCACTCCGAGAAAGGGATTGGGACTCCTCTCCAAAGTGGGCGAGCTCGGATTAAGAGAACGAAGTACAAGTCTGACTGGTGGGCCCTCTCCTGAACCTAACAAAAGAAGCAATTTGCAAGGCGATAATCCTCACTGCTGGGTAACAAAGACCCGGCAAATCAAAGGGCGCGCCGCCGGTAATCCCTCCCGTGGACTGCTATTGTTGGTGACCCACTGCCCTCGCAGGCCTATTGAAAAGCTTGAGTGATCAGTAAACATGGGTTTCAATTAGTTACGCGGTACGTTTTTCTCCCCTTATAAATGTATACAAATGTATATGGACTTGCACCGATGAATCTCTGAATCTGACTTTTAAAGCAAACGGGGTTGCTATTTTGTTCAGTATTAAGATCAGAATTCCCCAGTTTGTTCTATTTACGTGCATTAATTTTTTTTTTTTTCGTTCAACAGAAAGTCCAAAGGCGTTTATCACAAAGTGTAGTGAAAGGGTATCAGACTATTATGTTTACAGCGTGTATCACACTTTCTGTCTGACACCCAATCCCGCGTTGAAACAAAGCAGTACACGTCATGGGCTGTTCCTTCGGTTAGATATCCCGCGCTGCGCTGTATGTATTCGATATTAAGACATGAGGGAGACCGTTCAATGAATGACAAAGAAGGTTTGCTCTGCGCTCGCTTGACGCCAGTGTAGCATGAATTTAGGTTGTATGAAGTACGGGCTCATTGGGGGTATTGCGCATGCCCTTGCATAGACAATTAGGAGACGGACCGGTCACGTGAGAGGTTTTAACCAATAAAAGGGAAAAAGAGTCCGATTTTCATACGAGTCCGATTTTCGTATGACACCGGGTCCCGTACACGGACGACGGGCGGGAACGTGGTCCATGTAGTAGTCATTCACAAGTTGCTTTCACAGCTCAGTGGTTTGATTAAAGAATGTGCGTGTTCACGTACAATTTTGCAATGTCTTATCTTGCATATTTTCTAGATAAAAATTAGAATAGCTAGAAGAAAATAATCCAACTATTAATTTAAATGAGTCTCAGGGTGAACAAAACATGTACACATACAAATCTGGTTTCAGGATTTAAAGTGTTCATACCGATCGGGAGCTACAGAGTGGGTCATTCCCACCCGCTTCTCGAGCGTCACGCTTGAATAAAAGAGTGCCCAGTATTCATACCGATCGGGGCTACCGAGTGGGCTACTTCATACCGATCGGGGGTCAAGCCCGCCCGCTTCTATTCTCAAACAGGTATCAGACTTTTCTGTTTAAAATGCGTATGAATTAACGTGAATAAGGGTTAAGTGCGGTGTCGTAGTCTAAAATTCAACAACATCACATCAATACCACACGCAAAACAATTCATGTTTGTCATATGGGGAATACTTTATTTCAATTAATACAGAATGAGGTATTTCGTACATTTGATCAAATCCGAGAATATAGATATCGAACAACGTATTTCGAAAAATTCAAAGAAAAAAATCACACCATTGTTCATATACAGACCTTGCAAACTAGGCAGTTGTATCAAGTTCATTTGTCAAATGATTTCATGCAAAAACAAAACACTTGCATTCTATGAAGTTAAAAAAGAATACAATTCCACAAAAAATATAATGATTGCCAGCGTCTTCCACACCAACCCAACCTGAGTTGGGCGCTGTAATCCTCGAACAATAACCACTAATCCGTTGATAGCGACCAAGAGAGCCACTCCAGTCAACCAAGCTCACGCTTGAATAACCGAGTGTTCATACCGATCGGGAGCTACAGAGTGGGTCATTCCCACCCGCTTCTCGAGCGTCACGCTTGAATAAAAGAGTGCCCAGTTTTCATACCGATCGGGGCTACCGAGTGGGCCACTTCATACCGATCGGGGGTCAAGCCCGCCCGCTTCTATTCTCAAACGAGTATCACACTTTTCTGTTTAAATTGCGTATGCATTAACGTGAATAAGGGGCAAGTGCGGTGTTGTAGTCTAAAATTAAAAAAACATCACGTTATTACCACACGCAAAACAATTCATGTTCGTCATACGGGGAATACTTTATTTCAATTAATACAGAATGAGGTATTTCGTACATTTGATCAATTCCGAGAATATAGATATCGAACATCGTATTTCGAAAAATTCAAAGAAAAAAACATTCACACCTTGATCATCTAGCTTTTAACCATTGTTCATATATAGAACTTTGCAAACTAGGCAGTTTTATCAAGTTTATTTGTCAAATGATTTCATGCAAAAATAAAATACTTGCATTCTATGAAGATAGAAAAGAATAAAATTTCACCACCAACCCAACCTGAGTTGGGCGCTGTAATCCTCGAACAATAACCACTAATCCGTTGATAACAGCTATTGTTGTGACCCAGAGGGCCACTCCAGCAGGCAACCGAGCGTCACGCTTGAGTAACCGGGCGGGTACAGTGTTCGAAGCGGGCGGCAGCTTACTGGGCGGGCCGAGCTCGCCCGGTTCTCGAACGGTCCCATTCCGGATCCCATTCCTAACCCCCTGTCAGGCTTGAAGGCCGGGGGGATACATGTATAAAGATCAAAATGATGAAGCTGGACATTTTTCTGCTTTCAAAATTGTTAACGAATAACCATTTATTACTCATTGAGCTTACAATTGACTAAAATGTGCCGAAATGAAGACAATTATATTGCATATTAATCAGCTTAATGATCGCCATTTGTTAACGATCAATATTGATAATTATGTACACAAAGAGAAACGTAACTCTAACGAACAGAAATGAAGTACGAGACTTAATTCAGATAATTATAATAGGCTGGTGGAAGAACAACAAATGTGTCTCATTGTGATGGCGTGCACCTAATATTTTACACAAACCCCGCTGTTTTCTTTAGTGTTGCAGTTATTTTCCCAAATAAGGAAGGCACAATGATCAAAATGCATATTAATTAATTTTGAACAATTTGATGATTGTTCAGCAAAATTGAAGAACTAAATTGTACTTAAGGTAAATTGTATTAAGGTTTACAAATTAAATAAAACTAAAGTAGAATTTCTTATCAATAATGATTAGGCCTAAGGGAATACCTGAATACATACGATCTGGCGAGTTTTAAACAATGCGTTTAAAACCGGCTTGGGCCTGGACGCCGATATTCGGCCCAAATACCTTTCGGTCAAAAGGTCCGTAAACAGTCGAAATAACAAGCTTCTTACGATTTTGTTCAGCACTTTTACTTCATGTTTTTAAACACCCCTCTGATTGGTTACAATCAGCCAGCCGGTGTTTTATCAACCGTGTAAAACCACCCACGTGACGGGCTCTCGACCAACAGGAATGGGTAAACTCTCAGGTATTCACGAATTCCCATTAATTCAAAACCCTGCAAAGAAAGCTACTTTATAACTACATTATAATGTGTATTTAATCATCTAGCACACGAATTAATGTACACCTTAAAATAAACAAAAACAAAGCATTTTTGTTGACACATATCCAAGGCTCTAGGGGGTCTTGTTTGGTAATTAACAATGCAATGTAGTCTATGACTTTGTCCCATATTCCACTGGGACTGAATAGCATACAATAAGCGGAATGTGAGTACTCAAAACATTGTATACAAACTCAATACACTGTATACAAACTTTCTATAGAGCTTGCACTTTTGTCGATAGTTCAGCACGGTTGTGGCATTGCCTCCTTTCTTTGTTACTGTTATTATGTCACTCTTTACTAAGTATACACTGTATTTATACTAAGTATCCATTGTAAATTGCATACCATAAAATCGTACCAACTACAATGGTGAACACTGCAGTGTTCACCCTGTAATTTGAGAAGCAGTAATATGAGTACAGCCAGACAATTTTCCAAATGCACATGTGCAATTTGTTCAGCAAGCATTTGTTATGTAATTAATTCTATTACAGCTGAATGGAGTGATACAGTTATCTATTCTACTGTTTTCCTTGGGAAGGAAAAAATAAATAAATTATAAGTCAACAAGTTCGGGTGCACGATAAGTTCTGGCCGTCTTGCATGAAAGTCTTGAGATCGATCAAAATGATCCTTGCCAGAGCTGAAAGTAAAACGCCAAAAAATGCGACGTTGATGGCACATATGGAATACCATACTTTTGGTACATTTTTTGGGACAGACAGACAGACAGAAAGACAGACCGACCACCACCAAGTGACATGAAGAAGCTCATTCACAACATAACACCAATCAGGTGAATGCATTACTGCCTGCTGTAGTCAAATACATGTACAGTGGACTCTCGTTAATACAAACTCGTTCGGACCTAGCCAAATTGTTTGTTATATCAGAATTTTGTATTAAGAGGAACATCAGTCCCATTTACTGTACACATAAATGCACAGTCGGGACCAAGGCTTTATGTTCGCTATAACCAGAATTTGTATTAAGTGTTTGCTATAACGAGAGTCGACTGTACATGATACTTCAGATGCAGCCACAGTTATTCCCTACAATTTGTATTGACCAATCAAAGCACAGAGACCAAGATCAGTTACATAGGTCTACACTGGCGTATTGTGCCAGCTTATTGTTCAGAACGTGGAATGGCACAAGAAGCACAATGCTTCTGCCGTTTTTGGTGACCACCCTATAAATTAACCCTGCGTTCCCGAGACTGGTCAGTGCTCGCATCAAATTTCCCAAACTAACATCTCAAATTTTTTAATCCTTTTTTTTTTTTTTTTTAACTCGGCTGAAGCCTATACTTGGCGCAAAAGTGAACCCAAATGCAAATTTATGAAGTTACAGCAAGTTTATGAAAAGCGTATGTGCAAGTCTATGTTATGCGTACACATTCGGTGATTAGTTATGCAAAACAAGACCGTGTCTTGACCTCCAGATTCTGACCATTACAAAAAACATGGCAGCCAATTGACCAATAGGCCAAATTTCTGCTCGAAAGGACGCTGCAAATTCTAAAGTTGACTCCGATTAGCTGACAAGCGGGGTCATGTAAAAATTTGCATGGTAACATGTCAGACATCGTCTCGGAGATTGCGCGGGCTCCGTTAAAACAAGAAATGTTACTCAGAATAGTCTTCGTGCTGCGAAGTCGCAAAAGTTGAACACGTCTCAACTTTGGTGAATTTACAGTGAATGTTTGATGATGCCAACATTCGCTTTGTAGTTGCATTCGCGTGAATTATCAACTGGCCTTAACTGTGCAGTGTATGAGTACAACCATGCTTGCATCATAATTTGCTGGTGCAATTGACATTATCAAATTAATTACTCCATGTATTATCTCCTAATAAAGAAACCTGCTTAAATACTCTCTGCTCTCTATAGACTCACACTAAAAGTAAATGCCCAACCTGCTTTGATCTGTGTATCCCATAGGGATGAATATCTTTGATGCAGATTGGATACAAGAAGGTGGCACATCTCAAAATCTGAGCATCCACAATCTCGACAGAATTTTGTGGAGAAACTGTTTCTAACCCGTGTCATTAATTTCAAAACATATTTACTTTGCACAACAAAGGTGCCTTTTTTTGCCAGTTGTCTTCGGTAGTAACTACATTTGTAATTTACGCAGAAAAAAATAATAGAGATAAGAAGTCAAAAATGTCGAAAAGTTTTGCTACGTGAGACTGATCCCAGCTGATCATGCTGATAGTTTGCAATTGCAATATATAAACACCGCAAAAAAGAAACTCCACACTCATTTTGAATCAGATCCTCTTATGATGACGCCGTTTGCTACCAAAGACTGTAAATCATCCAGCATTGACAACGGTTTATGAAAAATTATGCAGTTTGAAAAGTTGCACATTTAAAGAGTACGCGAGTGGAAAGTGCTGCACGACAATGTCAAACGAACGGCGGGGAATACCGATCGCACAGTACTTGCATGGGAGCACGTGAATTGAATAACCCGCGCTTTGTTCGGGCACTGTGCAGTCGATACGTGCCAATAACGGGCATGTGTGGTGGTTATGCCTAGCAATTTCTCCTCGCATAATATTTAAATATTTAAATATATTTACATTTGCAACTTTTCAAACTGCATCATTTTTCATAAACCGTTGTAAATCTTGGACGATTTACAGTCTTTGGTAGCAAACGGGGTATCAAAATGTAGCTAACAAAATTTCCAAAGGTCTATATAAATGATGTCAACACAAGACGATCAGATTCAAAATTACGACCCCTCCAATGAGTGTGGACTTTCTTTTACTGCGGTGTTTATTTCACGTCAACTACTCCTCTCAGATATGTAATGCTTTGGTAGTAGCTAGTCATTATGAGCAAAATAGTTTTGACTTTCTGTCTGTACATTCATATAAAAAATATCTCAAAATACTAACTTCAAAACTAACAGAATGAAATGGTTACTTACATATATTGCAGCAAAATAAAGGGATGTGGAGTATATAATATGAACGTAATTTTAGACTTTTAAAATAAACGTATTTCTGTACAGACTTTGGTAGGATAACCAAAATAAAGGTGCATTTTCCGTGCAGATACTTACAACATAACTTTATGCCGAATAAGGAATGCCTCTTAAAATAGACAAACACTTCCAACTGGAAGAGGAAATGAAACTATCAGAGCCAAAAAAAGAAACGATCACAATTGGAATTGGTAGAAGAAAGTGGTGCTCGGTAACTATTCAGTGAAATTGTTAAATATTGTATTTAAGTATTCATTTGAGACATTTATACAATGCCTGAAATAAATCCTCATTGATCACATGTCATTTGTGGCTCACATGAGGCTCTGACCAGTCAGATGACAAGGATTTATTCAGGTGTTGTATACGACAAATAATGAGTGTTTCACATTCGTGAAACATGGAAAGAATAATTTCATGAGGTGACAGATGGAATGTTCCATTCCACTCTTGGCAAACATTCCATCTCTAACCTCATGAAATTTTTCTTACCATTGCATTCAAAAACATTCATTATTTGTATAATATTGAGTTTTGGTATCACAATGCTTGAAGAAAACTGTACAGGGGGAAAAAAAACAGGCTATTTTTTTTAAAGCTCAAATACAGTACATGTTTCTGCTTTTTTTAATATAACTTTTTAATGAATACGTATATTTTAAATTGTTTTCATAGCCCGACTTTAACATCCCGCTGTTACGTTTTCTTCAAGGCTGATAATGCAGCATTTGTTACAACATTCAGACAAGTCGAAAGTGCTTAAAGCATTACAAAGACATTACAATATGAAGCATCTTTGACAGAAAAAAGAAAGAATTATTGTTTTTTTTACATAGTACCTTGCAACAGTGAATCACTGTAAGCACACATTTTGAATTTGGTTAACTTGTAAAGACTAATCTGCAAGTGTTCGCACGGAAATCTTCAAATGAAAATCCATGTTTTTTCCAGGACAAAATTTGGGTTTTCCGTGACCAATTCTTATACCGTAATTTTCAGAATATAGGCAGCGTGGAGTATTAGCCGCAGCACGCAAAACGATTCCCGTACTGATAAATGCAGCGTGCAATTTTCGAGGTCGCCGCGGAAATTTGAAGCATATCGATAGCATATCGGCTAACTTCAAGCAAATGGGCATGTGAGTAGAGCGAATGTAAATGGCAACCAACAAAAACATGACTGCCTGGCCTGGAGTTCCGCGCCTGCACAGATTGGGCCTGGGCTGAGGCCCGGCTTCAGTGACTGATTTATTCTTCAAATGCTGCTGCATAAGCTGCTTGGAGTATAAGCCGCAACAACATTTTCAACGTAAAACTTTAAGTATAAGCTGCGGCCTATATTCCGAAAATTATGGTACTTATGAGGAACTGAAGATTTAGTGCTTTGTGTTACATAATAGAGCACTATGATCTAGACAGGATGTTGCATTATCTTAGATTCTCATATTTCTGAGTTCAGATGAATCCGGGAACGTGATCACTGTACACTCAAGGGGCTCCCTTCAATGGACAAACCACTGTGCACGCTGTTGTACAACTACCCCACGACAGACTATCTGACCAACAGCTAGCACAATGCTTTTCGACATTGAAGGGAGCCTCTGTGGTTGCACGCCAGACCTGGTCGACAGCACAGGATCACTGGATATCTTAGGTCTAGATGTCTAGATCAGCTGCTACCTTCGACCATTCACCATCAGCCCATGCTTCTTCACCACATTCCTGCCACCCACTTTGGGACGTTGTTGTTGTTGTTGTTGCCTGATAGGGGGAGCACCCCGGCTAATGTCCTGCACACGGCCGTTTATCTCTTCAGCACTGACCGTCCTATGGACGGGATCTGTGGGGGAGTCCGGGGGTGTCCGCCCCCCGCTGTACGCAGATCCCCTGAAGAGGACGCCAGCGGCTGTCATCTTGGACGCTCGTTTGGGTGGGACGGCGGGTGGATGACTTTGTTGCAGGGTGGAGTTGGAGATGCTTCTGGCAGGTTTGTGCTTGGCTTTGTTCTTTGGTTTCTGGCGTGGAGGCTCATTGGCCTATTTTAAACAGACAACAGCCGTAATTATTCAAAAAGAAATATAAAAACACTATTCCACATGTAAACGTAAAACAGTTATGCCATAACTCCCAGTGATGTGCACTGTGGACTAGTCGTGCATTTGAATTAGTCTCGCACACAAGCACAAGGGCAAGCACTTTCGACTGCGCGGAAGTACATCCTCGGCCATAAAAACAGAAAGATTAACCCTAACCCCCTTGAGTGATTTACTAGGAACCTTCCTCACTCTTGCAAAATCCAACACCATGGTAAACTGTTGGACTCTGAATATGGTGGTATTCTGGATTTCAAAAGGGATTGTTAAAAATCCAAGAAAAATCCTGACAAATCTCATTCCCGAGATACATCTTAATAAACCTCTGTACTGATGACGTCACACTTTGTTTACGTGTGTGCTTTCCGATGGTGCTAAGTGGGCCGTGGGCCCCCACTGACTCCATAGGAAAGTGCACATGTAAACAAAGTGTGGAGTCATCAGTACAGAGGCTTATTGATAGCTGTTTTTGTATTCGCTAGCTTTGACTAAATTCTTTATACCTGCTTGAGAGATTCCAAGAATGGAGTGCTGGGGCCGATGATAAGCAGGTCATCACAGCTACCTGCAGAGAGATGAACAATCAGAGCTTAGCAACCCGTCTCAATTATTCTGTCCCTTGCTCAGGCCGGTTCATGCCTCATGCTAACCCATCAGGACCTCCTCTTTACTAATGCAAACGTCTTACCAATCGACCACCGAGCTTGCCAGGTGTCAGCTGGCTGGTTCGAATCGAGTTGTGGGTTCAAGTCCGAAGCTAGCAAACTTGTGATTTTTTCCCCCTGCAAGACCTTTGACAACACTGATTGTTATACCTGTTATTTGTTGTCCTGTTATTTGATTGTTATTGTTTGTCTTGAATACTGTATTTTCATTGGCCTAGAACGATCATGTGTTAAGTTTATATTAAAAGTAATAGCACACTCCCTGTGGGATATGCACGTGATATCCCACAGGGAGTGTGCTATGACTTTGTACGTACGGTACGTATGGTGTGAAATGCTTGTATCGTCGGTACCCACGTTATTTTCACCATGTTTTCACATATGAGAGGGAGCAGGGAACTAGCAGACGATCAGCTGTTTCGAGCGCGCAACATGCATACATGTGAGTTGATGTTCGATTGTCATGACTGTTGCGTTTACTGTTGTTTGTTTTCGTGATTTTTACATTAAAATCCAAAGAATCCAAGACAGAGGTATAACAAAACAATTGTTGACTACTGTGATGTGGGATATGACTTTTTGAACACCCTCGGGGTGCATAGCACCATTGGCTTAGCCTCAGGTGCTATGTGCCCCGAGGGTGTTCCAAATGTCATATCCCACATCACAGCAGTCAACAATTGTTAAATATACTACGTTTACAAAATATGTCGGTGAAGGGCAGCACCCAATACTAAAAAAGGAGTATAATTAGAGGTGTCCTTACCTCCTGATATGGTTCTTTGGCCGACCCGTGGCGGAGTCCTGTTCTCATATTCATGCCCCTTCTTCCCGGATACTGACGGATGGGAGTTTCTCCTGATGCCATTGTCGTGACTACGAACGACAAAAGGTGTACTGTGGCTGGGAATGGAGCGCCCTCTACGGACTCGTTTTATGCAAATCAGGAAGATGAAGCTCATCAGGACGATTTCGATGAACAGGAAGAATAAGTGGCGCTCTGCAACCTGAAACGGAAAGATATACACATGAATCCAGCATTTCCATAATTAATATGTGTACAGACAGTGGAACGTCGATACTCTGAACACCGCTATACATTGTACCGAACATCGTCTTTGGCTCCCGTTTTTTGTGTACAAAAAGTACCAAAATTGTTGTTGAAAAATGACAACAGAAAAGCGACAAGTGGCTTTTATTTCCTTGCTCATACTGCAAATTATGGAAGATTTGATAATTTTTTTTTTTGAAATTTGATCGGAATTGATAGAGGGGCCCCGTAGCCCAGCGGTTAGAGTGTGGAGCTATGGAGTGGAGGGTTGGCGGTTCAAATCCCATTCGGACCAAAAACTGGAAAACTCTCTCTGACGACCCAACAGCAAATGGGTGCCTGATTCGTTCAGGGAAGGTAAGACGGCGAGAGGAGAGGACTGGGCCCCGCTACTCATATGCCGCGCCCAAGACACAGTGGACCTCTAACATCCCACTGCCCCTACGGCCAGTAATGGCTATGGGACCTTTACCTTTTTACCTTAGATGTCAGTGAAATAGTCAAAGAGGCAAAGGTTATTGAACACAGCACCAGCACTGTGTGAGATTTTGAATAGTTGTCAGTTGTGACGGACTCCACTACAAAACTGTATAACATTTTTCCTGTATCCTACCTGTTTGATAAAGAGTCCAGAAGCAAAATAATTTTCCGTGGGTTTAGTTGAGGGGAAGGAAATAGATAGCTGAATGGATTCTTCCTTACCTCTTTATGGAGGCCATCCAATCGCTGATTGGTTGCCTCTAGGTTCATCATGACCTCTGACATCTGACCTTCCAGTCGGGTGATGTACTCCTGCTGTCTCTGGTCCTGAAGCGCAAAAACATGTACAACACATGAATATAAACTGAAGAGATTGATGCAATCTGCTAAAAGGCTTTACCACCCAACAAGCTATTGACCTATCGCGGTAGAATTGCGTTAGAATTGCGTAAACGCAGCTTGTGAAATATTGTCCAATTATATGATATATACAAATGGACGCAATACACGCAACATCGTAGACAAACAAACTTAACAACGTACAAAAATTCCATAGGGTTGTCTAAGGGGCGTGGCTAACTCGCAAACGGCGATGGGTCAATTGTGGGACAAGTGGGGGAAATTTAAAACCTTCCTTTTTCTTGACAATGCACAGTTCAATTTCTTCAAAATTTCTTTCAAATTTTTTAAAATTTTTCAAATCCGATGGCTTTGAAAACAGAAGAAAAAGTTGAATATCTCAATGCCAAATCTGAACCCTGAACTTGTTTATGAATGATGGAAACAAAAAACTCTTTACATTTGGGGATATAACAGGTTTAGTGGGTCACCCACCTTTTCTTCTGCTTTCTGGGCATTCTCTGTCAATGTCTGGACGGTCTTGTTGAAGGCTTTCTGCATGTCGTCCATCCGCTTGCGATACCTGAGAGAGAGACAGAGGAATTCTGTAGGGCAAGTTTATTCCCCGTGGTTCTTTCATTTACATGTACATTAATGGTAGCAGGCCTAGGAATACAGACAGGCTGATTTGAAAGAAGTGAGTCCATTGACGTATTTGCAAAACCATTAACCCCTCTGCCACTTCCAAAGTTCAAGATGATACACTAAGGTGTTACCTGCCATCTGAATCAGGCATGTAATAGAAATGCTCAGTTCCACTTACCTTTGGCTCAGTTCCTCCAGGTACCTGCTGCTCAAGGACATGTTCAGCTCCAGTGACTTGATGCGGTTATTCAGCCTCATGAAGACTGATTCCTTCTGAGCGACAGAACCAAGGCCACCACTTCCGTTGGTCCCTAGTTCCGGGACGGTTTTGGTTCCCTTGCCAGCTGTCTCTGACTTGGCACTCTCGGGAGTCTTACTAACTGATTCTACTTCTGCAGTCTCTTTGGTTTCTATTTTAAGGCTTTTCTTAGCGTCCTCGGGTTCCCCCGTTTTACCCGGGTCCTTCTCTGTGGCATCTGCTTGTCTGCTTTTGTCTTGCGGGATGGCAGGATCCAGTTTGTTGGTATCAGCTGAGTCTTTGGATGCTATCCCGGTATCTGCAACTGGTGCTTGCAGTTCTGTGGGCGCTGCTTCCTCAACTGGTGCTTTCTCATGAGATTCACCACTCACTTCAGTACTTTTCTCTTTCACTTGAGCACTGTCATCCTTCTCACCGGCAGACGATGAATCGGTCGCAGGAGAAGGTTCTACAGGCTTCAGGTTCTCCACTTTGGCTGGTGGAGCAGGAGTTTCTTTATCAACTGCGGGTGATTTGCTTGGAGGCGGCTGCTCTGGATTCTCCCGGTCCCGTTGCTCGGCCTCTTCCTGTACACGAGTGGGCTCAAGCCTGATCGGTGGGTGCAGCATGATCCCAGGCTGGTGTGTGGGCACTGTGGCACAGGTGGCTTTTAGAGATGGCGTTGGAGAGGGAAGCATGTTTCCCGCTTCTGCCGTCGCTATTGGCTGTGGTGATGTGGTACTGGTTGGCGTCTCCTTTGACTCAGAGTGTTTATGCTTTTCAGAGGGGGTGGTTTTGGATACTGTACCGGTAGCACCACTAGGAGTGACATCAAGACTCTCAAGCACAATTTCCTTGCGCCGAATTTGGTCTTTATCACTGTCAAGCTTCTGTTCAGATGTTTCCTCAGAAGTTTTCTTCTGTGATTGGACGTCAAGGTCATCCACTACAGATTTTGTCTGTTCCTTTTTCTTAGAAGCCTGCTCAACCTCTTTAGGAGATCCTATTGAGTCCTTCTGAACCTTAGAAGGCTCTAGCATCTGCGCACTGCGCAACAACGACACACTAAGCATATCCTTGCAGCAGAGAAACGAATGCGTTGTCTGCAAGGATGCCGAGACTTCGCGGACGCAGCAATCCTGAAACTTTTCGCCGTAGTTCGGAGTGAAACACCACGTCGATCCAGGGCATTCTTTGTGGAACTTGGCAGAGTCCAGACTAAAATTGGACAAGTTGTGGGAGTTGCATTGTAGAGATTCCTCTTCCGCTGTTGCTGATACATTGGAAGGTTCTGACTGCAGCTCTTTCCTGTTAACGAGTAAAAAGTTGAATTGGTTGAATGAGGCAGACCTTGGATTCTTTAACCGTAACCTTCCCACATCCTCCAAAATCCTCTTTGCAAAATTGAGGGTTTTGCAGGATTGACGCTATATGGCAAAAATGTGTGGCTGATTCCGGAGGGTGCACTTTGCCAAGGTCTATTTGCCCAGACCTTGTGTTGTTTATGCTCAGCCGTGCATACATTTAGGCATATATTATACTTTAAATCCTCCGCACTGCTCTAGGATGTCACTGGCTCTGCCTCAACATACTGACAGTGATTGTTGGAGGATTTTACAGTATTGAGGCAGTAGTCACCCCTCCAAGGATCACATTCGAGAAATAACAGAGGATTTTGCAGGATTGATCAGGCTGTATGCTATTTTTACATGGAGACAGTTTCGGATTTTGCAGGATTTGAGGTTTAAATCCTAGCAAAAAAGCCAGAGGAGTTAGGGTTAAAGTTTAGTGACAGCACTAAGTCTCCTTGATTCTTCAAAATCCTCCAGAAGATTTGTAAGAATTTTGCAGGACTGAGGACAGAATAAGCAAAATCAAAATGTTGAAACCATTCTTGCTTGACATGGATCCTGAAAAAAACGCATCTGCTTTTGGGATTATGTAGGATGAAGGAAAGTTAAGCCAAGCTACATGGAACTTAATACTGTGTGAAAGTAACAAGAACATGCTACAAAACTTCTGCATAGTGGCAGATTTTGCAGACTTCCAGAGGGTTTCTAGCAAAAATAACTAGGGGTAAAATGGCATGAAGTGATGGTACATTGGACACACGGGTGTAAGTCGATGATTCCCCTTCAAAACAAATCCATTTTGTGGGCCAAATCTCCCAACACAAGATGTCTAGTTTGTAAGACTTCTAATTCAATGTCCGAGCAAGGTTGCACTTACGGTTTATCTTCTGGCATGCAGGGTAGCATCTCTTCTGCCTCTGTGCAGGACTTGTTTTTATCTGGAGAATAAAACAAGAAAAGTAGGTACACAATAATGGTTACCGACCTACTCAACTGATGGATGGAAAACTATAACATTATAAGTTTGATCTTTGACACATACTTATTCTGTGTGAGGAACCATATCAGGCTTGCACTTTGCGAAGGTGTTCACAAAACTATGTCACCATTTCAAGAAATAAGACTTCGCCCACTTGTTTTTTGACAGAGTGCCTGCTGCCCAGATTGGATATATCGCCTGCCTTTTCCACACTGATACAATAATCATCATTTCAATAGCATAAACAGTGAGCCACAATATACATATTTTGAAAGGAAAATACATTTGCTTTAAGCTGTAATTTTCAGAAATGGATCAATTTTTTTTATGGGTTTTTTTTTCTTTCAGTATTTTATAGAAAATATTGTTACAAGTTTTGTGTTCGTAGATGCTGGAAAACCAAGAAAAACAATCGTGTTCCTGTAGTCTAGTTCTCTGACCCCACTTAAGATGAAACAGAGCAATTTATGGACGTCGGGGAATTGTACAGGAATATGGTAAATTAGGGGCAGCATTTGAAAAAACAAAAGCCAGCCAACCAGCGTTGAAAACTGATACAAAAATACCCCTTTTCTTGAAAATGGCAGGACACCAGGTGCCACGATTTTACAGGATGCTTCAGACTGTCATTCACTAACAGTCCAGTATTTCATCATAATTTGGTAGTTTTATTTTTTGATGTTCTCACTGGAGTTGGTCTTCAAAGCTTCAGCCCATGGTTTGGGTTTTGTTACATGCATAAATTCCAATGACCTATCACTTTCCTTTCAGAGGACTATTGTATTTTTTGATCTGGTAAAAAAAACCCCAGAAGCGACTGTCAACTTACTATTGCAGGGAACGGCCTCTTTAACGCTGCCGTTGCCCGTGATGACGTTCATGAGGTTTCGCACTAGACCTTTAGCGCTCTGCAACAAGCCCTGGTCGTCATCACTGGGGGCTTGGGTTGGATGAGCTGGCAAGACTTCTAAAGAGAAAAAAAAAAGCTGTTATTTTCAAAAGCCTCCGCCCTTAAAGTTAGAGGAGATAATCTGTGCCAATTTCATTGTGGTGTTCATTGTTACACACTCAACTGGGGACTATCTGACCATATACAATGTAAAGGGGACAAGTTTTAGTCAGAGTTCCCAAGCACTTTTTGAAAACAGTTTTCCCAGCTATTTCCCTCCCAAAAATTTCCCAAATACCATAAAAAAGATTTTCACTTTAATGAGGTTGATGGGAAGTCACGAGGTAGTTGCAGCAAAGCATCTAGTCACTGATAATATTCACACTGCATAAACCAGGCATGCAACTGGGAATTCCGAAAAAACGAGGAAACTCCAAACCACAACAGACTTTGTACAGTGTTTTTCAATTTGTAATGGCATTCATGAGAAGTACAAAACGTGGAAATCTGCGGATCCGAGGAAAAGTTGCATGCCTGATAAACACTAAAAAGCCATCATAGCCAGTCAGTCAAAGGACACAACATGGACACATGGCACAAGATGCACATACATGTACCGGTACACCAAACTGGAGAAAAAAAAAACTTTCCCTTCTGGGTCACTGTTAATTTCCCCGAGTTTTCCCTGACTGGAAAAATGGAAACTCATTTGCAAGGTTTTTCGGATTGGCCGGGAACCCTGTTAGTTAATGCAAGCTTTAATTTTCATTTGACGGATTGCTTTCACTGGAATGGCACAACGATGCACTGAAAATTACTGAAGTACGAAGTACATCAGCCTGCAGTACCAACATGCAAACTCTTCATCCACAACGATGGGTTTTGCTCCTCTATTGCAGGGCATCGAGAGATACTAAAGTCAGACTTGGTACTACTTTTACAACGAGATGCAAACTTGAATGGACCCTTCCTTACTTGAGATACTGTGAATAACAGGAACAGTGTGTGTTGTACCCTCATCAGTGCACTGATGAGTTTAAACTCATCTTCCCTCTTATGACACTCCGAAACACAGAAAGGCAAATATAGACTGAAGCAGGAATGATATGAGGAATTACCTGAATCGTCTTGTATGGTTTCTTGCGCTACATTCTCCTCATCAATCTCTTCCACCATGCTGGTACCAAACACTCTAAATGGTGAACAGAAGCACAACTAGTTACAGGCCATGTAAATAGCATAAAGCCCGGTTCATACTCGGCGCGAAAGCGAACTTGTGACGTCGTGGCAAGTATTCGCGCTGCGAATTCGCAAAAGTTGAACACATTTCAACTCGGGCGAATTTCGCAGCGAACGTGCCATGACGTCACATTCGCTTCGCATTCGCGTGAAGTATGAACCGGGCTTAACGGTAACTTTCAGCAATTTGAGACAATGCCAGGAGCCACAGCTGCAATCAAGTCATTACAAGTCAATCTTATCTCAAGGGAACAGGCATGCAACTGGGAATTCAGAAAAATATGAGGACGATCCAAACCACACAAGATTTTGTACCATATTTTTCAATTTGTACCGTAATTTTCGGAATATAAGCCGCGCGGAGTATCAGCCGCGGCAAGCAAAAATCTTCAAATTAAGATGTGAAGTTGGCGTAGAAGCCACACTGGCGTATAAGCTGCACCGACCACAGCGGTTTTAATTTTGTAAGACCTCCAAATTCTAGTCAAAATGCTCTGAACGCAGTTCCATTTACACTACGAAAGCTATAAAAAGGGCCACGGTAATGGCATTCATGAGAATAAAAAACAAGGAAATCAGCGGATCCGAGGAAAATTTGCATGCCTGTTTAAGATTGTGAAAAAATGAAAAAGCAAGCTTGTTCATTGAATAATCGCTGGGAGTTCCTGGAATGAAAGGTATGTTTCATGTTTTTAATAAACAGTGAAGTTTACGGCACTGTGAATGTATCCATTTATGTGTGTGTGTGTAAAACTCACACTTAGGAACACTAATGATGTTTTGAAATGTGCTTAAGCTCTCTTTTCAAAACACATTTTTCCCCAACACAAGTTACCCTTTAAGTAACTTTTATATTTGTTTTCAAACTATTTTCACAGGTTTTATAGAGTTCATTGGGAGGTGCTTTGAGGTATTTTACATAAAGCACCATATAAATGCCTTTATTATTATTATTTACAGGTGGAGGCTTTTCTCAATGTTATTATTGCCGGGAAAAGTTCAAATCGATTCCAAATGGAATCGCGATTTCTGAATGGAAACAGAATCGATTCCAAAATTTATGGAGTCGCCCAAGGCTTATGTTTGGCATAGGGCAAGTTAAAATGCTCAAGTACAGTACACAAGAATAGCTGTGTTCAATTCTAATGCATTTCTTGGGTACATGCAGGATGAGTGCTGTGTTGTGCAACCTACATTATCTTTTAATAATTGGGTGGTTATCTAATGGTTATCTAATCCTTCACACATTCTCAACAAACACTAGTTTGACCACAATGTTTGGGATTATCTGCCAAGTCTCAATGCAAACATGTTTTGAGTTTCAACTTGTTATCTACAAAATCCTGCTGTAATGCGATTTACAGATAAGTATTAACTTTGTCTGATTTAAATCTGGATTCTGGAGAAACAAAATCTCCACCATACGGAATTTCAATCTCAAGTTAATTATTAACTGTCAAAGCTAGTGTGATAAACACATCGACAAATGGGCACCGAAACAGTACAAAGTACCTCCTAGCCATAGACATTTTCACCCAAAAAAATGATAATGTATGTAAATGAGGACCGTGAGGCAAGAAGCGTAAGCGGTCCATTGAAAATGTACAGGGATCCACACATTCGGGTTATTTTCTCTCAATTTATCAAGGATTTCTCGCTTATTTTGTTTTCGTGAGAGAAGCCTTTACAATTGTTTTAACAGGGATGTGAGTGACCACTGAAAAAAATAGCTGAAAACAGCTGAAAAGGTGTAAAAAAGCTGAACTTTGGAAATTTCCTATACTTTTGTACACAGCAAGTGAGGAAAAAAAGCTAAAATCCAAAACAAAAAAAAAGCTGAAATCAGCTTTTAAGCTGAGATTTCACACCCCTGTTTAAGTATTACTATCCAGCTTAATTTTTGTTTATGATGCATAAAATAAATACCTAAAAACACCATGTCGAGAGAAATTAACAGGGCTCCTTTCCGCGCTAGTAAAAAAAAATACCTGTGTGATTTGGGAGTACCATCCATCAAATTCGGGCCGATTCACTTGCTGAATAGCAGGCTAAGCGCGAAGTACGCACAACTGATTCTATTTTGAATGTGCACAAAGCCATAGCATCTTGGCGTGAGCGTCGGGCGTCATCTGTGTCATCAATTCATTTAAATGTCACTCCAAGTGGTCTCCCCAACTCTCCTTTTCTCACCGTTGAGGGGGTACTTGTGCACGGAGCCCACACAGTGAAACTAAAGGTGCATTCAACTTACCTGAGCGTGCTTAGAGGACAATAGTGCTCATTGCCAAAGAACGTGAGCATCTCGATCTTCATGTACTTGGCAAACATTTGCTCCTCATGGACCGGAAAGCTCTGCAGTGAGCGCTCCTCACGAGCGTGGAATGTTCCCAGTTGTCGCCACTCACGAGTCGGAAATCTGTCAATAATAAAAACCTTAAAGGAATTAGTAGAATATGACACATAATTCTGTACAAAGACTGTACAGTAAATGTTTGGGCTTTAAAGGTATCAAATGTTTTAGAGACTTTGCAGCTCTAATGGGCACAATTGTATGATGCACAAAAAAAAGGGGGGAAAAGTGGCCAATTTATGGGCTTCCCTGGATAACATTCCAGGGTTTTCCTCCAACGTCAAAAACTGTATCTGTCCACAGGTTCCTTGAAGTTGTCTCGTTTTTCTTGCCTGTGCACTTTTGAGAAACCTTTTTATTGCACTCCCAAGAAAAAAATGTAAACAATTGTTGAGGGACTAAGACTGACCTGTCACTGATGGAGACACGAAAGCTCTTGGGCACGGATGAAAACAACTCATAGTTGGCTATTTCTAGGTACTTGACCTGGATGGGCTCACACAACTCCACAGAAAACCTGAGCAAATAATAAAGAGAATGTACATGTACACCAAGCCTAAAAGTAAGCAACCTTATTGGTTATCACTCCAAAAAAATTAGGCCGTGTCCGAAACGGGCTTCCAGAGCTACGGCTACGTCTATTGTCAGCATTTTCTCCTGCAGATAGTTGTTACATAATTTTTTGCATTCTGTAGATGAAGATCAGTCTATTGTGTATTCTCTGGCCTCACTCGTCGTGAGAGCATGAATTTCTGTTTTGAATAGGTCTTACCAGGATTATTTGGAGTTATGAGATACTTCCACAGACCTAGACCTAGCTCTAGACAGCTGATTCGGATGCAGCCTTATATAAAATAGTATTCACAATGGACTCCATGCTCTGTGATCACTGCATGAGAGCTTCACACGTGCGGGACACAGTGGTGCATGCACAGGTTCAAAAGCCTATGGACTGTGAAGTAATTTTCAGCTGAATGTGCAAACACCGAGCACCAGCATGACCAGGTTCTAATATGTGTTTGGAATCCCGATTCTACCGGTGTCTGTGACTATTGCGGGGATACTTCTGCATGGGATAGAGTACATGTACACCAATAAACATTTGCTTTAAAGGTAGAGGATATCATTTGTCATTTGTGCATTTTTTCCTGCTGAAGCAAAAAAATTTCCCAAAATCTAAAGAAGGGTGCTGAACAACTATAAACCTGATGAGGTTTTAGCTCTGTGAATGATGTACCGGTATAGTCTGAGAAAACAATATTCTAGGATCTTGATTTCAATTCAGAAGTTGCCGAGTCATGTTTTGAATTGTGCCCGAAATCAGCGTCCGGGACAGTTTCTCGTTCAGCCGATTGCAGCTACATGTACACGATGTCAGGCACTTAACCGACAAATTATAGGAACCATGTTGTGTCAACGTGCAACCATTCATGGCTTCGCCAAATTAATAACGAATTGCTAACGGAAATTTTCAAAGTTGCTTCTTGGTTTTTTCAAAATCACAGCATGCCAGAAGGAATAATTTCACAGGGAATTTAGTGCGACTACTATCTTTAAGCCAAGTAAGATTTTCCACAATAATTTTGTCAGTTACTTTTTGGATAGCTGCACATGATCTACTCTACCTTTAAACATGTTAAAGAGGCCAATTTGTACACTTCACATTTGACTTCCAACAATCAGCAAGTATCAAACAATGATACATGATTTTGCAGCAATCAATGTGTCATCAAATAGACAACTACTACCTCACTACTACACAAGGATAACAATTTACTTGAGTATTTTGTTAAAAAAATTGCATGGCTTACCGTAGATATACAACAAATGCAGGTGTACAGTTAACTTCTAAGCAGGAATTTGGGTACAAGTTATCTCTTTACATGCTTTAGGCCAAAAAAAAAAAGGTCTCCGGTTTCTGGTATGGAGCTTGCCCAAAAAGTGGTGTGGCGACGCGGCTTTTGTTTTTTTTACCTTTTTTTTTGCTTCTAATGTCGGCTGATGACTGCAAATGGTGCCCGACTAAACTTAGTGCAAATATAATGGGAGTCCAGATAGGCCACATAAAGCTTATTCTCGATCATAACCCCATCTAAAAACACGTTAAAACTGTGCAGCAGCAGGATTCCAGTCAAACCAGTGAGTTTGGCGGTTTTGAGACATCATCTTTTATTGAAATTTTTTTTTTTTCATTTTGCCGACGCGCATGGCTACGGCGACACGTGCGCATACCAGAAACCGGAGACTTTTTTTTGTTGGCCTTAGCTACATGTACGTTTAATTGTATTACTTAGAATAAAAGCAATACACTACGTGTATCACATTTGAGCCATTCTGAACTCCAATGGCCCCCATTTTGAGACGATGTACAATGTACATGTACATCGCCTTGCCATGTGCAAATAGTTAAAATGCAGTTTTGAGTTTGTGCTCACCAGATATTTGCAGAACATGGATTCAAGGTGTACACGTCCCTATTGGACTGGAGTATGGCAGGTGCATTCTGGGATTCCTTGTTGCAATTCAGGATCTTGGCGCCGCAATCTGACGTGGCGTGGTTCTTGCTGTTCTCCGTCAGGCTGAAGGAGCGCGGGGGAGGGACTGCACTGCCTTTACCTGCTTGGCCTGGAAAAATGGAGTGCGGTTGACTAGTATTAGTGAACCTACATTTACGTTAAGTACATTTAAACCTCCCTTAACTCTTTTGCTACGGCGAGCAGCTGACAGCGGCACACACAAATTGTACAGGTCGTACGGCAAGCCGCTGGCAGCGGCTCGGTTGCGTCGCTGTGAATAAATGGGGTATCCCCATGACTTGGCCATATCTACATAATTTATATAGTATAACCTCTGACCCTAGTTTGAGCTGCTGCCAGCGGCTCTCCATCTGGCCGGGGTGCGCTGCAGGTTATTGTGAGCAGTTTGTTTAAGGAGATACATTTAAAGATGGCGGCGCCCACATCGACGCTCGGCGGAATTTCCAGCGATTAATTACGTCCAGTTGGGACAAAAAAGTTAAATTAAATTCCGTAGCGAAAGAGTTACATGTAACAGTATAAATTAACCCTAATTCCCTGGGGTATTTTGGCTAAAAACCCTGCTAAATGCTGCAACATGCAACACTTGTCAAAATGACAAGCCTGCTCAGTGTGGCAAGATCCAACAGGTCAAACGTGTCAAGGCCAAACTGCCTCAGCGTCTGCGGTCGCCTACAAGCAGCAGGATGCAACTTGGCATTGTTCAATAGGACTAGCTCTTATTGTTTAAGAATTGGCAGTTTATGTACTGGTGTTGATGGCTCAGTGCAGCAAGGTCCCACAGACTTTTACACCTGATGCACCATGTTGTGTCTGGCTGGGTTAGAGTTAAGCAGACAAGCAAACGCTAAAAACCTGCTAAAGTTTTAATGAGGATCTTGCTGAATTAAACAATATCCAACAGTATGAAGCACTGCCAAACAGAATCCGACAACGAGAGCAAAAGATCTTCTGTTCAGTGCTTAGACCAACAAAATTCAACAGCAAACAAAATGATGTTACAATCTTGTTGGATCCAGCAGGGTAAGGAGTTATGGACCCTAACTCCCCAGGTGGTTTTGCTAGGAGCCTTCCAGAATCCTCCAAAATTCTCCCCTCTGCTGGAATGAACTGACAAATTATTTTGATCTTCTTCAAAATCTTCCAAAACCTCTCTGGTTGATTTGAATGATCTGGGAGGGTTATGGGATATTTACCATTTTGTCTCTCTTGCTCATGCTGCTCCAACATCTTCTGCTTCCATTCATCAAATGAGGGCATCTCCTCCTCATCTTTATGGGGCAGGTCGGGCTTCTCTTCTGCTTCTTCTAGCTTTTCCACAACTTTCTCTTCTTCCACTCTCTTTACGGAATCATCTTTATCAACAGCTGGAATTTCTTCTTTTGGTTCTTTCGGTTCTTCTGGAGAGCTATCTTCAGGCTTCTTTTCAATAATCTCAGGAGTATCTTTAGAAGGCAAGTTGTCTTTAGAATCTTGATTCTGTCCAACAGAAGCACCGTCAACTTGGTCTGTGCCAGGATCTTTTGCGACCGGCGCAGCCTTATCACAAAGTTTTGCCTGAGGAGGAGGTTCAGGTACGTCCTGTTTAGCTTCCTCTTCCATCTCTGACAGTGGCTTAGCTTCTCCAACAGCTTCTTGGCTTGCAGTTGTCTTGGCTGGAACATCGCTCTCGATGTTGTCAGTCGCAACTTTTCTCTCGATCTGCTGGGCTCTTGTGTCAGTTTCAGCAACATTCCTGACATTTTCCACATCAAGTTTGGGGATTTTGTCAGTGGCATCCATGTTCTCTATTTCAGTAGTTTTCTGGTTTTGGGAATCTGACGTTGCTGGAGGGGTTTCTAAGTTATCTTGAAGTTTATCTGTATTTTCGAATCTGAAATAAAAAAAAGGAGAGAATAACAAAAAGTAACACCAAAGCTTCGTAACTGCCAAGTGCTTGTGCAAAAGAAATACAATTTTGTGCAGATATGTTGAACGAGCTCGATCAGAAATATCTTGAAGCTGCGGCCCAACAAATTTGTGTTCATGCATGAGTCACGTGATTGTGCCATGTACTTTTTGGAAGGAGCAGTTTTTCGAGTAAAAAAAAAAGAAAATCAGTTTTTGACCCCAGTGACCTCATGATGACTTTTGACCCCAGTTTGGTCATGTGACATGCTGGGGCTGGGCTACTGATACTTTTCACAAATTTTGGTTGAAATCGGTATGAAATATGTAGGAGCAATAGACAATGTCAACGTTTGCTACTAACTAACTAACTAAAGGACTAACAGAGAGACATGATGATTTGTTGAGGTGCTGTCCCGCAGCTAAAAATGTCCTCTCTGCCAAAACCTTGTAGTAGTGCACTGCATTGTGAATTGCTCCTACATGTACATGTAATTAGTGATGTGCATCCAAGTTGCTTTGTTTTTCGTGAACTGCTAATGTTTTGAGAAAGATGAACACATGCGTACTGTTCACTGTTGGAGTTAGCCTGTTGGTGGTCTGTTGCTACGTGTGCATGCATTCTGCCGTCCATCAACTCATCTGTGTAGTTAGCGGTCTCTGGTGGCACATCTTCAACAGGAACTACATGCAATTCATCAGTCATGCTGCAAACAAATAAAAAAAAAAATCACAATACATTGAAAAAAAGTTGATAGCTGAGAACAATCCAGTCTGCCTCTTGATGCGAAGCAGTAAAGAAGAAGTAGCAGAAGAGTAAACATTCTTTCTGACGGATATGCCACTCCGTAAGGCGAGGTAATACTCAACGTGAAAGGGAACACAAATGCAAATTCACATGTATGATGCTACGGCAAGTTTTCGCACGGCAAATTTGCAAAAGTTTAACACATTTCGACTCCGGCAAATTTCACAGCAAATGTTTTAGGATGCCAGATTCGAATGAATCGGCCTTCACTCTAAGACAAATTTGGTGATGAAATTTTTGTAAATGGACACCATGCTGTGCATCCTGGTCTTCTCACAAGACAGTGAAGAACACATCGTATGAGCAAATTAATCTGCGTTGCACAATGTTTGATGCATGGCGTGGAGTGCCCGCGACTAAATTTTAACCGAATGCGTGCAAACCAATCATGTCTTTGCAATGAGAGGACTGCACATGACATGTTGCACGGTAGCAATAGCAATCAACTGTCTAAAAAGCTATTGTACACGTACAGTACGCATGATTAACTTTTACCACAATCCAGGATGAATTTACATGTACGCATAAAGTCCATAAAAAAGACAAACAACACAGACCAGACATACATTTTTTTGTAGACTGCTGGATTAAAGTCAAAAGCCAATGCTGCATATACGTAATACAGTGTATGGTTTAAATATGCGGATGGCAAATATTGATTTTTTTTGTCTGACTTTAAATCAAAACATCTGTTGGATTGTTTACAGTATTGAACACAACTGACATTTCAAACTGAATATTAGCCTGTAGACATGGTAGATTAAAATCAACAAAATCCAATACATTTGGGTGTATCATTTGTTATTTGTCTGAATGTGGAATGTACACGTGTACACGTGGAATGCGTGTCCATACGTATGCATGAGGGCAAGCAGAATTGATAAGATGTGGCATTTCAGTTGGAAAATATCTGCATATCTCCAGCAATCTATGGTAGTTACATTTTAAACTTATCAAAGTGGAGTTCGGCCGATTACATGTACATGTCATGTCAAGCCATGAAATGTTGAACATATTGATGAACATCTTATCATTTGTAAACTGGAAATTCTCTTCCCCCTACCATTCATACTAGTACGTGAATTTAAAGGGAAAATACAACATTTGCAAACATAAAAAAACGAAATGATCAAATTATCATGAAATACCTTACTGAATGGTTAGGGACTGACAGTCTTAAGCATCCTTTGAAATCGTGGCTCCTGGTGTGCTGACATTTTCAAGAAAACCTGTATTTTTCCAACGCTGGTCGGCCGACCAGCGTTGGAGAAAACTGGCTTTTTTTCAAAAATGTTTCTTAGTTTTTCATATTTAGTTATTCTGACTTTTCTTCGCAATTGATTTACACACCTTTGAAGGGGTACAAGCCTGCTACATGTAGACTGATTCTCTGACCTTACAATTCCCCAAAGTGTATTAATTGCTCCGTTTCATCTTAAGTGGGGTCAGGGAACCAGACTACAAGAACATGATAGGTTTTCTTGGTTTTTCCAGCATCTACAAGCCCAAAACGTGAAACAAGTCAGTTTACCAATATTTTCTATAACATATTAATCCTCCAAATCCATTTATTTCTGAAAATTGAAGCAAAAGCAAATGTGGTACATTCCCTTTAACTAATATCGAAGACTTTGTGCTACTCGTACCACCAGGTTATGAACCCCAAAATGAAATTCATGGTTGCACTTCCTTATCACCTTTTACAGTGAACAGCAAGCTCATATTTAAATAAGAAATTGTGCAATGCCGAAAAAACCCACAAAAAGTGTGTTCATGGTTAGGCCAAAAAAAAAAAAAAATTCGGTCTCGGAATTGACGCGGCGACGCGGCTTTTTTTTTTTTTCTTCTTCAAGCTTGGATTGTACAGACAAGGTGGGGTACTATTTTGCTTTTTTGGTGTCCTTATGTACATTGGTGTCCTTCATAATTTGCCGTGGTGCAATTTCCCATTCCTTGGTGCTCTTTGGTAAAAAAAATTGAGGAGGTGCAGCAATAGAGGGTGCTGTTGGAGCTACCGCGGAACATTAAAAAAGAAAGAAAAAAGATTGACGTGCATGATTAAAATCGACGCGCGCACTGACCAGAGACCGACTTATTTTTTTGTGTGGCCTTAACACCATAAAAATGGTTCAGGTACAAATGTAGGTAAATAGGAAAATAATTATATTTTTAATTTGTTCTTTGTTGGTAAACTTTGTTTACTTCAGGGTATCTTTTTTACTTTAAAAAATATACATTATTTTACATTTTGGCCGAAGTTTGTAATAAAAAGTTTGAGGTGCATGAATGCAGGGCTACCAACTTTGAGTAAGAGCTGAGAGTGAGCAATTGGCAATCGAGCTTGATCAGAAATAGTGCGAGCGCGAAGCGTGGGGTTCGGGGCTCGAACCCCATGTATTCTAGATGCTCTGTGGTGACCATCTGAGGCAATTTATGACTAACTTAACCAATTTTTTAAGCAAAAGATCATCATTTAAACATCATTTTTGAGGTTTTTTTTGATGTGTGAGAAATCCCGAGTGGGCGTGAGAGCATGAGAGTAACCTGAAATGCGTGAGTCTCATGCTCAATGCGTGAGGGTTGGCAGGCCAGATACCGGTAAATGCAATTTGGCTACAAAAATCCAAGTAGGTCGGATTAATACCGTAAAACACATACATGCACATACATAATTTTGCTTCGCACACAGTAAACTTTGCATGAAGTTTGATCGGTAGATACCAGTATTAAACTACTACTGTATACATGTATACTGTGAGTATCCAGACTGTTTTTCCCTATGCTTTCTAATACTGAAGTTGCTCTTCATTTATCATTACCCTCATAAAGGCAAGCTGTGGCAAAATGTACATACTGTAATGGAATTGCCAATACGCTGCACAGTCTATAGGCATAAATGTAGATCGAGACCATTGAGACCATGTTTCCTACCTCCATGTTGAGACAAACTGTGAAGAAATGATGACACTAGACAAACAACTTACATACATGTATGAAAGCAAATATCTTTACAGCTTATAACAATAATACGCAGCTGCTTTGTATACATGTATACGTGTACGTAGACCTACTTTAGTCGTTGCCGGTAGACGGTTCCGAGATAGGCAGCAATCATGAGGCACAGGACTAGCAGGAGATGCATGGTTTCCCATAGCCGATAGCTGCTTCTGGGATACATTGCTCCAATTCCCACATCCTTGTGGCGGATGTGATCTGTGATCCGAAGTCGCTCTGCCACTTTAGCAGTGCACATGTTCTCAAGAAAATTGGGTTTACAGACAGTCAGGTCTTTATTGCATCACTGACACATGACTGAAGACACTGCAACCTTATTTGTACAGTGACCCCCGGGGATATACCTCGTTGGGGATAAGGACACAAGTTAAGGCTTTGATGAAATCACTCGAAGAGATTTGAGGGCCTATACATGTACATTAACGCACACTGAGTTTGATTCCTCTAGATATATGTGCCTGTCTGCTTTTGTTCCATTAGAAGCTAATTTGTATTCACAGTGGCAAGACGTGAAACGCAGATGATGTCTGGCCTGTTGCAAAGTAACCTCCAGGGTATCTGCTGAATACAATCCGCCTCCTGTAAATGTCACGTTTGCGCTCAAGTTCCATACATGTGGATGTCATTAAGATCTCGGATGAATACAAACAGACCAATATTCATGTTGACATACAAAAATGCAGAGTTACCACGCCATCTACAAAGTGAAGCTACAGGTACGTCCTGGCCTTCTACTGTCTTGTCAATACTGCACAAGTCACGTTCCGTTGAAACTATAATGAGGCTTGCGGCACACATCTGAAGTTAATCGATGATGACCATGCAACATTAGGTAGAATTGATGCTGGATGGATGTTATACACAAAAGTACCGTACTTGTACAAACTACATGCAGACTTGCAGTACTGCTCCAGCAACAAAAAGTATTAACAACTGGTGCAGTGCACATGTAGAAACCCAAACAATACTCCTTGAAGATTTCCTTGTTGGAAAGCACTGCCCGCTTCATCTGAGAACAGATGCTTCTGCTCCCCACACCAGGACAACAGTTGCAAGCCCTTGGAGGCAAATACTCAGCAAACCACTACTACAATGTAGTACTAGACAACTTTATCCAGGCAGCTTGGAGACCCAATGTTTAACAAGGTCCCTGGAGTCTGCAGAAGACAATGCACTGTCCCATCCACCGACTTCTTTGAAAGGATGAGCCCCCAGCAACCAGCATTTTGCAGACTTCCTTTGACCACATGTACAATATGCATGCACCTGAATGGCCTCGTGCGATTGTGAAACTGAATTACCGGTACATCCATGACATCATTCAAAAGGGGCACGGCTGTGGGCTGAACCAATCGCAAATACTCCAACAACCACACCATTCAATTGAGACAGGCAAAGTCCACTTGTTTGTCACCTACATGCATTGCCTTTAGAACTGGTTCAAGCCAGTCTCATGCCGCGGTGTCACAGATAGCGAACCAGCCTGCACTGATAATGGCTTGTCTACTGACGTTTATTCATTCCATAAAAGGGTGCGTATATATTGGCTAGACATGAAGATTTCAAAGTTCAAGTTAGGTATGCAAACTAAAGATTAAGTACACTAATTACAGTGATTACTTGCAGAAAAGTGCACTGCCAGTGATGTCAATGCCCCAAATGAGGGCCAACAGACACCAATTTGAAGTGAAACGCAAACAGTTTCGGTGTCAAACCGGAACCAGCAAATAAGCATACATGAAAGTGGTGTGTTAGGTCGACATTTTGCAATAGCATCTACATGCACAAGCATTATTGCTGGTAGTTGGGCAGTGTGGAAATGGGCCTCCAGAGCTGTGGCTATAGTGGAATCCCAAGACCAGAATTACAAGGTGTTACTGCGGTGGTGTCATGCTCACGCGCATGCTACATGCGTTCTTAGTCTTAATGACGAGGCCCAACCGCATTTTGGTATTCCTATTGCATGATGGAGCCCAGAGTACGTGCATTTGTCTATACGGCTATTGTCAGTTTGCTCCTTCATAATGGCCAAAGACCTAGACCACAGCCCTTAGCAAGAAATTGTGGCCTTACATGTGCATTTGTAGTTTTCAGCCAAACAATTTTCTGAAGTCAACAAATCAGATCCAAGTTGCACAGTGGTCAGCTTTCACGTCACAAAATTCTCCAACAGCTCTATCCTCCATGTGTTCCTCAAAAACGTTGAAACTTCTCCCAGATCTTCCGGGTAAATCTCACAAAAGCTCCCCCTTGTGACACCCACACTCAATCTTGTGAATGCTCCAATAACAATGTGCACACACTGTACATGTGTATCCAACCATATGTACACACACTTCTAGCATCCCAGTACCATAGGGGCTGCGAGCCTGAACCAGTTATTGTCCAGGGCTACGGCTATTCACTGTACATTTTCAAATGACAAAAACAGAAGCCAAAGCCACCACAGCAGTTGCTTTGTGAGCAGCCACACACCAGTTGGGAAAATGATCAGATACTATGCACCTTTTCAATTTAACTTTTTAGTTCAGACATCAAGTTAGTCCTCTAATTACACGTCAGCAATAAACTACCATATGCCATGCCCAGACTACACAAACTTTCAATAAGTACTGCACAGAGAACTGGTCTAATCTAGCGAGCCTACAGCCATCAGAATACACCTCCGGCTCTCTTAACTGATCGGTTAAATACCACATCATAAAATATTAACCTGATGCAAACCATACAACTGCTAATTAATTGTAATACATGTAAACAAATGCCATACATTTAACAGGGTATTCTCTCTCTCAACCATGCTAGATCCGGTCACATGCATTGCCAGTGTGTGGAGCAATGAATGAGCAAGTTAAAAAAAATTGTACACGTGTTACCTACTCGGGGAAAAATATTCACAGTGATAATATTTTTTCTTTTTTTACCTTTCATGCATACATGCATGTACACGTATGTAAATAAATTAAAATGGCATGAAATAAATTTCATTAGGTATTAAATTTGATTGCATATCGTGTCAATGGAGCTCTTGTGAATATCTTGTTGCAAAAATAAACGTGGTTCAATGTGTTTATATTTTTAAAGCAGCAAACAATTTTCATTGTTGAAAACACGTTTGAAAAAGAAAGCACACTCAAACAACTGTAGCGAGCACCAAAATGCTTATTTATTTTCATCAAAAAAAATTTGCATTAAGTAAATACATGTATAACATGAAAACTAAGGCCACCCCCCCCCCACCCAAAAAAAATAGCTGCTTCAGATAACATGGTATTTGAAAATATGGTAGGTACCGGTAGGGAGGGAATTTTTGTTTGTTTGGCAAATCATACGGAGGGTCTGCTTGTTTTAAAGGGTAAAAGGTAGTAATTGATTACATTTGTATTTTCATTTTCCCCCTAATTTTCCCCACAAACAAATTAGGGTAGGGGCTGTCAAAATAGGGTAGGTAGGGTAACCGGCGGACGCAGAACTACATGTTTTATTTTTTTGGCCTAAACAAAACTAACAACCATGTAAACAAAACTAAACCTACTAGATATAAATTTCACCCTTCAGTTTTATTTTGCCAGATGGCAAAAGCTGGAAATATAAATACTTGTAATGAAACAAATTCACTTCGGCAGAATGGGTTCAACGTGTTATAGTTGGGACCAGTAGCTTTTTGCATGAACAAAAAGCCAACTTATGGGGGATGTACAATGTATATCTTTATGCAATCAAAACATGGGCTGTCAAAAGACATACATGTATGATTTACAGAAAGCTACAGGGTGTCTGCAAAAAACCCTGAACCCTCATCGCAAACATCGTTGGAGAGTATAGTTCATTACATGTAGGTTTTCCACAACGAAAACATCTTTTCAATCGGGGAGAGATTCCCATATCTAGCCATCACTAATTTTTTCCTTCAGTGACCTATTATCAGCCATCAGATTGTGATAATCTGTCCTAAAAAGTCAAAATTAACAGGGAAAATATTTGAAGTAATTACTGAGAAAACACTGACATTTTCAGACCAGTCTCATAGGGTTTGTGCACGGGGTGACAAGTGATGGCCAGAATTGGGAATCTTTCCCCAATGGGATAAATATTTATTGCGTTATGGCCAATTTAAAATAAGCGTCGATTTTTCAATCTGTCCATGGTCTCAACTGTCATGAATGTACTGGATTTGGAATGAGGGTATAGTTTTGCTTTCTTCAACGTTTTAATCTGTCTTTCTTAATTTGGTTCTTTATTATCTCTTTTTGTTTGCAACAATGGCCATTTATCCTCTTGGAAGTAATGGTGGAAGTCCAGCAAAGGACTGTCTTCTTAGTTAGACGTCTACTGTGCTGCTCTGTCTCTGCCCTCTACTTTGTAGCCTTTTGCATCGGATGCAAATTTCGGCCCGTGTTCTTTTTGCGGCAGTCAAAATATCAGTCGCGGTGCACAAAATGAACAAGGGGCGCTTGTTTTCAATTGCCCATTAACTCAAGAAATATTAACCAAATTGGAAAGAGTTTTTTGTTGTTGAAAAGCTAATGAATTATACTCTCTAAATATGTACAGATAGTGGCGATGAATTTTTTGCAAAGCTGTGTAAAAGAAGGCGCTTTACGGGTTGTTTCTACCGTAGCTATCTAGCCTATGTGCTGCTAAATAATGTGACCAAGTGATCACCCCTCCCTTGAAAACCACATTTTATCAATAGGCCCTATAGGTTTTCCCGGCCATTTTAAAAGATTTTTCATTCAAATTCATCAACTTTTAACATTCAGTTTCCTCCACGAGAAATTCACGGGCTTTTACCAAAACCAATTTAGTCATTTACCATTCAATTTTAACATTTGGTCACCCTCTTTAGTCACGGGGTCTAGAATATTCGTCATTGCAGATCAAATTCGTCCACGCTGTCGCCGAATGGCAGCATTCAGAGATCAAATTCATCTTATAGGCCTACAAATCAATGAGACGAATTTGATTTCTGAATAACAAGGTTTGGCATAGAAGAGACGAAATTCAATACTCTGGGACGACAAAGTGTGCACATTGATTAAATTTGCTTAACATGAATTTCAAATTGTCTGGCAAAATACGAAATTATACTGGAAGTGCACTAACTCGATGTTGCTGGACGACTTTGATATTAGAAACGGTGAATTTGAATGATAAACGTTTTAAAATAGCCAGGAAAGCCTATACTACCTTCGAACGTAAACTGAAAACTGAATTTTGACTAATTAAATTATCACTCCAATGAAGACATTATAATTTGCCTTTTAATTAATGGGCCTGTTAGTAAATGAGGTCAAGAAAAAAATTGTGTTTCCTATTACCGGTACATTGGGGGAAAAAGGTGGGATGCTGCTCAATAAATTATTTAGTTTTAAGATTTGCATGCATTCATAACAGCCAAAATGTTAACATTGTGAATTCATTCAGCATTTGCTGTTTGCTCATTGCTGCCCTGTTCGTAGCCTTTGCTGCACAGCATGGCAAGACCACACAGCCGACCAACTAACACAAAAAAGAAATAAGCAGTTTTTAACCCTAACCCCTTGAACACTTTTACTAGAAAGTATCCTGAATCTGCCAAAATCCACCAATTTTGTCATGCCAAAAAAATGTTGGTGTCCTGAGTCCATCAGTGAGTCCATCAGAATCCACCAGTGTATTGTAGTACCAGTACATGTACATTATACATGTATACACGTACCTCGTACACACCAATTAAATAGCCAAGGAGTAAAAGTACCGGTACTGTTGAGATCCTGAATCTATCAAAGTCCCCCAACTGCTCAATATACATGTAGAGGTATCCTGAATCCATCCAAAATCATGCAGTAACGCTAGGCTTACTGTCCTGAATCCATCAAAATCTCCCAACTTTTTCAATACGGAGGTATCCTAAATCCGCCGAAATCATCCAAAACAGGGGTGCGGATTTTGATGGATTCAGGTATGTTAGCTGTAAAATGCAGGAGGATGTCTGCACAAAGTACATGTACATGTAGGGTGGGGGCAGCAATGTATGTACGGTAAGTTTTCATTTACTTTTCTTTAAATTTTGTTTCCAATACAAAGATGTAGGTTCTGCATAATTTTCTAGGTCATTTGTGGTAACCGGAAATATTTTCTTTTCATGGCCCGATTAAAATTGCATGGTACCAGCATGTATACTAAACAGTAAAACTGCAGTAAAGCTCCAGCACTATTGCTACAGTTGTAACCAGCAGGCCTTATGTTTAATTAATGGTAGCATACGGGCAACTTTACAGAGTTAGTAACACGTGGCTTTATCAGCGAGCAACACGTGTTGCAAAAGTCTCCTCACAAATAACGCAATTTAATACAAATATAAACCTTACACCCATAGAAGATTGGTATCTTGATGATAGTCTGAGGATAGATTACAGGTATAATGGATCTGTCAGAACCATTCATAAAATATTAACCAAATTTGTACACGTAGCAAACAAAGAACGATCCTTAAAGGTATTATGCAACATTTGTTTTTCTTGTAATTTTCAGAAATGGATGGATTTTGAGCTTAGTATTTTATAGTCATTTTTGTTACACTGACCTGTTTAAAGGGAAAATACAACATTTGCAAACATCAAAAAATAAAACTACCGGTACCAAATCATTTTGAAATACCTTGCTGGACTGTTAGTGAATGACAGTGTAAAGCATCCCGTAAAATCATGGCACCTGGTATACTGTCATTTTCAAATACTGGCCCCAATTGACCATCGCACTTGTTTGCAATCGATTACACACCTATGAACGGGTACAAGCCAGCTAGACTGGTTCCCTGTCCTTACAATTCCCCAATGTATGTAAATTGCTCTGTTTCTTCTTATATGGAGTCAGGGAACCAGACTACAGGAAAATGATTGTTTTTCTTGGTTTTTATAGCATTTTCGAACCCAAAACCTCAAAAAGTCAGTGTAACTATATTTGCTATATATTTCCAGCCCCCCAATTCCATCCATTTCTGAAAATTACAGCAAAAGCAAATGATGTATATTCCCTTTAAAGTTTTGTGTTCATAGGCGCTGGAAAAACCACGAAAAAAAGGTTTTCTTGTAATCTGGTTCCCTGACCCTACTTAAGATGAAACGGAGCAATTTATAGACGTCGGGGAATAATCAGGTCAGGGAACCAGACTAGTTGGCTTACACAGGTCTGTTCGTGAATGTGTAACCAATTAACTGTGGACTTAAACCAAATTTGGTAAATTGGGGGGACTATTTTAAAAAAATGTCAGGTTTTTTTTCAACGATGGTCAGCCAACAATCTTTGGAAATAGATACAAAAATTCTCGGACTCCCTTTCCCTATTATTGGTTAATCCCTCGCACGCGACAGGTCACTAGCTCTTCTATAAATGATCCTAAAAATAGCATATTATCGTACTTACGCATGCGCAATACTACCGGGTACCAATGAGTCCATATTTCATGGAGTCGGATATTCACGCTACACCGGATCCAGATGAGAAACAAAATGGCCCCTACCGTAGTTACGCAGACTGCTGTCGGCACATGATTTGGGGACTTTTCACAACTAGCCAAGCAAACATCATTTCATGCAACTTAATGAGCCATTTGCGAGTTACATTTTAATAAAATCTGGAACGCTGACTTAATCCAATGCTTTGCACGCTTTAACTTTGCATTCTCCCGACCAAAGAGACTGCTACCGTATATCACGTGATTCGGGCCAAGCCTTATGCTAGCAACCCCCAGCTCTGGCATGGTCTGGTGTCTTTGTGCCATTCTCACCCATTGTGAACAATGTACTGGTGTTCACTCGTACCTCCCGCCCTGCAAACAGGACGTTGGGGGCGTTTTCGAATCCCTGTTCTTGACAACACGCGTGTAACATGAGAACGTGTTCTCGAGCTGGTCGTTACGAACACGCGGGTGCGTGTCGCATCGATATAAAGCAATGCAAAATGGCCGACAATCGTCTGAATTTGTACTTAGGCCTATTCCAAATGAACGAGGACGACTGTTGCAAAACCGGACATGCGGGGATGAAATTGTAGACCTGCACTATAATGGTTTTCTTATTCCAATCATAAGGGGTATTAGCACACACAAAAAACACACAAAACAACTGTACGAATCTGCATAGTCCGCCATTTTGTTCAAGCTGCACCTCGCCGAACCCTTCATCAACCGGGGAGTGAAAAAATCGATCCGCGAACGCCCTCTCGGGTCTGTTCGTCACGTTCGAGACCGCTGTTCTCGTGTCGGGTTAACCCGAGTGTTGTCAAGAACAGGGATTCGAAAACGCCCCGGGATACTATAATGAATTCACGCTCTGATTGGTTGGATTTTGCGTAACCAGTGACCTGCGCGTCATCAAGGTCATGACTCTGCAAGGTTTGAAACGGCAGTTGAGACTGCTTCATTACTCTTTTATTCCAGTTTAGAGATGTTTTTTCCTCGTTGAAAAGCATAATAATGTAGGAAATTCTGTAAAACTTATCTGTGTTGTAAATTTACAATTCCCGTCACTTGCTCAGTCTCCGTTTTGAATCACAAACGGTCGGATTGCATTATGCGACGCTCAAAATTGTGTCCACATGGTCCGCAATGAAACAGAAATCACATCCGGTATGGAATGTGCGCATTTCTATGGAAAGTTTTCGGATAGCATTTGCGCACATTGTCTAACTGCGGTCTTGAACAGCTGCAGCCAGATGCTTTATACATAGGTCATAGGCCACTTCCTTCACAAGATTCTGTGAAGCTCATCAGAGTATCCCAGCGTCCTGTTTGCAGGGCGGGGGGTACGAGGGAATGTACTGGTGCTGAGCGTCTCTTACATAACTATGCAAGAGCTTGCATGCCTCGAATCATGTGAGATTGTGAGTAGCAACAGTGTCTTTGGTCTGGAGAATTCAAAGTTAAAGTGCGCCAAGCATTCTGAGCAAGTCAGTGAACCAGACGTTTTTCAAATTTAAATCCCAAAGGGCATAGGTCTTTTGCAAATGGCTTATTGATAAATACAGTAACTCTGAGATTTCTCAAACACTATTAATTTCATAAAGTTTTCAAGTACTGCACAATCGTCAACATTTTCATGACCGCGCTTTTGTTATTTTTTTTTCACGCACTCACACGCAAGCAATGTGGCAGAAATACAATTTGGAGAAAACATTTGAGACGATTTACTCCATCCGTGTACTTGTGGGGTTATAGAAACATTTAACATATAAACCTGTTAACTGGTGCATGAAATGCTATCTTGACTTTAACAGATGGTGTTAATTAGAAATTCAATAATTACGACGGGTTTCAGTTCAGGATAACAAAAATAACGACTCGAGACTTGCGTGTCAGTTCGTGCAAACCACAATTACGTGTTACAAACGGTGACCGCGTAACCAAGAAAATTCAGGGAACACCAGGTGTCAGTTCATGATGTCAGAGACGACGTGGACAAAATATCAAGGTTTTCAATGTGGCACAGAATGTGAATGCATACACATGGTACACTGTACAATGTACGTGTACATGTACAGTCATGACTAGTACTAGTATCACAATCATCATTAGAGTTCTAACCACCTTGTACATAGTAGGAGTATACAAACTTCAACTGAATTACCAACAACTTCACCTTGTGCTACTGCTCAGCCTTGCTATCCCTGTAGTACCCTGTACAACTGTACTATGAATTCTGGACTTCTAGTGAAACAACTCAATCCTTCCAATGAGAGCTAGAACCTGCCCCAGACAGCACACTCACACAGTCACCAGTCCACAGGTGAATATTCAGTGCTAGAACTAACTACTGCCCCCAATCCTGTCTACATGCATATACATGTATGTACACGTGTACACACGTCTACATAAGAAGCCACATGTAGCAACCAGACACATAAAATCTGCAGACTCCACACATTTTCTTCACAGTGTCGTTGACCAAGTGGGCAGCTAACTAAATATAGTACATTGTATTTCTTCTGCATTACTTGCACAATTGGTTTGCTTGTGTGGCTGTACATGTACATCAGAGAAGTATTAAAGTCTTATACATGCAACATCTCAACAGAAGAATCCATGTCCCTTAAATTTGTAATGTAGATTGGTAAGTCAAGTACCTGTACCCCCGGTACATCTACACATTATATATGCTCTCTTAAACAGTGCTTCACAAACACATTAAGTCCACTAGCTTTTTACAATGTTTATGTTCACATTTGTTTCATTCAAATTAATTTCTGGAGAACATTTATAACAAAATAGCATTGAAACTCAGTGCTTTGTACATGCATGCATGTACCCTGTATGTATACCCCATGAACAATAAACTTTGCATAGTGATCCAGGTACCATGTACATTTGTATAGGTTTCAGTTTTGGTTATGTAATCTCCAAAGAAAACACTCGCCACATACAACTACATTTGTACGCATACACACACATGCAGAAGGGGCTCTCAATGCAATGCAACAGTTCCACAGTCATTATAATTATATCAATAGACTTCTCTTACTTATTCCCATACGAGCAGTTTTTACCAGTCTTGATGCAGCATTACATTTTCAGAACTTGTGAGGTATTTTGTCAATCAATTACAATGTACATGTAGTAAAACACGTTATTGGTTACTCTAGCAAACCAAAATGAGCTGAAATTCAACACCTTATTGAATATTTTTTAAAATAAAGATTCAGGACGGTTCTGCACACCCATCAAGGTTCAATAGACCGATTTATTAAGCTCCACCCCTGTTTTTTGGACCAATCACGTGACAGCAGTTATTCATGTTTGCAGTGGGCGGGGCTAAATGGAAAGGCAGCATCCTAACAAAAATGCCCAGAAAGATTCAAGTTTAACATGTTTAATGAATTGGTTTTATAGTGTTCCTGGTCTACTGACCTGAGTATAACACCTGTTTCTGAAATCTCAGTGATACAATGTAAATATTGACTTTAACAACTAGGCCTCAGCATGCCACACCATCTGTATTTAATTGGTCTCATGGTCCAAGGCTGAATTTTGTTTCTGTTCCCTTTAGGGAGCTGGTCCCCATCTGGGGCAAGCACGGTCAAGCCACAGAGGTGTTACAAATGTACACATTTTAGCACTCCAACCACGAAATTTCCAAGACTTGATTTGATTCATCTTGTTGATAGCACCCAGTCTGGGGAATTTTGGCACTCCAACCCAAGAAATTCGCAAGAATTGATTTGATTCATCGTGTTGATAGCGCCCAGTCTTGGGAATTTTGGCACTCCAACCCAAGACATTCCCAAGACTTGATTTGATTCATCTTGTTGATAGCACCCAGTCTGGGGAATTTTGGCACTCCAACCCAAGAAATTCCAAGACTTTGATTCATCATGTTGATAGCACCAAGTCTCTGAAGGGAATTTTAGCACTCCAACCCAAGAGATTCCCAAGACTTGATTTGATTCATCTTGTTGATAGCGCCCAGTCTTGGGAACTTTGGCACTCGGACCCAAGAAATCCCAAGACTTTGATTCATCTTGTTGTCAGGGCCCAGCCTAGGGAATTTTAGCACTCCAACCCAAGAAAATCCCAAGAATTGATTTGATTCATCTTGTTGATAGTGCCCAGTCTTGGGAATTTTGGCACTCGGACCCAAGAAATTCCGAAGACTGGATTTGATTCATCTTGTTGATAGCGGTCTCTACATGTACGTGTCAGATTGACTGGGCTTGTCGGAGACTGGCTGCATTTGGGGAACAAACTCCAAACCCAGTCTTGGATAAAGACTAGTACTGAACAATTTCACAGCTCTTAATTTGCATTGTATTTCAACTACTCTTTGAACTACATGTATCCGACTTGTTTGATTTTGACTTCTTGGTACAAGGTATGTTTGCATAACGTATTTTAAGCTATTCATACACCCTTAACCCTAAAAGGGCCGGGGTAATTGTGCTGGCGACCTGAGCTGTTATGACTTTTTAGTGTTGATACCTTGCGCATCTTTTGATACCAAAAACATAAAAATCAGAACACGGGTTGCCGCGCAGCAAAACATTTTCCGGCGGTACGTGCCGTGAAAACTGAACTTTCCCATTTACATGGTGTACACAGAGCACAATTACCATTCCTACATATGAATAATTAATTAGCCATAATTCCAAAACCCTTGGACCTAAAGTCATGAAGTTTCTTGGGGATGTTCGATGATGAGTTCGTCTATACATGAACTGAGTTTTAAAAGTTTTTTGATGGCCGAGATCTTAGGGGGCGGGGCGGAATCCCCCCCCCCCACCAGACCAGAGATGGTCAAAATAACCCGGCCCTTTTAGGGTCAAGCTACTCATGTTTCATGAGATATACATGCATGCAGTGCAGAAGAGTTAACCGTTTGTTCAAGGATGGCATTCCCATCATGTGACGACAACCAATTTGTAATCAAATGACACACTGCGTATGTATGCAAGTATATTCTGTCAGTGTAAATTCTACACAGCAGATTTACTTTGGAAAAAAAACAAAGCAGCACTCACCTCTTTCCTTCTTCTCTTGCTACGTCTGCGTTTTCTGCCTCAGGCCTGCCCTCCGTGATGACTGCCCCACCTACACCTTGGTCAAGTTGTTGCAATTGGTTGTCAGTAGAAACCTCTTCTTGTTTGATGTCATCACCTGATTCCACACTCTCTTTACCCAGCTGTCGTTAAACAAGTAAACGGACACAGATATGTAAATAACTTACTGGAAAACAGACTGATTATGCTGCAAAATGTGTAGCATGATAACAGACCCCTACGCATGTATATTATAAATTTGCATAAATCCAATTCCGCAGCAGCGTGTCCAAACATTGGTTAACTGCAAAATGTTGGATTCAAAGTTTCCTATTAATAATATAACTTAGGATTATTGAAACATGTACAAAAGAAGGGCATCACAACATATTAAAGAGGTTGTGGAATGCTCGAAAACATTTCCGTCATTTTTTGGGTATATGTAGCCTAAGGTGTGATGAAATAAAAACGACTATTGTTTCTGTCATGAAATGAGTACAAAGGGTACTTTTGAGAGCTGTTTTTCAGGTCCTGTTTCAACCCGAACGTGCAATTTGTGTAAAAGTCGTCGTTGCGGGCAGCAAACAAAACACAGTAAATCGTGACGTAATAAACAGGACTCGCTTATGCTACTCTGCATCGGGAGTCCTGATTATTATGCCACGATTTACTGTGTTTTGTTTTCTGCCCGCAACGACGACTTTTACACAAATTGCACGTTCGGGTCGAAACAGGCATGACAGGACTTGAAAAACAGCTCTCAAAAGTACCTTTTGTACTCATTTTATGACAGAAACAATAGTCGTTTTTATTTCATCACACCTTAGGCTACATATACCCGAAAAATGACGGAAATGTCTTCGAGTTCCACAACCTCTTTAACCCTACATGTACCCCCTACTTGTCTTTTACTAAGGTTCTGGACCTTGTCCGCCAAAATTAATCACTGACCCTGCTTTACATAATGCTTTATGACAAAATCCGCTGAAATCCACCACAAGTCCACCACTACTATCTAGGTAGATTTTGATGAACTTGGTACAGATGACTTGTCTACCAAAATCCCCCCAAAGGGGGATGGATTTTGATGGAGTTGGGAAGGTACCGGTAAGCGGTGTTTATATTTGCAGCACACATCGTCAATGGATCATGATTATTCAGCTAGTTGGATGTTTATTCGTAGGCAAATAACAATGACATCACACTATTGCTATAACTCAGTCATGCATGTACATTAAAGCATTTTAAAGAACGGCTTTCGTCGAGCTGGCACGGTGGCCTAGTGGATAGTGGAATGAACTATTGATCGCAAGATCTGAAGTTCGAACCCATGTCCGTTTTCATCATTTATTATTGTTGGTTGGGGTAAGTTTAATTGAAGGGAAACAATTTGAGAATCTAAGTGTCTTCCATCCACACGGCATGATAATTCTTCATGTTAGGGTGCGTTACATGATTGGTTAAAATATGATGTATGCTGCAGAAAAAAAAGTGCTACCGGGAATGGTTAAGTTACAAGCAAGCCTTCCTAAAGCAACAGCCGAACGCCGAGCATCTCACTGTGAGGGCATTCAATGTTGTCTACAACAGGGGAGCGCAAGGGTCCCATGGGACTGAGCATTTAAGTCAAGTAAGTCAAGCAATTTTACCAATTGTACAATATTGGTACCAGGAATTTCAAGGGGTATCAAGCCCCAAGTAAAGTAACAGTAACTGAACTTAAACAGAATTTTTTTCAAGACTGTGCGATGCCTGCATGATATGGATTCTGGAAACCTTGTTTTTCACCAAAAGGAACCCTGTACAGTGTTGTATAGGGACGCCAGAGGTACCGGTATGTACATTTAATAAAAATCCTTGCTCGAAAACACATAATTGAAATCTCACGTTTGAAAGGATTAATTCGTCGCAGAGCTGACATACCGATGAATAAGCGAAAAACCCTGTTTCTAGTAATTCGCGTTTGAGGTTGAACATTTGTCTGGGCATCGTCTTTTACCCTTAATGTTTCGATAATAACACTTTTAGTGTATATTCGAAATAAAAATTATTTAATCAGAGAAGTTGTGCGATATGATGTTATTTGATCGTAAATGTAATCGTCAGTTTGTCATAATTACAAAATCTCTAAATAGCCAGTTGTTCTACACACTGTTTGTATGCTATTCGTCAGTTTGTTGGATCGCGCGTGCATGCGCGCAATTCGACAAACTGACGAATATTCGTTGATCATTGGTACTTTGAACCCACGCCTTACATTAGCTGGTTACCAGCAAAATTCTGTATTCGTCACTATGTCAATTTATGGATTTGTTATTGCGATGTGCACGCGCGCAATTCGACAAACTGACGAGTAACATTCGTTGATCATTGGTACTTTGAACGCACACCTTACATTAGCTGGTTACCAGCGAAATTCTGTATTCGTCACTATGTCAAATTATGGATTTTGTTATTGTGACTGATTCGCCACAGGCGGGGCTCCGAATCTCAAAATCCAGACAATTAAGAATTCGCCGGTATGTCAGTTCTGTGAAGAATTCCGTAACATAAATAAATTTTAAAATTTGAAGCACTGCGTCGCGAGTTAAACACATCGACTGCAGTCCTAATTTAAATCTGCCAAATAGTGGAAGATTTCAATTACACAATTCCAGGGTTTAATTTCCCGCAAGGCATGATGGAAACCAACATGGCGCAGCGAGATAGTGCCCGATGTGGAATGAAGTTGGAGTAATTCTTACCCGACTATCACTGATAGGTTGTTGCTTGTCATGTGATCCCGGTGTCTGTTTCTGATTGGTCGCTGGTATTTCATCTGATGTGTGATCTTTTCTTATCATCTTGTCACTGGCAGAACTTCCTTCAGTAGCAGTCTACATTTTTGAAAAAAAAAGTTTCAAACTTGAAAAGTCTAAGTTTTTCTGTATTTTTTGCTGAGCTACGTACATGGTTATGGTTTGCATGCTTTACGTACACATCATCCACATGCACAGAGGTTTCCAATTATCGTGATACACAGGCCGCAACTGCTCCGGTTTCAACTTGGCAAATTTTGATGTTAATTTAAATTGCACTCTTTGAAACAATTTTTGCCATAAATACCCAAGGTTGAAAGCGGATTCTGTATTTTTTGTCCATAATATGAATTGAACTTCGATACCAAACACTATTGACTGTACTTGCACCAGGCATGCAACTTGGCAGTAGCAAGAAAGTGGAAACTCTGATCTTTACAAGCCATTGCACAGTGTTTTTCAATTTTTAATAACATCAGTGTGAAAAGAAAATTGAGGAAATCAGCTGATCTGAGGAAAATTTGTGTGTCTGTTGCAAGTACTTTGATCCTAATTATGTACGTTTATTGAATTATATAGGGTCAATGCATTTTATTGAACTCAAAATGTGGATCGTGTGAAGGTGACAGGTAAATTACATTTACTACTTTTAGCGTTAAATTTCATGAAAGGTTGGGCCAGTACCACAAGTCCAATGGCACCACTTACGATAGCTTATTTGTACGTCAACGGCCAATACCAGTATGTTTATTCATGGGAAAAGAACAATGATATCAAGAGCATTGTTGTTATTTAGTCAACCAGTTACATGAAAGCATTTTTAAGAACGGTTGTCATCGAGCACTCGAGCCACCACACAGTAGCCTAGTGGATTGTATGATGAGCTATGGATACAAAGATCCCTGGTTCGAATCCAAACCATCGCTGCTCATTTCACTGGCTACCATTCTCCTCTGGGTTTATTGTTGAGATAATTTTAATTACAGTGGAAAAGAAAACAAGAACCTAACTATCTTGCAGTCATTCAAAGGAAAAACGTAAATTATCAAGTGGTACCACTGGAGTTATACTGGCGCTACCAAAATAAAACAATTTTCACGTGTGAAAGACTTGTGATGGACTTGTAGGGACCAGTGATGGACTGAACGACAACATTCACTGGCAGACTGGTACAATGTACCCACACAGGTTTACCTCGTCTTTGGGGCTCTGTGGAGGACCGGGAGTTCCCCGAGAGCTTGTTGCGTCCTCTTTTATCAGATGAGGCTGATCGTCAACAACTTCTGCCCTGGTAGCTATCTGTGTGCGAGCGCTGTATCAACATCAATGTGCAAATAAGGAACGAGGGTTATTGCAATGATTCAATAAGGCATTTGCAAATAATAGGGCCTACTCTCTGCCATGTTTGCCAGTTAAATATGAGTTCTAGCACCCGGACATGCCAGGAAGGCGAAATAAAAACGTTATGTTTAGAGTCCTGCCTTTTTAAAAAGAGGAAAGAAGAGGCCTTTTTTTCCCTTTCAAAATGGCCGCCCGACCGGACCATTTGTCAAGATGGCCACCAGCTTTTTAAAAAAAAATGGCCCCCACTTGGACTCAGGAAATGACATACCGGAACCAGCTTAATATGGGCTAGATGCAGCAGAGAAAGAGGCCAAAATGATGTCACTGTTTAAAATGTATCATTTTTCGGGCTTTTAAAAGAATAAAAGAAAAAAAGAAAAAAAAAGTGGCCTTCAAAAAGGAAGCCAGTGGGGACGCTAAACATATTTTTTGTTTACTTAGCCTATTTATTGGGTCTACAACCATGAAAACGTGCATGGATAAAATTATAAATGCTTTCAAACTAAAGAAATAACTGTAAGGAAATAATGCAGTATCCTGATGCTACTTCTTTGCCTATGGAGAATCGAGTGCATTTTCAAAGTATTTTTGTAACAAAACTGAAAATTATGAAAGAATATTGCAACCTGACGCCACTTTTTTCTTCATATCATCTCAGCTCAAATGAAGGTCAATTCCGTCATTTGTTACAAAAATGATGATCAGACATGAATCTGGGACTGAGAAATATTTTCAATTTTATTAGGAAATACGTAGAAAATTGTCTTCATGACTCTCCAAAGACTTTGTACAAAACCGCCCTGAAATTATTTCTCAGTCCGCGAATGTCATTGTTTTCAACATTTGTGCAATGACTGCTCTTCCGTGAGATATTAAAATGTGGCATCATCAGCACGCAACATTCCTTTCTACAAAACGTTTGGAAAGAATGTTGCAACCTGACGCTACTTCGGTGGTTGTGTACAAAGTAGGCCTATATCATTATCCTATGGACTATGGAGAGTATGATAAATATTTCTTAACAAAATTGTATTTATGTTTCTACATGTTCTAAGCAGTCCCAGATTCATCTAAATTCTAATCAATAAATCGTCGTTTTTGCAGCGGCTGACCTTCATTGACATGATATGAGGAAAAAGCAGCATCAGGTTGCAACATTCTTTCCTAAAGTTTCAGTACACTCTATATATTATGACCATTTTGCTCTGAAAGTGCAACATGATCAAGGTTAGCCCCATAAATGTGGCCTATTTACTGGACTGCCTCTGTAAACATAGACCACACACCCATCATGTACAAAAACGTGTCGACGGAGCCAATTTTTGATTTTCACATTTGGGCTTACTTTGTAGGTTTTTTTTGCTTTAGAAGCATTCTCACCCTCTATATAGGCTAATCAGAAAGTGCTGCCTTTTTCAGATGTCTAATTTTTGTGAAATTTCATGTTGAAATTTTAATACGAAAACGTGTAAAAATGAATCTGGAAATTTCACGAAAAATGGACAACTGAAAAAGGCAGCACTTTCTGATTAGCCTATAGAGGGTGAGAATGCTTCTAAAGCAAAAAAACCTACAAAGTAAGCCCAAATGTGAAAATCAAAATTTGGCTCCGTCGACACGTTTTTGTACATGGTGGGTGTGTGGCCTATGTTTACGGAGGCAGTCCAGTAAATAGGCCACATTTTGGGGCTAGATCAAGGTCAGAAATATGATTCAATTCGTTCCCCGCCCTGCGGCTTCGCTGTCCGGAATTTGGGCACATGTTTATGTAACTTACCACACAAGAAAAGCGAACAAATATATTCGCCAAACACCCTGACACAACCACAGAACCATTTTGCCAGTCTTAATGGTTACTTTAAGTGACCATTTTCAGTTCTTTTTGTATAAAAAAGCCCTTTTACACGTACGCCGGTGTTACATCGTGTAGCATGGGTGTCGTGACGTACATGTACACATCAGTACTAATGTACTACTTGCACTTGTCACCGTCGAAAGAGCGCCATCTTGTGACGCTCAGCTCAGGAGCAAGGCGGCAATGATTTTTTTAAACTAGTTATAAATAAGGTTGCAGACCAGTAAATAAACTTCCATAGACCCCAATGGTAAATGCTCCCACTTCAGAAATTCGGGAAAAATACTCACAACTCTCCAAGGTATTTGAAACACACATCAAATCAAAGCTTATTTCATCATCTTTCATTTTCTTTTCATTGTTTTGGGGTCAACTGATGATTTTGAGGAGAAATTTCCATCCGAAGATGATCACCCCTGAAAATAGTCCTGAAGGCCCATCGCCATTTTGAAAAACGATGCCTACACTCCATTGCAAAATAGAGCGCTTTTAGGGCTCCAATTTCATCCAAATTGAACGAAACTACAAGGTCACAGTCCTGTGCACGGCTTCCACCCAATTTTTTTTTTTTTTACAAACCCTCAAGTTCATGGCCCACAGCATGCTCAAATACTGAAGATTTTGAGGGCTTGCAAATCGCGATTTGGCCGGCGTAGGCAATTTCGGACCGATTTATTGGTCTGCAACCTATAAACCCACCCAGAAAATTTTAGATTACCAACTGTACTGTGGGACAATGTTCTGTTCAATTTTTTCAGAGGTAGCGACGTCAATATATTGTTTATATTCCCCTCTCCCAAATCACCCCTAAAACGGTTGCCAATCCCTAGGCCCAGGTCTAAATGTAACCCTGCCTCTATGCCGCAATCGGTGGGGGAGGGGGGGGGGGGGGGGGGTTATCATTTCGTTTGTCCCCCACTTTTTCGTCCCCCCTCCAAAAATATTGCCTACATATGATTTTAAAGCTCAGAATAGCTGATTCAATTACAGTCAGAAGTCAAAAATGATGTTTAAATTATGATCCGTTGCTAAAAAAAGGGTTAAGTGGTCAGAAATTGCCTCAGATCGCACCATGCACAGAGCGTCTACGTCGGATTCCAAGTTTTTCGGGACCGTTAGGGCTTCGTGCTTGCAATAGTTCCGATAAACGAATGTCCCCGGCCCCCGTCGCTTTTGAAAAGCGATTGATGCCCGCGAAGACCCAAACTTTTTGGGGATTATTCGAATATGATCGCCCACAAGTGTACTTAAAGCAACACAAGTCACAAATAACTGATTTGCGTAAATATTTCTACAATCAATCCCAAAGCAGGGCGTATCTCGTGCAAAAATGTGCTTGTTTGATTCAGTTTCTTTGACAAAAGGGTGTATGCTCATCTGTTTTGTGTTAGATGTGACCACAATGTGACAAGGCAAAAGGGCGTAACTGTAAAAGATAGTCCTTTTCGCCGTCTTATAGGCAGTATGTTATACGCATCGTAGAAGTGCAGTAATATTAATAGTGCATGTCGAAATGCTTTCTCAAGATACACAATTTGCCAAATTAATCCTTTTTATTATGTTTGTGATACTTCATGGTAAAAATGGTGAAACTGTATTCAAATTGCCTTTTTCCAAAACTCAGTAAAGACAAGAAACTCAAATTTGTACTGTTTGTTTCCAACATTATTCACAACCTGTGGTAGAAAAATTGGTATAATTGATGGTCAAATACAATAAATAGAAGGCCGTTGAACTTTCGAAAGGATTTTTCTCCAATTTTTTTTTTTAAGTTACACCCTTTTGCCTGGCATTATCAGCGAGATGCCAGTGCCGGACAAAGGTATTCCGAACGTGTAACTGAGGAGAGAGAAAAATGGGGCGAGCCTGGTACTGCTCGTACGAGAGTGATAAGAATGAATGTAGAAAAGAGTTACGTAACAGCATTCATGCGAATAGCGGGATGCCGCATCTTTCGCACAGCTTTGAAAAACAAAGTGACGCACGAGTCCACTGAGGAAATCCGATAGTCCGATCTTATCGCCACAGAAAACAACTCATTATGTTTTAAAACGCAAGAGTTAGTAGAAAGCGCCTAAACAGCCTAGTGGTTAAGCTGTCAGACATCGGACCCAAAGGTTTGGGGTTCGAATCCCCATGGTGCCATTTTTTGTTTTCAACGCACGCGGCCGTGTCATTTAAGTTAAGAGTATTAATTTCCCGTCGTCATTTACCAACAGCAGTTAGCTCGGTCGGTCGGTAAGCTGACTCACAAGTTGGGACTGTCTGCGAAGTCCAGGTTGGCGTCTGCGTATAGGTACGGGGTTCTTTTGCTGACTCGGCAGCAAGGCTTAGGGTGCCACCTCGTTTCCTCCCTTTATGGTGCCTGACTTTCGAGTTACATGGATGGACAGGGAAGGAGGTGTGGTGGGCCGGGTACCGAGTCCCAGAAGAGTTCTATATGGAAGTCGGTAAGGGGCTCATTGAGTTAGGGTCATAAGTCCGACTCCTGAAGACTTGGCCATCGCCACATAACTTTTTGTTTTTCTATCCGAGGACAATTGCAAAAATGTTTAATTTGTTATATCGAGGGGTTATATCCTGTACTCATTTAAAGATAATATAAAAAATTGCTCAAGAATACAAAAATAATGCTTATGACAATTTTTTCCCCATCAAATCAGCTAATATGAACCGTGAACGAAAGAAAATTGCAGCCTGCTAAATGTAATCAATGCAAATAAATAAAGATTTGTCCCAAACGACACCAAATATATGTTAAATTAGTTCCCCAGCAGCAGGTTTCGTATATTACCACTACGAAAACAAATACTTACTTTCAGAATGTCAGTAAGATTTGAGGCTTTGCATGGTGGAGATACTAAATAATGGAAGGTTTGCGGAAACACCATGTGCGAATAATTTCTCAACTAAGAGAATGGTTCTGAAAAGAACCAGAGGTATAAACTCGACGTTCCGGTCAGTATGCTCTGACTCTCCTGAAGACGGTCAGAGCATACTGACCGGAACGTCGAGTTTTCAGAATGACGATACAGCGCTGGAGACGTTGGCGGAAGGCGTGTGCTACGGCCGAAAGCTTCTGAAGGCAGGATCACCTCTGGCGTCATTCTGGTTGTGGTTCTGGTAGGATACTACTCAACGCCCCTAAAAGGAGTTGGAACTAAACTTCGTTTGGCTATGCATGGTCGCACTAATAAGTACATGCATTTGTATTGAAATTAACTCAAGAAATAGACTTTTGTTTCGTTTAAATTATTATAAGGTTTTTTTCAGGCTTTTTTTAACGTTTATTTTCTCGAATTAACCGTTTCTAATATTCAAATTCGTCCATTAATACAGATTTAGTGCTCTGAAATTGTCTAATTCCGTCTTTTGTCTGACAAGTTCAAATTCAGTTGAAGCAAATTAAAACAATGAGCACACGATAAGTTTCGTCCTGGATAATTCCATTTCATCTCGTCTATGCCAAACCTTGTTATTCAGACATCAAATTCGTCTATAACCGATTAATGACAAATACCGTCACAATTTAGACCACAATAGTGTCGCTTAGTAAAGTAATACATGTATATCGTTTCTCTGTTGTAGGACACAAGAACAAAGCAAACACCGGAGGGTTGCAGATGTCGATCTACATTGGGGTTAAAATAATCGTACTTTGTAAAATTGTCAGAAGAAAACAAATGTTGAAGAGCAAGGCCAGTCTGTCCTCGTAATTGCTGTATATAATTCTTTTTTCGTTGCCATTTTTTTCAGACAGAACCGGTGAAATTTTGTATCGAGATAGACTTTGAGTTCCTGCTGTGAAATAAATTAAATGATAAAAGAAACTTGACTTTTGTGTCACTAAGCGTAATTAATTTTAGTTTATTTTACTATTTTTTATATTTGATCTCAAAAAAGGGAAAGATTTGTGAAGTAAACCGGTAAAAATTGAGGTTCTGTCTCCTCAATCACAAAATAGTAACCTGATGAATTTTAGTTCAAGAATATGAGCGTTTTCCAGTGATTGTTGAAAAATTAACCTTTGCCCGTCGCTCGCTATGATTGCACATTAAACCTCAATTCGGCCTTTTGGTCGCGAGAGTTTGATAATAAAATAATATTATAGTGGGAAGAAGGGGTTATCGTGCACCCTCGGAAATCAACTTCTAATTGATCAACTTCTGATCAGAAAAATGCGTAGAAAACGATTTGCTAAGTCAAAAAAGAATCAAAAAAATGTCCCACGTATTGTTTTTATGCAAATTAGTGCCGCCATTACTATTTTTCACTTTATCTCAATATTACAGATAACTGAACGAAGTAGGTGTCTAAACCCATGTTTTCAAGGTCAGAAATAACAATTAAACTATTCTGGAAGTGACCACATGTGTCTGTGGCATAGGAATATCCAAATTAGTGCCGCTAATAACAGAAAACTCATGTTATATCTCGGCTAATATAGCACATAACTACACAAGTAAGGTGTCTAAACCCATGTTCTGAGGGTCAAGTATCATTAGAAGACCATTTAAGTAACTATGTGTGTCCTATAGGCAGGTAATCATGTACATTCTAAAGTGCCGATTTATCAGAAATTTGATTTTTAGCCAATATCTCGGCCAATTTTGCACATGATCTAACCCATGTTTCGAGGGTCAGGTATCATAAGAAGACCATTCACGAAGTCCCCCTTTAATAACGAGATCTTCCGTATGCTATAATGGGCGTACTATAGGCCTATAAAACGTCAATCAGTTTTTGACAACAGGTCTATGAGTTACGCAAATAGTTCATTCAAGCCTCGCAGTCATCTGGGGTGCCAGTCATCATCAGCCATTGTTTGCGCCCGGAAGTCAAAACAAAATCCGCACTCAATCCAAATGCGTTTAGAGAACCCTCAAATCAGAATGATGTCATGATTGTGGGCGTTAATGAATGATAGGTGGTAATTTTTGCCCTCTCCTAGAAATACGGAATTATATAGAGATGGATCTTTTCTCTAATTATGAAAGAACAACTCACTAAAAAGCTCCAGTCTTGATGATCTCACGCAGATAACAAAACTGTTAGTTAAATTTGTTGGCACCGGAAATTACTCGGCAACCTCCCCGAAAAAAAGAAGGTTTTTAGAATAATCGGCCTTTCCAGATATCTTTATAAGCATCCTAAATTCAGTATGACGTGATGATGGTGGTCATGAATGACTCATTGTTGATTGATTTTGCGTCTAAAAGTAATTCCGTTCACAATTACATATTTGAGTTTTGTCCCCTGGTTTTCATTGAGGCAACAAAATTACTCAAAATCGCTCAAATCTAAAAAAAGGGTGCAAAACAACTGAACTTGTAGGGTTCAGCTCAGTTGAAAGAGTATGCACTGAATTGTTGGGGTTTCGCAACTGGATTCTGATTGTTTTTAATCATAGAGGTTGCAGACCAAGTTAATAGACTGCCGTAGACCTCAGTGATAATGCGCGCACTTCCTGCAAATATTTTAAAATACAAATGCCCAAACGGGTGTTTGAGACACACATCAAATTAAAGCTGATTTCTTCATCTCTTCCAGTTTATGTTAAATGTTGGGGAATAACCGATGACTTTTGGGAGAAATTCCATCCCAAGATGTTCACCCCTAAAAGCAGTCCTGAAGTCCATCGACATTTTGAAAAAGGACGCCTACGCTCTATTGCAAAATAGAGCCATTCTAAGGCTGTTTTTTTTCACACTGAGGAACTTTCCTTCGCCCAATGACAGTTTTGGAGAAATTTGCTGGCAAAAGAGTGAGTAAAGTTGGCCTGATATTCTTTTGCATCGTTTTGAGCACTTAAGTTCCTGGTCTGCCACCCGATGATCCTAACTACGCCGCTGAAAACATGCCTCATTACATAGCCAAAAAGAGTTTGTAATTCCACTTCAGTGATCTCAGAATAGGAGTTTTCTATGAGCTTTAATCACGGATGAATTCCTCCATGCTCCCATCTTTAAGCGGATTTCCAATGGGCGTTCCATTTAACATCATCTTGCAACCATAGGCCAAGGAATTAGCTTTCCTGACGGAAACAACAGTCCATGGAGGTACATCCATGAACAGTCAAACTGTTACAATTTACAATTTCAATAAATTGTTTAAAAAAGAGTTTATGCCAGAATACGGATTAAGCCAGTGAGTGGCAAGATGGAACAGATGACTAGCACCTTCACAGAGCCATCCGACCACAGGAAAACGTAACTAACTAATACGAGTAGGCCTATTGTAATTAAAATGCACTTTCTGATTATAACTAATACACATCCATTGTCCAAAAACTACACGCCCGACACCGTACCGTGAACTGCCTACTTCGAAAGCAGAACAGAAGTTGATGTCCGCCTTTGATGAGCCGCCATTTAATGGGTACGATGCGTCAGGCACCGTCGCATCGTCCAAGAAAAATATCAATGTTCCGCTTTTTGATATTGATCCGGGAATAATCATAACCGACAACCGGGACTAAGTACACAATAGACATGTCAGAGAGGCATGCATGGACTCGGCCATAAACATGAAACACATTGACGTCACGCTTTGTTTACCCGTGCGCAGTACAGGAGAGGGGGGCGAGAGCCACCAACAAGCTCCCGTAAGAAAGCGCCGCGTAAACAAAGAGTAACGTCACTATGATTCCGGTCTATTGTCGCAATGATCCGTATCCTGAAATCCTGGGGTTCATTTCGTGGAACATGCTTCGGCATGCATATCTGCTGCGCACAGAAGAGCTGACGAAGACACGTTGCCAACTATAAATGTTATGCGAAGCAAATTGCTGATGAATGGTCTTGAGACAATAATTATAAGGGGTATTTGAACAAGTTGCCCGATAGTGTGCATGATCGTCCGATTTGAACATCGCCCACATTGGAAGATGGTACCAGCCACCCTTCCTCTGATTTTACGGAGGCCAAGTGGCCAAAGAAAACCAACATATCTACATTTTAGCACCGAATAGGACCGCTCTTTTCACGAACTCCCCTGACCCCATTACACCACGGGGACATAAACAAAATCGTACGGGTCTGACCCCCGGCTCCTGCAAAAAAAAACCACCCTGGAATCGCCCATGTTTGTAGTTAGTAATTTTCTGCTACATGAATATGGATACAATTGCTGCAAACTGCCTACTGACTGGTTTGGCTTGAAATATTATATACGAATAAAAAAATGTACAGGGTCTGACTTTTCGATGCATGGATTTAGTGCACAACGCGACTTCAGGTTATTTAAACTTCAGGTTATAAGGTGCGGGCCACTATTCACAGGTGGAACCTGCTAATTGAACTCACGACAAGAGACATACCCATTTATAGGGGAGAAGCAATGAGTGTCAAAGTGTATTTGCCAAGAAATGACTAGGGGCTCCAGGCTGGATTCCAATCCACAACATGCAAAATTACGTACCCACAACCCACAAGACCATGAGTCCAATGCCCAAGACCACGAGACCACATCACCCGACATCATCTGCTGGATTCGTTGATGGGGCCCTATAATTTGAGAGAAAAACCCAATGCAGTCAGTTTAATTTTTTGGGGGTCCGCTCGTAAGTCCGACGCCTCATAGGTCCGACGCCTCATAGCTCCGACGCCTTGTACGCTTCGTTTTTTCGACGTCGGACTTATGAGGCGTCGGACTATGATGAGGCGTCGGACCTATGAGGTGTCGGACTTACGATACGGCCCCATTTTTTTTGCGCGCATGTAACCAATACGCCACTTTTAATTAACCCCTTTCAATCGTTAACTGCGTTGAATGGGACGGCACCAGACTATTTAAGGAGGCATAATTTAGCCTTATTTTACTGTCATTCAGTTACACATTCTAAATTTTTTCATTAGAAGCAGACTGGAATTAAGTGGTAATTAACTTGCTTTTATTTCCCTTCGCAAATTCCAAAAATAGGATTTTCCCTCACTTTCAATTCAATATGGCCGACTCGTGCATGGGACCCATAAAAAGGAACACGGCAATGGACTCCGACAACCATTCCTCCGTAAAAGTTTGAATGTCGCTTTCTGCCTTTTCCCCCCTGCAGTATATGACGTCCCAAGAGCTTGCTTTCTTTTCAACCTTATTACCAAAAGTAGGTCCTCTAGATAAGAAACTTTCTTCCTGCATCTTGATTCGATACCGCAATGGACTAGTAATGGATTTATATCGCGTACTTGGCCCAATTTTCGATCAAATACCAGGGCGAGAGAGCAGGTAGTGGTTGGAGCGTTTTCACTGCTCGACACCCTGGGGACGAGGTTGGCTAGTTGGGCATCTTGCCTACCCTGCTGGCGCCCTTTTTTTTAAGGAAATGAAACCGCCAGCACTTTACAACTCCTACTAGAAGTTATCCATCTTTAAAACTTTTAAAGATGAAACAAAATTGGTATCTTACTCAGAAACAAGTACCCAAGTTTGCCTCCCTGGACTTAAAATCTTGACACGCCACATGGCCTACACGTTTACAAAATTAACTTCCCAAAAACTTCATTCCATCTGTCTCCATACGTACGTTGGTTTCTATGTACATGTACTATCGTATTATCATTTTTACTTTTCCCTTCCATACACTTCGAACATCACAAGCAAGCAGATGCATTAATTCCCTTTTGACGAGTATTTACTACGGTTACTTTCTGTAATCTTTTATCCTCCAACAGATAAACAGAACGTTACCAAAGTTACCTTCTTTGAAAGTGTGTATTTTTTTTCATCTCGGGGATGGATCCAGATATTTTCTTAAGGAGATGACGTAACCTACTTTTAGGGTTATAAAAAGTGTGACACAAATCTGTTGTGAAAGGAAGGCGAACAAAAAAGTCGTGCCCAAGTAGGGGCATTCGATTTGTAAGGGACATGCTGACGCTATGCAATGAGGCTTATAATACGGGCTTTTGTTTAGGGGGCATCAACATCTGCATTGCCAAGGGAAAATACATGAATGCGTACACACCCATTTGTACCCCTCAATTTTCGGATGGCGGGGAAGGAGCCGTATATTCACCCCAGTTTTTTTTTCAAAAGACCAGACGAGACTAATGTTGAAAAGGGGGAAAAAGAGAGATAACGATTCTTATTACTACTTGTGGTTGATTGCTATTAGTTTGTTCAAACATCACATGTTGAAGCCAAAAGGTCAGATTGCACATGATACACAAATAAAATAGGCATTAACAAAATGAAAAATACACATGTATAGCGGTATATACATGTACAAGGACATTATCTGAGCAACTTAAAATTAAACAAAAATATAAAAAGGGCAGGGACTGTCCCCCGAATGTTGATGTAAAAAATTGCCGCTTCTGCTTGCCAGACAGAAGTTTGCAAACCAGAATATTAATTGCCAAATTAAGACATTCAAAATCATTATAAACGTCAACAATATCGAACAATCATGACAAAATACCCAAACCTCACTATGGCGTTGAAGAAAATGCTTTAAGAGCTTGTAATTTAACGAAGTACAGAAAACCCAAAGTGAGTGATTTGACTCAATATCTTAAAACTGAGTCATTTTGTCGTACTTTTGACATACTTTGAGCCACTGTGTGTCACTACACGGACAAACTTACTCAATTTTTACGATAATGAGTCAAATCACTCAATTTGGGTTTTCTGTGTACTTTTCTGTTTAAATGTGTAATTGAGGCAATTTTATATTTTGAATGAAATATTTTGAAACCCTAAACGTTGCCCTAAATTGTATCACCAGTTACAAAAATTCGTTGAACAATATTGCAAAATTGAGAAATTTCCGGTCAAACCTTTCTTTCGAAAGGTCTATAAAAAACACACATCCTTAAACGTCTTGTTTAGAGCCTGGCCTCGACCCAAACCCCGGTTTACTAATAAGACCGGATTAGGCCCCCTCCTCATGCAAACAATACCCCTTGCCCAATTTAGGGAATGTGGGGTGAGCTTACGCCTGGTGGTAACGATTGCACGATGCATTGTGATGGTCCTATTCAAGAACTTCCTGCGTCACTGGCCAACGTCTTAAGAAAGGTGCATCATTGATGTGCGTCAATGAACCCCGCGTCAATCATGGGGAGCACTAAGAAAAACCTCCCCAATAAACTTTAACCGCGAAGACGTCATCGTGAGGTGACCGAGCATTTTCTTAATCCCGAAGAACAGATAAAAAGGGGAAGACGAAAGCGTCAGTAGTCAGATGCCCCTTGTCTCCTGAACGTAGATAAACATACACTGAGAACTTATATTTTTTTAAGTGGCAATAGAAGTTTAACTTGAACAGTTTACTCCGAGGCTCTAGCGGAGAACGGGTGAAACGATGACGGGTAAAACGCTGCTTTTATCGGTGCTGCTGGTCGGTGCCGTCACGGTGATTCACTCCTTCAAAATTGAGACATCTGCCGATGCTATGGTAAGATCTTTATGATTTTTTGGAATGTACACAATCTTGACAGCACCGTTTTTGACAAAATTGGAAATGATTGTTAATGCCTATGAATTGTGTGTGTGTGTGTTTCTTTTACAACATAATCAATTGCAACGACTGACCAGGTTATGTGAAAAAAAGTTGCGTCAGATAAATTACTCAATTCTCCTGGACTTTAAGGCATCATCTGCTCGACTATCCTTCCAAAAAGTTATTTAAATTCTTTCCTTCTGTATTTGCAAATCTCTGCTTCCATAAAAAAAAGGAATATTCTGTGTGTTCACCACTTCCCCTCCCCAATGTTGAATGCATCTGCCGCGGTGACCTTGCAATGTTCGCTACCGAAGTGCTCTCAAATCCCAACTTTGTCATTATTTGGCGCGTAAAAGCACTTTGCCAGATTTCACTGGAAAGAAAAAAAATTGCAGTTCATTTTTTGTTCAAAATATTTCGTGCCACAAATCATTTACACAATTCCACGTGATACACAGTAATAAATCATATGAAATAACATGATTCTTGGATGTGCGCATAGATACTTTTGAAGAAATCCCCTTCCACTTTTAAAGATATTTTCCTCCATATTTTGTTTGACCTGAAGTTCCAATTGTATTCGCACCCCAGCTGTTCTTCACATATATACCTTTGTACAGAAACGAAGAAATGAAATTGATTTAGGTTCTCTTATGTTTGTGACATTGTACTCCGCATAATTCTTGTTGAATATTCGACACCAATATTATGTGATACCAATATTCGACACGACGTGATTGGGCCATGCCATTCAATCTTCTTTTAGATGCGATTCTTCAAATGCTCCTGTGTTACCCATTTACCTTATTTTCCATCTTTGTATTCAATTTTTTTCAAGAGCATTTTGGAGCCTTTTTGGTTGCTATGGTGATGCGAATTTTCCATATTCATGAGCACATTTCTGATGTCACTGTAGGCAGAAATTTCAGTGTTACAGCTTCCTCTCAACATCACTGTGACAATGCGCCCGAAATTTGGTGCTTTTGCCCTGCGTGGTAAATGTTATGTTTTTGCTGATTTTATTGTTGTTTCATAACATGACAGTGAAGTCAATGAGGAAACTTTATGTGAAAATGTTTTTCTTTGAGGACAAGTTTGGGTTCTCAATTTACACATAAAATTCCTAAACTGAAGAGTGTGTGTCTAAAATGGCGTCACAGCAGTAGCGCCCTCATGTTGTTTGGAAAAGCATGAATCATATACATGAGTGCACTTTACACAAATCTTAACCAAAAGGGATGTCTCTTCGATTCAGATCATTTCAGAGGAATGAATATTTGCAACAAAATATGTGAATGTGTAAAATTCAGTTATGAGCTTGAGACATCGCACGAAAAAAAAATCGGCCCACGACAAGTAATTCAGTTAATAGCAATAGTGTGCGCAATTTCTGGAGCGTGCCATTTTAAAATAACTTTTAAAACTGTACAAAGGCCTGCAAAAACAAACAAGCAGATTTTTTTTACAGGACATTATATTCCTGTAAATGTCTTTCAGAAGAGAAAATGGAAAATTTAAAAAACACTTATGTACCTACTTTAATGGGTTATAATGACGAAATTGTGTTTCGTGATCAAAAGTTGTGCATGTTATTTCACTGTTTTTCTCAAAAGCGTATCCATTGAGCTGAAACTTCAATAGGCTATGCTTTGAACACTCTTCCTTGGACTTTGAGTGGTGTCGTTAATGGGAAAGAACACTAATGAATGAACAGCAAATGATCCTTATAATGACTTTAAATTCACATTTCAAATCTTTTCCAGATGTACCTTGCCTACTACGGCTACTTGAAACCTCTGACTTCCGATGACGGAACTTTCATGACCGAAGCTGAGATGAAGGAGGGCATCTCTAAATTCCAGTACATGGCCAACGTAACAATGACTGGTAAGCCTGTCCACCACCTAACAGGGTGACCGTAAGGTCAGAGCCAAATTCTGCTAAATGCGCATCAAAAATCTGCCCAAATTTCCCATAATTACTCGAAATACACTATAAACACTTACAATCACATGCAGGTTCGTTGTATTGCCTTAATTGAAGATTCAAATTACATAATAAACAATCTAGTCACATAAAGATGTTGTGAAACTATTAGAAAATTTGGGGCAAAATGCGGATCTGGCCACGATGAAGTCCGTTTCCCAGTGAACCTCAGCACCTAGAACAGCCAAACTGTCCCATTATACAAGGTTTTTTTGGAAAGGATTGAATTTCTTTTGAACAAATGGACACTTTTTGTTAAAATTCGATGTTTTCTGTCAAATAACCATTTTTGCAGAATTCTGCCAGAAATCTGACAAAAAATCCATTCTGTCAAATTTTCTGTCAAACCCATTTTTTAACAAAAATTCTGTCAAAGTTAGCCGAAAATCGGCTAAAACGGTCACCCTGCCACCTAATCGCACAAAGCCCACTGAATGTATTATCGTGATGCATCTCATTTTGACAAAAATATGTTATTTTAAATGAAACAAAGTCGAATCCTTGTGATGCGGTTTTTACAAAACAATCTTTCGGAAATCCCCATACATTTAAGTAGAGTGAGTTGAGGGCTACACCATTTTTAGTCGAAATTCCCATTTTTCAAGTCCCTTCTTGATAAAACATTATATGTTGAAGCTTAACTTTTTTTGAGAGCCCTAATTACATGTATACACTCTAAAAACTCTTGTGTCAAAAAGCCAGAATCAATGCGTCAAAAAGTCATGTTTTTTTCTACTCGGAAAAGAACTAAGCAAATTTTGATTCAGATCCGGGTCAATGTGACCCAGGAGTTTTGAGAGTGGACGGAAATTAATGCTCTGGCTGAGTACGGACGAGTCTGTGAATACATTCTTGTATAATATTTTGTGGACAGGTGAAATCGACAATGCAACGCTCACGATGATGAACATGCCCCGCTGTGGCTGTCCGGACGTGGTTGGCCACAGCCTGGACGCCAAACGGAGGAAACGCTACTCCCTCGGAAGCCGATGGTCCAAGACAGACTTGACCTTTCGCATCGACTCCGTGACCTCAGATATAGCGAACCGACAGGACATAGACAACACCCTGACCGATGCCCTACAGGTAATGATGATCTTTAGTAAAACAAATGTCAAATGCAGCAAATAAGGCTTGGGGCATTGTCAGTTTTACATGGGAAATTTGGGATGAAATTATATGTGCACACAACGTGGCATTAGGGGCGCCTTTTATGATAAAACTACCATGTATCAAGACGGTACATTTCAAACTTTTGTGCAGTTCGTTCACAGTTTTCACCCTTGCTCCAAAGATCGCAATCGATAATCATCGTAAGTTTATCAAAATTCATTCACAAGTCTGAAATCAGTTGACAAGGTATTCAAATGAACGACGACGAATGACAGTTTCTCCGTTGTCCATCCACTGCCAGTTTTAGTCGACGACTCAGTCAGTTATGGATCCACAGTAAAAAAAAAAAAGAGAGATTCATTGTGGTTTTTATGTTGGTTCTCTGTCTTGATATCCTACAGGTTTGGTCTGATGTTACGCCGCTGACCTTCACACGCGTTTACGCCCCAACCCAAGCCGACATCGTCATCAACTTCTTTAGCAGAGATCACGGCGATGGTGCACCGTTCGACGGGCCAGGAGGGGTTCTAGCTCACGCGTTTTACCCCGAGAACGGGAGGGCTCATTTTGACGAGGATGAAAACTGGACCATCGAGACTTTCTCGGGTAAGCTATAACTCAGCTATCTTACCGTCTTGTCACCTATGCTGATCATTGGGCCTATGATAGCATTCAGAATCCAACATTATGCTCCGAAACAGTTTAAATCAATCACAATAACCATCAGTACCTCAAGGTTGCCCATGAACCCCTGGGTTGGGAGAAGCAATGCGCGACAACGTGTCTTGCCCAAGGACACACGCACCGATCAGGCTGGCCTGAAAAAAACCCATAACCTGCAGCACGCATTACCTACATAACTTGATCCAGACCACGAGACCACGGCAGTTCAATGATACATGTATACATGACATGGAGATCAATGTCCAGTGGCGTGCATCTTCGATTTACTTTAATCATTTTGGGAAAACTGCAGCATTTAACGTCTTCGTCTACTGAGAGAGGTCAACACAGTGACGGCTTCTTCCAAAAATGTTCTGGGCGATCGTTAAAGAATCAATAAAAATCCGTTAATGTTAACCTTCTCCTTTGCTTTGTTGTACGCAGGAATCAATCTCTTCCAGGTGGCCGCGCACGAGTTCGGCCATAATTTGGGCTTGGGTCACTCCAACATCGACGACGCACTCATGGCGCCATTCTATCGGGGATATGTGCCCAACTTTCAGCTGCATGAAGATGACATCGCCGGAATCCAGGCCCACTACGGTCAGTAAATACATGTACACACTGCACTTTACTCTGTTGATGTTTTACATATAAAAGTAAAATGCCCTTTTAGATTTCCTGCATAACCTGAACAAAAATAAACAAATCATCAACACTTTACAAGGATGAACGGTGATCGTATAACGGGTGAGGTGTTGTGTAACGTGCGATATAGAGAATACCATATCGATCTCCACCTATTGGAAAAGGTGTGCACACATGCAAACGTGTGTTCACCCTCGATCGTGGACGTCCTATTGTCCCTCTTTCGTTTGTACTAACTTTTTGGAAGACTCCCATAGGAAAACTCCCATGCCCTTCTGTATAGGCAATTCTCAATTAGGCCTACTTCAAATGAAATGGTATGCAAATGGAGCATAATATTATGTGGCCTTATTGGCAAACTAGCCAATGGAAACTGTCATATTCCTCACAATTTAATGATCTTTGTCAAAAGTTCATGCATGAACAAACCATTCGCACTGCATCTAGTACTGTTGAGGGTCGGTGATACTTTATGAAATATTGAAACGAATCTAATCAATTGATGATTTTCTTATATACAGGAGAATATTCAGGGAGTCCGTTTGTAACCATGAAGCCCGAACCAACCATCTGCACCGGGAATGTTGATGCCGTCACCACGACACGGGACAGAAGCACGTACATATTCGAAGGTCAGTAATACATGTAGATGAAAAGTTTAGAGGAACATTTGCAAACATCAAACAATGAAATGATCAAATTATCACTAAATACCTTATTGGATTGTTAAGGAATGACAGTCTAAAGTATCCTGTAGAATCGTGGCTCCTGGTGTGCTGGCATTCTCAAGAAATCTTTTTTTCCTGTTGAAAAATGGCCTTTATTAGTTATTCCGCATTTTCTTTGCGATTGATTATACACCTGTGAAGGGATACAAGCCCGCTAGATATTCTGTGACCTTACAGTTTCCAAAAGCTAGTCTATAAATTGATCCGTTTTATCTTAAGTGGGGTTAGGGAACCAGACTACAAGACAACGATTGGTTTTCTAGGTTTTTCCTAGCATCTACAAGCCAAAACGTGAATCAAGTCAGTTTAACAATATTTGCTATAACATACTAATCCTCTAAATTCATTCATTTTCTGAAAATTGCAGCAAAGCAAATGTTGTACATTAGAGACTAATGTCGCATGAAATTTCCCCTTAAAACCTTAAATTATAGCGTGGCACACCCCTTTGTGTCTTTGCCATGACGGATAAAAAGGTCCCAACAAAATGCCAACATTTTGTTGGCGGGTTATTCGATTATTTAACTTGACCATCCTGACCGCTTTGGTCTTCAAATTGTATGTTAATTGTACTTACAATAAATGATTCATCAATGCTAACCCATTCTCTTCTATTCTTTTGACAGGAACTCAAGTTTGGAAATTTGCAAGTCAGACAAGCCGGATATCAGATGGATTCCCTAAGCCAATCGGCGATGTATTTCCTGGTCTTCCCGACAACGTAGATGCTGCACTGTACTACAGTCGCTCCGGCAAGACCTACATTTTTAAGGTAGGCCTCGTTTGATCTTAAACAAAAAATTCCACCAACTGAACAATGTTGTCGTAAACATCAACACTTCAAGCAACAGTTTCTTTTTTGGGGGTGTTCTTGGGGTGTTTGAAGGATGGATTGGACGAACCTAGATTGAGTTGCCACAAATTGCTTGAAGTCACCGTGTATAAAAAAAAAATCACATGCGAACAAGGAAGCGTTTTTCTCAGTCTCTGCTATTTTCGCAAAGGACACTTTTCAAGAATGTTCCTCTTGCCTACTTGTTTGTCTAATTATTAGTAGTTTCATTAAAAAATGCTGTTCCCGGAGAAATAGACCTTTTACACTGCAATTTTGTTCTTTCCTAAAACCAAAGGGAAGTCAGTACTGGCGAGTTGACAACGAAGTGGTGGACAGCGGGTACCCGCGAGACATTGGTTCCAACTGGTACGGCCTGCCTGACGATCTGGATGCGGCTTTTACTTGGAGTGGAAACGGTCGTATTTACTTCGTCAAAGGTACGTCTACTGCTCGATATAGTTATCGTTTACCTCACAGACGATATCAGGGGCCAATTTCAGGGCGCTGCTAAGCACAAAACTTTGCTTAGCACAAAAACGTCTGGTTTATAAAAGCAGGTTACCAGCCAAAACTCCATGTGGTTTTTATGCTAAGCAAACAACAGCTCAATACTGATCACGAGCAATATACATCACGTGGAGTTTTGGCTGTTACCTGTTTTTATAGAAGGCCAGACTATTTTTTTGCTAAGCAAATTTTTATGCTAAGCAGCGCCGTGAAGTTGGGCCCAGGTCTTCTTTCATTGCTAGAAACTCTCGGCTCTAAAAGCTTACAGGAACTTACACTTCTATGCACATCAGAATTACACGCATAAAGGATAGACAAAAATACATGGTTTACCTTTACAGTATTTACGAAACATGAAATATGCAAAGGAATTATACTGTTGTGCTGCATTGTGGGACTTTGGTTGCTAAACAAGCTTCCCCGTTCGTTAGCGTACACTACCCCACAGTGAAATGAATATACATTGTATATTTTCGATTTCTTTAGAAGTTTGTTTCCGGTTAAGGTTTTTGGAATTCGTATGCGTTTTTGTTGGTAAAAAATGTACCCACAAAAGTGGAAAAACTATAGAACTTTTTTTCACTGCCGATGGCGGCGCAATGCGTGTCTTTTTTTCAAAGCCGTTTTTCTCGAAATGACGTTAGAGAAACTTGGCAGGACACTGTTGAAGTTCCTGCCAATGATTTGCGCTTTAACATAATGTACATAACGTGAAAAGTCAAAGGTGGGAGTTATTCCTCATAATGCTACGGCAGGTCGCATTTTTGTTTTTTTAACAATGGGAGACTTTTGAAACGTTGGTGTCTGCAAACACATCGGTCCTTTTCAATTGTCTACGTCATGTTTAAACTGAAGCGCGCATGCTCAATATGACGCAAACAATGAAAACAGACCTTATAGTGTTTGCTGCCACCAACGCCTCAAAAGTCTCCCATTGGTACGACATAGACTCCTCAATATATTCCCACATTTCATTACGCAATCCATTTTCCCCCTCATCCAGGTGATCAGTATTACCGCTTCAATGGCCGCGTGGATTATGGCTATCCTCGTCCATTGAGTGTCTGGAACATCCCTGGTAACCAAGTCGGGGCGGCCGTTCAGTGGCTCAACAGTCGCACCTATTTCTTCGCCCCTTCTTCAGACGGCTACTTCCGATTCAACGATAGAAACTTCCGCGTGGACGCCGGATACCCGCGAAGCACAGCCACAACGTGGCAGGGATGCAACACCAATCTCGTGGAAGAGCCTGGTACCAGCAACGACGACAATGGCAATGGTGTGAGCGGTCTAGCACCTGGACTCCTCGCCTTAGTGGCGACCATGTTGTTAGGAATTATTGCCGTTTAATGTCTTGGCACTGAGACTTTTCCTATAAAAATCCAAATGCAGTCTGAGATATACATGTAGTTCCATAAATCAAAAACCAAAATGTCTTTTTTAAATTAACATTTTATTTTTCGATTGTATTTATTTTAACCACTAATCAACATGTGCTGCAACGCGTTTGTAAACTTTGGTTAGAACTCAGTTTTATAGAGTGAACTAATTAATTCACATAGGATCACGAATTTTGCTGCTGCATTTACTGCTTCAACCTTTTGATGAAGTGACTTTACCTATTTTGTATTTCTATATTTTATGAACAAATAAGATGTACATGTACTTGTTTTTGTGTTTTTCATGAAAACGTTTGTAACTTAGATTTTGTGCTTTTTGCTAATTAAAAAAAAAATATAGTTTGGGTATAAATCCAAATGTGGTCTGAGATATAGTTCCAGATATAAAATCCAAAATGTCTTTTTTGGATTAACATTTTATTTTTCGATTGTATTTTTTTTAACCACTAATCAACATATGCTGCAACGCTTTTGTAAACTTTGGTTAGAACTCGGTTTAATAGAGTGAACTAATTCGCATAAGATTACGAATGTTTCTGCAAATTCTGCTGCATTTACTGCTTCAACCTTTTGATGAAGTGCCTTTTTTTTACCTGTTTTGTATTTCTTTATTTTATGAACAAATAAGATGTACATGTACTTGTTTTTGTGTTTTTCATGAAAACCTTTTTGTGCATTTTGCTTAATAAAAAAATTATAGTTTGGGTACAAATCTAAATGTGGTCTGAGATATAGTTCCATAAATTAAAAACCAAAATGTCTTTTTTAAATTAACATTATATTTTATTGTATTTATTTTAACCACTGATCAGCATGTGCTGAAACGCGTTTTGGTTATAACTCACTTTAATAGACTAGAGTGAACTAATTCGCATAGGATCACGAATATTTTTGCTGCATTTACTGCTTCAACCTTTTGGTGAAGTGACCTGTTTCGTATTTCTTTTTTTTATGAACAAATAAGATGTACATGTATTTGTGTTTTTTTTTATGAAAACGTTTGTAACTTAGATTTTGTGCTTTTTGCTAAATAAAAATATTATAGTTTGGGTACGAAATAAATTATTTTGAGATTCTTGTATTTTGTGAACACGAACATGACTTTGTTGAACCATGTGTGTAGCCTACATAATTAGCTACACAGATCATTATATTGAAGTTCAAGCAGATGACATTCATTTCATATTTGTGACCTACTGAGGCATTATAAGGTATGTTTCCCAAAACCTTGTTATGAGTAATCGATGCCTAAAGTCGGATCCTATACTAGAAAAATCATGTGAAAATCATTAAATCTACTTTTTTTCAAGTAAGGTTCATCACCTAAATGGGCCGTATTTTTTGATAATCTAGTTCCGAGACCAAACGATTCTGACTATCATTTCTGACGCAATAGGTCAGGCAGTCGCCATAGCTATAATAAAACAAGATGCCCCTCTTTGCAAAGATCGGTTTTGTTTCAGCTTTGGCTTTATTATTAAATGCGTGTAGGCCTAATGTACATTACTTCCGATTAAATAAAAGAGAAATAAAATCACCTGTTGCATATATCCCACATTTTGAAATTTCTGTGGGAAAACCTTGTCTAATATTGAGCTGGGATCTTCAAAGTTAGCCAATTAAATGCACAAATAGCACTGTTAGCAGGCGAAGCCAAAACGGAGACGACGCCGAATTTGGGAATATCCCGTCGGCCCTCGTACTATCCGAGTGCACATCACTGGATGCACAAAATCGTCATTGATTTTCAAGGTTTTAAATGCAAGCAACGAATATAAATTGTCAACTCATTCAATATTTGTTTAATAAGAATGGCTGGCAAATAAAACACACTTTATATCCGGTAATACCCGGGCGCTATATATCCAAGAGTGTCGACGAAGTGCATTCGTTGCAACTTCGGACATTTTCGGAAACGGGAGGCATTCTTCCCGTTTTGGTCACGTGCCGTGGCGGACCTGACGTAAGGTTGCAGGCCACTGAATCGGGCCGAAATGGCCTACGCCGGCCAAATCACGATTTGCAAGCCCTCAATATCTTCAGCATTTGAGCATATTGCGGGCCATGAACTTGAAGGCTTGTAAAAAAAAAATAAGGATGGAAGCCATGTACAGAACAGTGAGTTTGTACAATTTGGATGAAATTGGGCTCTAAATGTGCTCTATTTTGCAGTGGAGTGTAGGCGTCGATTTTCGAAATGGCGACAGGCCTCAGGAATATTTTAAGGGGTGATCATATTCGCATGGACAATTCTCCTGAAAGTCATCAGTTAACCCCCGCAAAAATTGAAACAAAAAATGAAAGATGATGTAATAAGCTTTAATTTGATGTGTGTCTCGAACACTTTGGAGAGTTGTGAGTATTTTCCCCGAATTTCTGAAGTGGGGGCATTTGTCATTGGGGTCTGTAGCAGTTTATTTACTGGTATGCAACCTTAGAAGCGGACACTAATGGACTCTCTCACACAGTAGGTGGCGCTCTTCATCCATGCCGACCAGAGCCGTATACGGCTCTGATGATGCCGACTGACGTGACACGCTTTTGCCGACAGCTTCAAGGCAGCGCCGGCCCGATTTTGCTTCGCGCGTCCCCGCCTGGCTCGGTCTTAGATATTATGCAGCCGGCTGCAATTTGCCACTCTGCAACCCCCCTCTGCTGCCCTGAGGTGGGTAAAATCGCCCTTAAGAATAGCGGAAAAGGAAGAACAAAAAAAACCTCCAGCAAGGCATGGCGGCAACTATTTTTCAGAGATCATCGAAATACTGCATCGTCACGCACACATTTCATAAAGTGTGACATTTTTTAAAGTTTGTATATAGGGCCTAAGTGCTTTTTCAAAAGTTCGATTTATTTTCCGAACGAAATCTAAAGGACTATAATTTGCCTGTCTGCATTTGCAGGCCTTTACACAGTTCTAAAAGTTGGTTTTCAATGGCGCACTTCAGTTCAAAAATTAAGCACACAATTCAGAACGAATTAGGATCGTCCCGCTGGCTTAAGTCGAAAGTTGAAATTTATCAATTGATTGCTTGACAAGGGCCGATTTTTTTTTTTCGTGCGATATCTCATTTGAAAGCTCATAGTAATTTTTTTCATAAAAATTCTTTTAAAATAATGCGAATCCCACCCCCAGTTTAAAAGGTTATACATGTACCTTCAAACAGTCGAATTTGCTAGTCTTATGGAGACCAGCAGGCCCAGATTAAGTGTTTCATAGGCCCTACGCACCAATGTTCCGAAGAATGGAGAAGGAAGGGGAAAGGAAGAGGGAATAAGAACAAAGTGTGGAGAATGTAAATAATAAACACCGCTGATCAAAACTCCAAGAAGCTAAAATCAGGTTCTGCAATCCACGGCAAAAGATTGTACATTCTGTCATGTCGGCAGACAAGCTGTCGCGCAAAATCGCTTCATATACGGGGGTTGGCATGCAGCTACAGCTGTGCAAAACACAAGCACGTGCTCGCTCGTAGGCTGTTACGAATTGAGCTGATTTTTATTAGTGACGACTCAAAATAACAAGGCCATATTTCTATCGAGAGTCAAGCTACAATTTTGATATTTATGCCACAGAGCCATCTGCAATCCAAAACTTTCCCGGGGCTGTTAAGCGTCCCCGGACCCCACGCCTTCAGGGCTTCGCGCTCCGCGCTCGCAAATAAAAATTCCACTATATAGGATTTAAAGACACCCCCTGCAGTCTGGGATCAGGGAACAGGCCTGAACAATAATGCGCAAAGGTACCGAGCATGTACATACAGTTTTGCGACAATGAAATGGAAACATAATACATGTAGCTGAATTGAATTTTGTATTTTGGAGCAATTTTAAAGATTATGATTTCGAACGATTAGCCTACAGTACTAGCTCTCAATATAACAAATGAATCATTCTTGCAATTGTCCTCCGATAGAAAAGAAAGAAAATAAAACGAAAAGTTATGTGGCGATGGCCAAGTCTTCAGGAGTCGGACTTATGACCCTAACTCAATGAGCCCCTTACCGACTTCCATATAGAACTCTTCTGGGACTCGGTACCCGGCCCACCACACCTCCTTCCCTGTCCATCCATGTAACTCGAAAGTCAGGCACCATAAAGGGAGGAAACGAGGTGGCACCCTAAGCCTTGCTGCCGAGTCAGCAAAAGAACCCCGTACCTATACGCAGACGCCAACCTGGACTTCGCAGACAGTCCCAACTTGTGAGTCAGCTTACCGACCGACCGAGCTAACTGCTGTTGGTAAATGACGACGGGAAATTAATACTCTTAAATGACAGAACCGCAGGCATGATCGAAAACCAAAAATGACACCAAGCGGGTTCGAACCCCTAACCCCTGGGTCCGCTGTCAGACAGCTTAACAACTAGGCTGTCTCAGTAGGTGCTCTTCTCTTTTCGTTTAAACCATAATCTTTATTTCCGCAGTGGGAGAGTTTCTTTGTGTTTCATAGCTGCACGGAAGATGCATCGTCAGCATCGCGCTATACACATGAATGCTGTTATTACGTAACTCTTTTCTACAATGATGCTTACGCGCTGACTCTATTCAGAGTCACGAGCAATCAACCTTACCAAGCTCTGTCTCATCAATTGTTTCGCGTCGCGCGTCTTTTGGCCGGCACTGCCATCGCGCCGATAGAGTGAAATTCTAGCAGGTTTTCCCTAACTCATATGTTTATATCAAACTACTAACCCATTTTACGAGGGAATCATGTTTGTCCGATTCTAATTCACCTGGATTCAGCAACTTTTGATTTGAAATCGAAATATACAATCGGAATATACAGCTCAAGCCGAGCTGAAACATCTTCACGTTAGTTGTTCAGCACCCTTATTTATTTTGAGCACTTTTGTTGCTTCAAACGAACAAAATGCACAAATTACAAATGATGGATTATACCTTTAAGCTTATCATTGAATTGATATCGTAAATATTTTTTTTTGAAATTGACATCCACTTTTCAGCTGTAACATCCATGCTTTGAGAAACAAACTTTGCTGGTCTTTATCAGATGATTAACATTTTAGCAACACGTGGACATTATAGTCTCATTATGTAATGAGACAGCGTAGAATCAAACACAACCAACAAAGTTCCATTCTTTAGGTTTATTACAAAGATTTTTTTCTGAGTATTCAAAATTAAAAACGAATAATACGGTAACGAGATCACATTTTTTGAAATTGGCTAGAATACAGTGACAATATCAAAAGCTGGCTTATAGTTTTCACTCGCCATTGCCACCAATATTACTGATTGATGCACTTGTATCTAGCAATGTATAATAGAACCACAAAGTGTAATTCTTACAGTTGGATAGATAACACAAAGTATGCCCCCAAACAGGCAACATTCAGGAAAGAATTAATTTAAATTGTTTAATGTTTTGTTTACTTCAATGAAATCATATATTACATTAAAGCCTGACCGTTTCTTAATCCACTCCTTTTTACCCCATTCCGTCTGGGTCCCTAGATCCAGAAATACAATCAAAGTGAAAGGGTGTACATTTTACTTGGGCCACTCTCACCTAGACATGCTGAATCTGGGTTAAAGGAAACATGCAGAGGAAATTTAGCTCATCTTGTTTTCATGTACATTACTATGTGCTGCAACAATACATTCAAAATCTTAATACTTGTTTTCATTGGAAGTGACACGAAAGTGGTCCTTTTTCAATTATTAGCAGATCCTTTCATCAATACATTAAGAGGGCGCTATTTTGCTTTTGTCAAATAAGTTTCTTCTTGTCAAAATTACATATGCACAGTACAAAAATTGGTCCTTCAAAATTACCCCCCCGGCCCCCAAGTGTTGAAGAAATAGTGGCCACTACTATCGTCCAAACAAGTTGTTTGACAAATAAAAAGTGAAACTTACCCCAAGAAAATGAAGAAAAGTTTGATACTACACAAAGCTATGGAGACACTACTGTTTTGTCTTGAGTGACATTACGCTTTTGGTCATGAATATGGAAATTTCAGATTAGCATAAAAACTAAAATGTTGAAATTTCTCCCTTTTATTGCTACAAATGAGATGCAAAGTCATACTTATATGTCAAGAAAGCTGTTTTAAACGTATCTAAGTCATACAAATCCTATTGCGAGTGCATTGAATAGGCACTGAAGTTGGAGTGGATTGAGAAATAAGCTTTAATTTAACATGTAAGTTCACAGTTTTAATTATTTGTTATCTCAATGTTGAACTTTTTTTGGCACGCTGCTCTTTAACATTTTTAACAAAATTCTTTGTTTTCTGAGTATACAACAAATAAAACATTAGATTAAACAAATTACTTTCATGTTTCAATTACCATTGTCATGTTTTGTTAATATGGATTCAGTCTAATGACAAGTGAATCAACGGAGGTCACATTTTAACCATGCCAAAATTTCTGCAAAAGACAAAAATGCCATTTTTTTACCTTGATCTTTATAGGGATGGGGTCCCTAAACTGTCATTAGTGACAGTAAATCATTGGAAGTCACATTTTTAACCATGCCAAATTAGCCTTTCTGTAAAAGACAAAAATGCCATTTTTTTACCTTGATCTTTATAGGGATGGGGTCCCTAAACTGTGTCCACTAAAACATGTACTGAGTAGAAAAAATGTAATAACAATAATGTGCACGACACGGCAAACCTAGTATCTTTGTAGGGATGGGGTCCCTAAACTGTGTCCACTTAAACATGTACTGAGTAGAACAAAACAATAACAATAATATGCACGACACGGCAAACCTAGTATCTTTATAAGGGTACTGAGTAGAACAAAATATAATAACAATAATATGCACGACACGGCAAACCTAGTATCTTTATAGGGATGGGGTCCCTAAACTGTGTCCACTTAAACATGTACTGAGTAGAACAAAATATAATAACAATAATATGCACGACACGGCAAACCTAGTATCTTTATAAGGATGGGGTCCCTAAACTGTGTCCACTTAAACATGTACTGAGTAGAACAAAATATAATAACAATAATATGCACGACACGGCAAACCTAGTATCTTTATAGGGATGGGGTCCCTAAACTGTGTCCACTTAAACATGTACTGAGTAGAACAAAATAATAACAATAATATGCCCGACACGGCAAACCTAGTATCTTTATAAGGGTACTGAGTAGAACAAAATATAATAACAATAATATGCACGACACGGCAAACCTAGTATCTTTATAGGGATGGGGTCCCTAAACTGTATCCACTTAAACATGTACTGAGTAGAACAAAATATAATAACAATAATATGCACGACACGGCAAACTAGTATCTTTATAAGGATGGGGTCCCTAAACTGTATCCACTAAAACATGTACTGAGTAGAACAAAATATAATAACAATAATATGCACGACACGGCAAACCTAGTATCTTTATAAGGATGGGGTCCCTAAACTGTGTCCACTTAAACATGTACTGAGTAGAAAAAATGTAATAACAATAATATGCACGACATGGCAAACCTAGTATCTTTATAGGGATGGGGTCCCTAAACTGTGTCCACTTAAACATGTACTGAGTAGAAAAAAATATAATAACAATAATATGCCTGACACGGCAAACCTAGTAACTTTATAGGGATGGGGTCCCTAAACTGTGTCCACTTAAACGTGCATACTGAGTAGAAAACATATAATAACAATAATATGCACGACATGGCAAACCTAGTATCTTTATTGGGATGGGGTCCCTAAACTGTGTCCGCTAATGACTTGTACTGAGTAGAAAAAATATAACAATAATATGCACGACACGGCAAACCTAGTATCTTTATAAGGATGGGGTCC